>OY811984.1:6048434-6278434 GCA_963681505.1 Eunapius fragilis
GACAACAATTGTTGCGCGCACTGAAAATAAGACCCGCACCATTATTTTCAAATGGGACTATAATTATCGAGAAAATTGGATTTCAGCGATAATTGGGAGCAAAATTATCGCTGACCAAATTTCCAGTGATTGTACAGCGTAAAACTTTCGCCTGTCCATTGACGGCGTACAATTACAATTGAGATCCGAGACATTCCAGAGAAGAATTTTGAGGACGTGCCAGACCAGTGTAAAAGCTAATTCTACGTATTTCATAATTATTTCGCGGCAACATTTACATACAAGAATTCAGAAGTGTAGTGTCAGGGACTGCTCTTCCTGGACGCAACTCACGCGCCATTGTGCATAAGCCAAGGAAGTGTGGATTTTTAAAATCCTACTCTCGCTATGAAGTGCATAACTCAATATAACTGGCCGGGTATATGCTATGCATAAATCTATATATGGAAGTGTCCAGCAAAATCACCCTTGTGAAGGACAAAAAAAAGAAAAGACTAATTACTATGCAGTGCGAAAGAGTATAGAGGACATAGTTGTCTCTTAGAAATGAAATAATTTGAAAACTTGAAGAAAAAAAAGCGCTATAGGTCCCTTTTCGCTGCCTCGATCCCATGGGGTGGCTGCCTGCATTCATTTGTTGTTCTTACCTCTGGAAGGGAGCACTGACTGAGCTGCTGTGATCCACCAGTGCCCACTGAGAACTTCCCCAGTGGAGTACCACTGACAGAGCTTCTGGCTTAGATCAAAGAATCCTCTGAAGACTATACAGTCACGCATGAATCAGTGACTTATTTACCATAGCATAGATAGTTTAGTATGCACTACACTATCTATACTGTGGTCTGAAATATCTTGTAGGGACAGATGCAAATTAACATGCAACGAACCCCTGCGTTCAATATACACGATGAATATGCCTTATTTTTCGCTGTTGCCAGGTGTGGCTTTCCGTTGTTGCGAGTCGGTACTAGTCAAAAAATTCCAGCCCCGCCCCCATTCTTTCATTTTAAAATGCCTGGATGCATATGCAGTGTAGTAACTTATTTAACAACAATAAATAACAGCCTCTTGTAAAATGTACCGTCCTTCTTGTAATTGATATACCGGCTGTTACACAGAAGACGGCGCGGGGACTGAAGATTTACAGTGCCGTTGACTCAATTATAATGATTGAGTACACTTGCGTAAGAATGCTGCTCAATCATATGATCATGCGGTGATTTTTACAAGTGATTTTAAAATCATTTGTAACTGAATTAAAAATTGATTCGAGGTCTTTTTTCTGTTTGTGTGCATGCTACTTACGTGTATAGGTGTATCCGGGGGTCAGTGTATAGTAAATATTTCCTAACTGATTGTATTGGGGAGAGATGTCCAATACAAAGGGACTGGACTGAAGATTCTCAGACATGCCGTTACGTCCCTCCGACAGGCTCGGGGTATAGTCCGCCGGCGTGCCTCATATTGAGAGCTGATGCTCTAACTCTAAAGGCTGATACAGCAATGTTTAATTCAGTGTTGGCGTTTGCTGCTAGCTTAATTCAACAGTATGGCATTTAATAAAGATGTGACTATACAGCCATGCCTCATACAGATCTGATAGCTACTTATCCTTCTTGGCTTCAGTTGCAGCTTTTCTATCATCTTCAAAAGACTCCCCAAACTCATTTACACGTGTCTTATCAACAGGATACAGCCTGTGGGTGTGGAAATGTATTTCATGTACAATTAAGTAAGTGCTCCCTTATGGATAGTAATTATGAACTAACTAATAATAGAGTTAGTGAGACACACCATTTGTGTTTGTGTATTAAAAGGGATGTTAATTAATGAACTTAAATAAAAAATAAAAACTCAATTATAATGACACACCATTTGTGTTTGTGTAAGTGTGTATGAGCCCATACTGAGGAAGCCTACTTTTGAATCACTTGCTAAGCCCATACTGAGGAATGACACACCATTTGTGTTTGTGTATGTGTGTATGAGCCCATACTGAGGAAGCCTACTTTTGAATCGCTTGCTAAGCCCATACTGAGGAAGGTATGCATGAGGTGGCAGATATTTACTGCAAATGCTGTTGTCATTTCTACCCCAGTGTGATTTGAACCACTGACCTTGCGCTGTGAATTACACCGATGCAACCATTATGCCAATCTGACCACCCCCTACCCCCAGTTCATATTCTGTCAGTTTTCATTGCCGGCTTGATCTTGTTTAAGGGTATTACCATCAATGGGTCTTGATTTGCATTTCGACACTAATGAGCTTCAAGTGGTGATAAGGTCTCGGACTTCTAAGATTTTGAGTTTCTGCCTGTTATTTTGAGATGTACCATATCCTCCCCAACTACTCCACACCCTCCCCAACTTCTCCGCACACTTCCCAACTTCTCCACACCCTTCCCAATTTCTCCACACCCTTCCCAACACCTCCAAACCCTCCCCAACTACTCCATACCCTCCCCAACTACTCCATACCCTCCCCAACACCTCCATACCCTCCCCAACACCTCATACCCTCCCCAACACCTCCATACCCTCCCCAACACCTCCATACCCTCTCCAACACCTCCACACCATCCCAACACCTCCATACCCTCCCCAACACGCCCATACCCTCCCCAACACGCCCATACCCTCCCCAACACGCCCATACCCTCCCCAACACCTCATACCTTCCCCAACACCTCCATACCTTCCCCAACACCTCCATACTCTCCCCAACACCTCCATACCTTCCCCAACACCTCCATACCCTCCCCAACACCTCCATACCCTCCCCAACACGCCCATACCCTCCCCAACACCTCCATACCCTCCCCAACACCTCCATACCCTCCCCAACCAACACCTCCATACCCTCTCCAACACCTCCACACCATCCCAACACCTCCATACCCTCCCCAACACGCCCATACCCTCCCCAACACGCCCATACCGTCCCCAACACCTCCATACCCTCCCCAACACCTCCATACCTTCCCCAACACCTCCATACCTTCCCCAACACCTCCATACCCTCCCCAACACCTCCATACCCTCCCCAACCAACACCTCCATACCCTCTCCAACACCTCCACACCATCCCAACACCTCCATACCCTCCCCAACACGCCCATACCCTCCCCAACACCTCCATACCCTCCCCAACACCTCCATACCTTCCCCAACACCTCCATACCCTCCCCAACACCTCCATACCCTCCCCAACACCTCCATACCCTCCCCAACACCTCCATACCCTCCCCAACACCTCCATACCCTCCCCAACACCTCCATACCCTCTCCAACACCTCCATACCCTCTCCAACACCTCCACACCATCCCAACACCTCCATACCCTCCATACCACCTTCTGCAATTGACCCCTCCATACTTACCATCTCTGATACAGGTATACAAGGAAGACCAAATCATCCCGAAATACAGCAATGCGATGGGACGTTGGCATGACAATCAGGAATGCAAACACGTCATCGATAAACGTATTGAAAGCCTTAAGGTATGAAGAAACCATAGGGTTAAAACATCAGACAATGCAGACAGGATGCTAACTTTGTACATAAAAGCCCTCCAGGGAAGATGAGCAACAGACTTCATCTTTGGTCACATGTTAGGTATGGAGAATGAATGAAGAGAGGAGGAGGTGGTGGTGGAGGAGGAGGAGGGGCAAGAGACGGAGGAGGTGGGGGAGGAGGGAGAAGGGAGGACATAGTTAACAATGAGTATGGAGTACGAAGAGGAGGGGGAAGGGGAGGAAAAGATGGTTCAAATGCAGACGTCGTCATTTCTTCTATACAACACCTTATAATTCACAAAAAGCTGTGGGAGCATGAAGATGAAGCCAAATGCGTAAACACCTACACACATCCACCAAAGAATGAAAAAAACCACATCATATGGGGAGCCAATATATCTGGCCGTGGGCTCCTAACCGTTGACTAGCATATGAATGATCCATGAGTACCAGCTGCAGACAGTGAAGGAATGCCGTAAGTGAAAGCAGTAACACTACACCAGTATACTCCAACATGCACTGCTGGAGCCATGGATGATAAGGTTAGCTGTGTAACGTTATTCCAGGCCTTCCCCAAGTAGGACCCACTGCTGACCTCTTGAACGAGGAGTAGAAGAGAGAGTACACCCCTCCCACCAGCACAAGAGGGTAGAGTGCGTAAGAGAGATACTTCATGGCTTGGGAGTCATACTGCTCTGTCTCCTGTTCTACCTTGAGGAGCTCACCCAGCTTAGGGAGGGGGGGGGGAGGAGGGAGGGAAGGAGGGAGGAGGGGGAGGGAGGGAAGGAGGGAAGGAGGAGGGAGGGAGGGAGAGGAGAGAGATGCAGTGTAAGGAGATGGAAGGCAATATGGGGGGAGGGGAACTCTCAAATGAGTGAGGCTCAAAGGAAGGTAGGAGGAATTGGAATGATAAGGTGGTAGTCACTAAGTCATATCCCCAACTTTTAGAGACAGCAAACTACGTGCAGGTATTCATGGGTGGTGGGGGGAGGGAGGGGGGGGGAGGGGGTGAAAATGCATTCTCCTGGTGCATGGAGCAGAGATGTGATCTAGCCTCGCTAGTACAGTGCGTAATTATTCTAAATGGTTATAGCACAACGCTGTGTTTACCATCTGTGTAATGCAAACGATGGTTAATGATGACGTTACGGTCACGTTAAAACCTGGTCGTGTAGATATTGTCACCAACCTTGATTCGTGGTATAATACCATTCCAGTGAAGCTGAATCTTAAGAGCCTTTCGCACTTTCCAAAACTGAAGGTGATTCAATATTCAGCACAATATAATGCCTGTATGTATGTACATGTATATGACCGTACATATGTATGGCACACGTGTATGCATGGTACACATGTGCATACATATGTAAGGTACACGTGTGCACACATATGTACGGTACACGTGTGCATAAATATGTATGGTACACATGTGCATACATATGTACGGTACACGTGTGCACACATATGTACGGTACACGTGTGCACACATATGTACGGTACACGTGTGCATACATATGTACGGTACACGTGTGCATACATATGTATGGTACACATGTCCATACATATGTACGGTACACATGTGCATACATATGTACGGTACACGTGTGCACACATATGTACGGTACACGTGTGCACACATATGTACGGTACACGTGTGCATACATATGTACGGTACACGTGTGCATACATATGACATATGTACAGTACACGTGTGCATACATATGTACGGTACACGTGTGCATAAATATGTACGGTACACATGTGCATACATATGTACGGTACACGTGTGCACACATATGTACGGTACACGTGTGCACACATATGTACGGTACACGTGTGCATACATATGTACGGTACACGTGTGCATACATATGACATATGTACAGTACACGTGTGCATACATATGTACGGTACACGTGTGCATACATATGTACGGTACACGTGTGCATACATATGTACGGTACACGTGTGCATACATATGTACGGTACACATGTGCATACATATGTACGGTACACATGTGCATACATATGTACGGTACACGTGTGCACACATCTGTACGGTACACGTGTGCACACATATGTACGGTACAGGTGTGCACACATCTGTACGGTACACGTGTGCACACATCTGTACGGTACAGGTGAGCATACATATGTACGGTACAGGTGTGCACACATCTGTACGGTACACGTGTGCACACATCTGTACGGTACAGGTGAGCATACATATGTACGGTACAGGTGTGCATACATTAGCTACCTCAATGACAGTAGCCACACCAGCAGGGGCCAACACCAGAAGGCTTGTTTTCTCATCCATCAGGTAAAGAAAGATCACAGCTTGACTGAAGCAGCGCCAGAGGACTGCAAAGATTATGTAGGCGTGATTATGGAGGTGTATGGGTATGTATGTGTGCGTGCATGATTATGGAGGTGTGTGGGTGTGTGAGTGTGTGCATGATTATGGAGGTGTGTGGTGTGTGAGGTGTGAGTGTGTGCATGATTATGGAGGTATGTGGGTGTGTAAGTGTGCATGATTATGGAGGTGTATGGGTATGTGTGTGTGCATGATTATGGAGGTATGTGGGTGTGTGAGTGTGCATGATTATGGAGGTGTGCGTTGTGTGCATGAATATTGGGGTATGTGGGTGTGTGTGTGTGCATGATTATGGAGGTATGTGGGTGTGTGAGTGTGGTGTGTGCATGGTTATGGAGGTGTATAAATAACCACACCTGCCCTTGTTGAGAGCCCAACCATGTTGCGTCTTTTTCTCCAGTAGCTAATGTCATTTTTGAAGGCCAAGAAATCAAACAGTAGCTGGAGAGACAATGATAAGAAAGGGGGTGGAGCAATTGGAGGAGGGGAGGAAGGGAGGAGGGGAGGAAGGGAGGATGATGAAGGTGTGATGCAAAGCACAAATGGTGACCTTTTTCACCCACATGGAAAGTTGAGACAAATACAGTGAGACCAAGAAGGTAGGGACTGCCCAGGAAGATACCCTTGATATCATCAAACTCCCGGTCCGAGAACCCTGGGGACTCGACAGACACATATGCAGTATATCAACCAGCTAGTCACAATTCCTATGCTCCCCAGCTGAACTATCCTCACAAGTCATCCTGTAGTGCACGCCCTTAATGTGACTTAGCGGCTGGGGGAGGCTTAACCAGGCCATTTGTTGTACAGACAGAACACACCTACTTATATAAACCCACAATCTAAGCACGCACTCCCCTTGACAGACACACACTCCACTTCACCAGTTCACTGATGCACACTCCAATTCACCCCTTTCACAAACACCTAGTCCTCTTCACAAACACTCAGTCTCTTCACATATACACACCCTTCACAAACACACACTCTCTTCACCAACACATACTCTTCTTCACACACACACTCCTATTCACACCTAATGTCTCCATCTGCTTCATAGCATTACTGAAGACAAGCCATAGCCTCAGCTGTCCAATGCCCACAGGATTATAGGAGACCTCCAATGGCATCTCCTTTGATAAAGGGAACTGGCACAGAGAAAATGGTAACACACGCACACCTCATCCCCCCTCCCCACCTTCAGGTCTGCAGTGGTGGTCTTCATGCGGTCCACATACAGTATTGGGAGGTACTGAGACGTGCCTGGGACAAGGCTAAGATAGGAGATAGGCAAATGAAGAAAGAAGAGCTGAAAAAAAAAAAGGTGTGGGGGGGGGGGCAGGGGTAATTGGAAGAGAACCTTACAAGATAGACCTCCAAAGGTCCCCAGGAAGCAACATCCTATCAAACTTCCAGTCCTCTGAGAGGCTATGGATGCTGAGAGTAGGGATCCAGTGCGTCATAGGCTGCCCCTGGCTGGAGTTCTGGTCACAACAAGAGAACAGTGCGTGCTGTCAATATCTGCTGGATATGCGGGCTATGTGTGCTGTCAATATCTGCTGGATATGCGGGCTATGTGTGCTGTCAATATCTGCTGGATATGCGGGCTATGTGTGCTGTCAATATCTGCTGGATATGCGGGCTATGCGTGCTGTCAATATCTGCTGGATATGCGGGCTATGTGTGCTGTCAATATCTGCTGGATATGCGGGCTATGTGTGCTGTCAATATCTGCTGGATATGCGGGCTATGTGTGCTGTCAATATCTGCTGGATATGCGGGCTATGTTCCAACTACAACAACACAACATTCAGTAAACAATAACTAATATGTCCTTGAAGCACTTTTGAAAGTCTCATGACCCAAAATTTCTATTTCCAGAATGGATTGGCATAACACTGTAAGTTCTGGTGATTTTGCAGGTGACAATCAAGAGGCACAGTCCCATGTCAAGAGGCACAGTCCCATGTCAAGAGGCACAGTCCCATGTCAAGAGGCACAGTCCCATGTCAAGAGACACAGTCCCACGTCTCAGAGCTAATAAATACATGTATTGAGGCCAAGGCGTTGCTTGAATAATACTGATGATTTGGTTTCACTGTTTTTATTGAGTAATCGTACACTGTGGGTAAGTTTATTACTCACATGTGCACTGCGCTGATCCCCCTCCCCCCCCCCCCCCCCCCCCACCAATCTCTGGGTGCACATGCATATGCAATGTTGGTGTGTGGTGAAGAACTGTATATAGGGCCATTATCACATGCGATTCCAACCAAACACTGAGAGTGTGGGTACACAGGGAGTGTGCATGGAACAGCCAGGGTTGAATTTTGGCAGCTTGATCCAATAGACCTGGCACACACATTCCATATCCACCTCCTGCAGTACTTAACCCATAGTGTTCTAAGTATATCCTAATCAGTTTAACACGCGGTTTACGACAGATGCGGGGAAATATTGGGGAATATATAATATTCATAATTCCCTCCTATAGATTTTTTTCTAAGCTAAACATGTTTAATAATACTCCAATCATTATAGATGAAATTGGAAAAATAATGAATCAGCAGGCATATACAATTGTCGTATTGTAACCTTTAAAAGCCAGCTCATTATAGTTTTAACGATGTGCCTCAGCATTCAAGGTACAGTTCCGATATACACTATAGCCTATACTTAATAAATGGATGCAAAAGCGAATGTTATAAGAAACAATTTTATACACCGAAAACCAATACAGTGGTATAAGTAGTGCGATCGATCAGGAATTACACAGAAAAACAAAGGGCACATGGCGCAGCATGTTTGCGGAATTGTCCGACAATACGAGCCTGTATATAACTCCATAGGGCAGTCGCAAATGCGTACTGAGTTTTAAATATGAAAAACTGCAAAAATGATCATTCAAACGACTAGGAGGGAATTATTCCCCAAAATAATCAAGATTTCCCCGCGTCTGTCGTAAACCGCGGGTTAAAGACTATAAACCACTATGTCAAAACAATTGGGTGTCCCCCAATAGGTGCAGCAGCTTGTATGGCTCTACTTTACCTGGTTCTCTCCCGAGAGCAGGTTGAATGCCGTAATCTCTGGCACCGAATACCGCGTCATGGGAACAGAGGCAGCTGCCACATACTGCTGGTTTTGTAGTGGGGACTTTCCCTTGGGCCCTAGATACACATGGGCATAAAGAGTACCATTCTGAAGAACCTTTGAAGAAAGTGTCACATTGAGTTGCCTATGAGAGAAGGAAAACTTTAACGCTAGATTAAAATGCCACATGCATATGTGTGTGTTTGTGTGCGTGTGTGCATGTGTTTGTGTGTGCATGTGTGTGTGCATGTGTTTGTGTGTGCATGTGTGTGTGTGCATGTGTGTGTGTGTGTGTGTGTGCATGTGTGTGTGTGTGTGTGTGTGTGTGTGTGTGTGTGTGTGTGTGTGCCTGTCACCAACAGCCATTATATAATTCATACCTACGACCAAGGTCAATTCAATCACACGTGCGTACACAGATAGGTCGGCTTGCAGCTACGCACTTACTCGGTGAAATTATCATATCGACGCAGCGATTTGCGGAGCAGAAGATCCATTTCCCTCTGGTGATAGTTGGGTGCCAGTTTATGCGATGCATACACCCAGAGCTAAAGGAAGGAATTAAGAGCAAGTGCATCTAAGGTTAGTTGTTTATTTATTTATTTTACCTCCAGTTCCCGCGCGTTTTCATAAGCCGGAACCAGACATTGCTGGTTCCCGTTCGAGCTGCACTGACTGGGGTTCAATATCGAATAAATGTTGTAGCAGCTGTAGCAAAGAAACCCGATCAGAATAACAGTAACCAGCTGAGAGAATGAGATGGATAACAGCCCCATCTTTGCCTAATTATTTGGGTAATTAGAACTTGTGGCACATTTAATAGTCCCACAGCACGTGAAATACCTAGCGGTGATGTAATCCATCCGCTGCTGTGGCTATTAGTGGGCACCGAGCGTGCGTTGAGTTAACCTGGTCGTGCACCTGGACGACTCTAGGACAAGGGCATAGACAAAGAGTGGGGGAGGGGAGGGGGGAAGGCTATGGCTCCCAGATTTTTCCGCGATCATGAATGATATCATTACAGTTCATAGGCTTTGCTCTTTTATTTATTCTTAAAAAAAAGATGTAAAATCGCTTTCTATATTTGTAGCGAGATGTGGATTCATAAGGTTCGCATCAAAATGAATCTAATTAGTGGTTAAGTTAGTCCACCCCCAGCCTGTTGTTATTAGTACATGTACATGTACCGTAAAAGCTGTGACCAACATGTATCAATTTATATTGTATGTAGAATAAGGCAGATTTAAATACGGAGTAGTCACGTAAGACAAGAGAAAGGTCTATAACATTTTTTTGCGCATACATTTTCCACAGGAGGAGAAGAAACCAACGATTGAAGGCAAGGCAACCGTTCCACTGGCCTATAAGTATTACTATTGATCAGTTATATCAGGTATGGGATTTCAAAACTTATATTTGATGAGCATAGAGATCCATAAGCAATGGCTGCTGCTTACAAGACAGCTAGCCCGAAACATTTTTTTTTGCTACACATAGCTGATTTTATGTCACTATGTAGTTCATTAAAAAGGAAGTTATAAAAATGAGGTCAATGTTGATGCAAAGAATAGCCAAGGAGACATTTTAACCTTGAGAATAAGAATGCCATTTACTGTTTGAATACCATTATGTCTATCGCACTCCACCAAACTCCCTGCCAGCATTAGTATTTACCCCATGGCTGTAGTGCAGTTGCTATTGATGATTTTACATGGAGTAGAGGTACTTTGAAATACTGGAACATAGTTAAAAGTTAAAGATAAGTGCCTGTGGGTTGTGGGGTGGCAGGAAGGAGCTGCATATTGGTTACCCTTTGTCAGTGAAATATCGTCCTTCCAGACCCTACATAGCTGCTAATTGGATGGAGCCATCTAAACCATTCTTCAACTTGACAACCTGCCCCTTCTCCCTCATCCTTGTGAACCAACCCCCCCCCCCCTACCCCTGTCCATGGTAACCATATTATCCCCTTCCTACAAATTGTCACCTGTCCCCACCTCTCCTCCACCTCTGAGAGACCTGAATACCTGAATCATGTGCACATGTGGATGTTAAAGGATATCAAGTGTTCAAAGGTACCTCCTCTGTTGTGTTTGTCAGCAAGCTGGGTATTACAATTATAGATTATGGCGATCACCTGACACAGCCCAGCATTGAATCTCTTGAATTTTGATATTCGTCATGTGCTTCAAAATAGCAAGCCACTATGCCCATCTTCGTTCACTTGCTAACCTAAGTCACGACACGTGCAGAGACTTCCAGCTAATAACCTTTACATTGAGATTTTAGGTCCTCTTTTCTGCAATATAGTTGAACCCATATTGGAACTCCCTCCTCTAACATAGCTGTCACTGCATGTTAAACATGTTTGTCATTAAAGTTCTGCCTTTCTAACGTAGATATCTCAACTTAATAGGCAGTATTTAAGTGATTACTGGCTTTTCTTGTATTTGGTACGTATTTATGCAATCAACCATGCCCATTGGCAAACTACAAATTCTTATCATAAAAACCCTTCATAGGTTAGCTGCTAAGTGCTCATGTCCACGGCATCCATAACCATCTTAACATATACCACGACAATCCCAATATTGGGTTCCTCTGAAGTGCCTACAGCATATACAATCAGTACACCTTCTAATGAGCATAGTATATACAAATAACACTGTAAACATAAACTACTAAACGCCCCGTACATAGTTCAGTGCCAACACTACCCTATGTCTACAGTAGCGCAGGAACTGGTTGTGATGATAACTTCATCAGGGACCATTGCATCGATTTTGGTGTTCTCTTGCATGTATGCTGGGTACAAGTAGACGTCCTTGAATGATCCCTGGTCATTTAATTCCACCACTTCTTTCAAATGTGGTGGGGAGATGAGAAGTTTCCTCTTATCTTTAAAATGAACAGCTACACAGACTCCACAAAGGACACACATAAATACCACCAGTACCACCCCTGCTGAGATTCCTATGATCACACCTTTCCAGAATGAGGGAAGAATGACATCAGTCTCCATAGATGCTGCAATGGTGGGAGAGACTAGAGAAATGGAATGTTAATATTACATTTAAAAACTCATCTATTTTATATATGCTAAATCAGTTAGCAATCATAAAATTAAAATTCTAACTTCTTTCCTCACCATTTTAAGGATATTGCAATAGGATGAGCGAAGTTAAATTATCACCTCAAGTGTATCGATGATTTAGGCAGCCCAAGTCTATTGATGACAAGTAAATAAAAACATTCTCTATGAGAAAGTTGGTGGCATATAGGATTTGAAGGCAATGGTGGTGTAAAAAGGAAGGAAACAAGGGTCTAGTAATAAGGAAAAATGGAATAGTCCTATATTTAGCACACGAACAACATACTATATCCTACATATAGAAATGTGCTAAATATAGGACTATTCCATTTTTCCTTATTACTAGACCCTTGTTTCCTTCCTTTTTACACCACCATTGCCTTCAAATCCTATATGCCACCAACTTTCTCATAGAGAATGTTTTTATTTACTTGTTTCATTGATTTTTATTCATACCCGATTATGAGCCGTATAGCATATTAAGTAATCCATCTTGATATGAGAGGGAGGTTGTAAAGGTACGACATACCATTGAGTGACCTTAACTCTTTTCGCCGAGCGAGATGCACGTTCAGGACTATGGCAATATCGCTGTCTTTTTTCAAGATCTGCTCGATACCTTGCACGTCGAGAGGTCCGTTCCTTTTCAGGATCTGAGGGGGCTTTTAAGGGGCGGCCGAAATAGAAGAGAGGTTATTAATTGTTGCCCCAGCGCGATGAACCCACAAACGCATTTTGTATCGGGCCAGAAGCAGACAGCACCCTCTCCTCCCCCCTACTAATCGCATCTCGATACCTTGCGCGTCGAGAGATCCGTTTCTTTTCAGGCTCTGCTCGATAGTTTTCACGTTTGAGAGGCCCGCTTCTTTTCAGGCTGTGCTTTGTAGTTCCGCTTGGGCTGAATCTAATACGTCGTCTCTAGTTTTGAGGTACTATGCTCGTCGTTTGGCTTTCTTCTTATCCTGACGTGCATGAAGGCATTTTGAGGAAAAAAAACTTCACTAAGTTACAAAGAGCGTCAAACCTACAACGATCGAATAACAAGAATGATTATAGTACGCACGTGCACGTTATTAAAAATACATAACCGCCAAAGTTAATTACCACTATGTGTAGTGCCCAGACCGTACACATTTGATGTATACTGCTAGTACTTCGTATAAAGAGCGACGTAGGACCTATCCGAGTCGTGTCAGTGCAGTAAGCTATACGTGATTTGCTAACACAACCACCGATAATGTCATGTAGCCTCGAGACGTTTTGACCACAGAAGCGAAAATGCCAGTGAATTCTGAAGCCATTGGTGTGATTCTCATTTCTTAAAAGTGTTCCTATCCCGAGTTATGCGTGGTCAAGAACAAGAACAAGAAGAAGAAGAAGAAGAAGAACGAGAAATACGTGGGACTGGGTACGAGTTTCAAAAATTGTTTTGTTCTCTACAACCACGCGGTTTTGTGACATCAAACAAACACGAAACTGCTTGTTGTTGCCTTCTTGTACGACGACGATAACAAGGTAAGCCATCCGCTCGTCGGGAGTCTTGTTAGAAGCGGGTCGCGTTTTTTTAATGACATTCATAATCGGGGTCAAATCCTATATGAGAGTTACTAACGTAACTCTCGATTTAGGCAGCCCAAGTCTCAGTTATTGTGTCTTGTGGCATTAAAATGTGCACAAACTGCAATCCATTAGTACATTTATGAGTGGACATTTCAACTCCATTGCATATCAATCTACAAAGTCTATGTTATAGTGCACCAAAAATCCTATTATTACTGTGATGCACTTAGGATTTCTTGGCACCATGTGTGTATGATGCAAACAAACAAGGTGAGTATAGAAATCACTCAATCAGGGAACTTATGAATATTTCAGCCTATATTTATCAAATCTATCATGGTGTGCATTATTCCTCACTACTACATTACATGCGACAATGTGTCTGTGACATTGATCAATTCCTGATTACCCAATTGCAAAATTTCTTTTTGTTTACTTTTAACACTAATGATGCTTGAAATCCTACAGCCACATCACTCTTTTTACATCTTGCTTCATGCATTTACATATAAATTGAAATCATGTAACAAATGAACAACATCAGCATTGAATCAATGCAACGCAAAATCATAAGTTGTACCAGTCAGTAGTGATCTCAGCAAGAATCAATGGGTTTGCACAGTGCTCTAGTGTTTTAACATACCGGCCTTGCAAGAAGAGAATGTTACTATTATATGGAGCACCATCAGTACAACAAAACAAATAGGCCAGTATAATTGCATGCTCTGTCGCCTTTGCATGACTGCAAACACATGCATCATGACGAAACCTCTCTTAAACAGATGAAAATTTAACTTTTCACAAGTGGAAGGAGGGGAGGAAATAATTTCTCAGTGTTGCCAGCGCATGAGCAGTACCAGCTTTTTATTGCGGGTAATAATTACATGCCCTCTCCAGAAAGGTGATAATGATATCATCCATTTTGCTAATGTTAATTACATTGCATTCTTATCCATTGCAGTGCTTACCTGAGAAGGTACATAATGATCCACTGAAGCCAGGTGCACAAATACAAGTTGTCAGAGTACCATATCCATCAACACAGGTGCCTCCATTTAGACAGGTGGTTGGGGTGCAGTAGTTGTTGTCAATGGAGCAGTTTGATCCACTGAAGCCTGGTGCACAAGTACAATTGGTGTAGGTTCCATATCCATCATAACAGGTGCCTCCATTTAGACAGGTGGTTGAGGTACAGTAGTTGTTGTCAATGGAGCAGTTTGATCCACTGAAGCCTGTCACACAATTACAAGTTGTCAGAGCACCATATCCCTCAACACAGGTGCCTCCATTTAGACAGATGGTTGGGGTGCAGTAGTTGTTGTCAATGGAGCAGTTTGATCCCCTGAAGCCTGGTGCACAAGTACAATTGGTGTAGGTTCCATATCCATCATAACAGGTGCCTCCATTTAGACAGGTGGTTGGGGTACAGTAGTTGTTGTCAATGGAGCAGTTTGATCCACTGAACCCTGGTGCACATATACAATTGGTGTAGGTTCCATATCCATCATAACAGGTGCCTCCATTTAGACAGATGGTTGGGGTGCAGTAGTTGTTGTCAATGGAGCAGTTTGATCCCCTGAAGCCTGGTGCACAAGTACAATTGGTGTAGGTACCATATCCATCAACACAGGTGCTTCCATTTAGACAGGTGGTTGAGGTACAGTAGTTGTTGTCAATGGCGCAGTTTGATCCACTGAAGCCTGGTGCACAAGTACAATTGGTGTAGGTTCCATATCCATCATAACAGGTGCCTCCATTTAGGCAGGTGGTTGGGGTACAGTAGTTGTTGTCAATGGAGCAGTTTGATCCACTGAAGCCTGTCACACAATTACAAGTTGTCAGAGTACCATAATCCTCACCACAGGTGCCTCCATTTAGACAGGTTGTTGATATACAAAATGGAAGGTCAATGCTACAGTTATTTCCAGCAAAGCCTAAAACGCAATTGCAAGATGTCAGAGTACCATATCCCTCAACACATGTGCCTCCATTTAGACAGGTGGTTGAAATGCAGTAGTTGTTGTCAATGGAGCAGTTTGATCCACTGAAGCCTGGTGCACATGTGCAATTGGTGAAGGTACCGTAGCCCTCAACACAGGTGCCTCCATTTAGACAGGTGGTTGGGGTACAAAATGGAAGGTCAATGCTACAGTTATTTCCAGCAAAACCTAGGACACAATTACACGCTGTCAGAGTACCATATCCCTCAACACAGGTGCCTCCATTTAGACAGGTGGTTGAGGTACAGTGGTTGATGTCATTGGAACAGTTTGATTCACTGAAGCCTGTCACACAATTGCAAAATGTCAGAGTACCATATCCCTCAACACATGTGCCTCCATTTAGACAAGTGGTTGAGGTACAGTAGTTGTTGTCAATGGAGCAGTTTGATCCACTGAAGCCTGGTGCACAAGTACAATTGGTGTAGGTTCCATATCCATCATAACAGGTGCCTCCATTTAGACAGGTGGTTGAGGTACAGTAGTTGTTGTCAATGGAGCAGTTCGATCCACTGAAGCCTGGTGCACAAGTACAGTTGGTGTAGGTTCCATATCCATCATAACAGGTGCCTCCATTTAGACAGGTGGTTGAGGTACAGTAGTTGTTGTCAATGGAGCAGTTTGATCCACTGAAGCCTGATGCACAAGTACAATTGGTGTAGGTTCCATATCCATCATAACAGGTGCCTCCATTTAGACAGGTGGTTGAAGTACAGTAGTTGTTGTCAATGGAGCAGTTCGATCCACTGAAGCCTGGTGCACAAGTACAGTTGGTGTAGGTTCCATTTCCATCATAACAGGTGCCTCCATTTAGACAGGTGGTTGAGTTACAGTAGTTGTTGTCAATGGAGCAGTTTGATCCCCTGAAGCCTGGTGCACAAGTACAATTGGTGTAGGTTTCATATCCATCATAACAGGTGCCTCCATTTAGACAGGTGGTTGAAGTACAGTAGTTGTTGTCAATGGAGCAGTTCGATCCACTGAAGCCTGGTGCACAAGTACAGTTGGTGTAGGTTCCATATCCATCATAACAGGTGCCTCCATTTTGACAGGTGGTTGAGTTACAGTAGTTGTTGTCAATGGAGCAGTTTGATCCACTGAAGCCTGGTGCACAAGTACAATTGGTGTAGGTACCATATCCATCATAACAGGTGCCTCCGTTTAGACAGGTGGTTGAGGTACAGTAGTTGTTGTCAATGGAGCAGTTTGATCCACTGAAGCCTGGTGCACAAGTACAATTGGTGTAAGTTCCATATCCATCATAACAGGTGCCACCATTTAGACAGGTGGTTGAGTTACAGTAGTTGTTGTCAATGGAGCAGTTTGATCCACTGAAGCCTGGTGCACAAGTACAATTGGTGTAGGTTCCATATCCATCATAACAAGTGCCTCCATTTAGACAGGTGGTTGAGTTACAGTAATTGTTGTCAATGGAGCAGTTTGACCCACTGAAGCCTGGTGCACAAGTACAATTGGTGTAGATACCGTATCCATCATAACAGGTGCCTCCATTTAGACAGGTGGTTGAGGTACAGTAGTTGATGTCAATGGAGCAGTTTGATCCCCTTAAGCCTGGTGCACAAGTACAATTGGTGTAGGTACCATATCCATCATAACAGGTGCCTCCATTTAGACAGGTGGTTGACGTACAGTAGTTGTTGTCAATGGAGCAGTTTGATCCACTGAAGCCTGGTGCACAACTACAATTGGTGTAGGTTCCATATCCATCATAACAGGTGCCTCCATTTAGACAGGTGGTTGAGGTACAGTAGTTGTTGTCAATGGAGCAGTTTGATCCACTGAAGCCTGGTGCACAAGTACAATTGGTGTAGGTTCCATATCCATCATAACAGGTGCCTCCATTTAGACAGGTTGAGTTGCAGTAGTTGTTGTCAATGGAGCAGTTTGATCCACTGAAGCCTGGTGCACAAGTACAATTGGTGTAGATACCGTATCCATCATAACAGGTGCCTCCATTTAGACAGGTGGTTGAGGTACAGTAGTTGTTGTCAATGGAGCAGTTTGATCCACTGAAGCCTGGTGCACAAGTACAATTGGTGTAGATACCATATCCATCATAACAGGTGCCTCCATTTAGACAGGTGGTTGAGGTACAGTAGTTGTTGTCAATGGAGCAGTTTGATCCACTGAAGTCTGGTGCACAAGTACAATTGGTGTAGATACCATATCCATCATAACAGGTGCCTCCATTTAGACAGGTGGTTGAGGTACAGTAGTTGTTGTCAATGGAGCAGTCTGATCCACTGAAGCCTGGTGCACAAGTACAATTGGTGTAGGTACCATATCCATCATAACAGGTGCCTCCATTTAGACAGGTGGTTGAGGTACAGTAGTTGTTGTCAATGGAGCAGTTTGATCCACTGAAGCCTGGTGCACAAGTACAATTGGTGTAGGTTCCATATCCATCATAACAGGTGCCTCCATTTAGACAGTTGGTTGAGGTACAGTAGTTGTTGTCAATGGAGCAGTTTGATCCACTGAAGCCTGGTGCACAAGTACAATTGGTGTAGGTTCCATATCCATCATAACAGGTGCCTCCATTTAGACAGGTGGTTGAGGTACAGTAGTTGTTGTCAATGGAGCAGTTTGATCCACTGAAGCCTGGTGCACAAGTACAATTGGTGTAGGTTCCATATCCATCATAACAGGTACCTCCATTTAGACAGTTGGTTGAGGTACAGTAGTTGTTGTCAATGGAGCAGTTTGATCCACTGAAGCCTGGTGCACAAGTACAATTGGTGTAGGTTCCATATCCATCATAACAGGTGCCTCCATTTAGACAGGTGGTTGAGGTACAGTAGTTGTTGTCAATGGAGCAGTTTGATCCACTGAAGCCTGGTGCACAAGTACAATTGGTGTAGGTTCCATATCCATCATAACAGGTGCCTCCATTTAGACAGGTGGTTGAGGTACAGTAGTTGTTGTCAATGGAGCAGTTTGATCCACTGAAGCCTGGTGCACAATTGCATATTTTTGTAGAATATTTATCATACACACATGTTCCTCCATTGTAACATTGATCATTTTGACATATATCTGTGTATGCAAAATATTTCATGTCATTCCAACACTGACAATCATATATATTAGAATCACTCACCAATGATTGTGACACCAACGTTTTTGTCACCAATAATATATAACGAAGGGACCAAGGTTTGGAGATTAAAATTGAATGAAGTTGTTGAGCTTTGACCCTTGCGGACCAAACGATCCGTTACAATGTAGTCTTTTAGCGTTGCAATATGATGAGTATAAAAGTAATCATTAGCAGAATCAAATTGAAACAAGTCTGCAACTGCTGCTGCACTATCAAAACTGCTTGTAATGAAAAGCAAGATGTTTGTACCTAGTGGTACTCTCATTGGATTAATATAGAGAGTGAAGGTAAGTAATGTTGTCCCGACTGGAGTAGTGTTAAGGAATCTTACTTCATAGAAGGTGGCATTGAAGAGTGCTGTATATCCATTGGGTACTGTTGATGTGGAGTTTGGAAAGGCCAGGAATTAGCATTGTAGCATAAACTGCCTAGTTAAACTCACATGGAAGACACAGTCTGGATGTGTAGTTTCCATAGTAATAAGGTGGGCAGGAAGTTACACAGGTGCTTCCGTTCAAGTACAGAGGATCAGCACATCCTGGGGAGGAGGCAGTCAGTTATGCCACACCTTAACATTCAACTCTTTACCTTCTGGTATGGTAGTGGTGTTTAAGGTTGCATAGAAAGTACTGACCCCATCATAGAACTGGACCACCACTGCATAGCTTCAATATAGGATGACACTATAACTAATAATTGGTCTACATCTACATCTTGGAATGCAGTATAACATTTAATAACCTTGCAACCACCATTGTGGATGAGGTGCCATTTCAGACAGTTTATATTTAAAGTTATAAATATATCTATATGATTCCTATAACAGCATGGATTCTTTTAACAACATAGAAAAATACTACCTAAGAAATAGTGGCTGTGGTCAGGAGAGTTCAAGGACCCATCCAGCAGACATTCTAGTCACCAATTGGGACAACGGCATCTCAGCAGCATTCGATATCACTGTTGCATCTCCACTCAATTCTAGTACCATTACGGAAGTGGGCATGTACTCAGGTGCTGCGGCAAGAGCAGCTGAGCTCAGAAAGCACACTCAAAATGACTCTAAATGTGCTGAACTAAGTTGGAAATGTATTCCACTGGCGGTAGAGTGTTATGGTGCATGGGGTCCAGAGGCTTTAAAGGCCTTCTCACAAGTAGCCACTCGTTTAGCCATTTGTGGGAATAACTCTAAATCTATGGCATTGACTGACCTCTTTGGTCGCCTCAGTCACTCACTAATTAGAGCTAATGCTCATGCCATTCTGAGTCGTTCCTACTCCCACCTTGTGCAGCAGGTGGATGAACTTTGTGTGTAATTGTTTGTATTGTGTGTGGTTATATATAAGTTTAATACATTAATGTGTACAAAATCTAATCTTGAATAACTTTGTATACATGTACATATATTATATTATTCATTAATGTGTACAATATTATTGTTTTTATTTATTAAATTGAGAAATAGGAGGGTTTTATATTAGCACAGCTCATTAGACTGATATAGATAATGATAAGGCCACTGACTATAAGCCTATGTTGATGAAATGATACGATGCATCATTGTGTATCAATATATGAAAAAAGTAAAAGTGCACTCACAGTAAGACTATAGGTCCACTCCCTGCAGCTGGTGCAGTCCATCTTAAGGTAACATTGTTCTTCACACTGTTATCTGTATGTGTGACTGCACTCTACAGAAGAGTTAGCCTGGATTGGTGTCTGCATTCATTTTTTGTTCTTACCTCTGGAGGGGAGCACTGACTGAGCTGCTGTGATCCATTAGTGCCCACTGAGAACTTCCCCAGTGGAGTACCACTGACAGAGCTTCTGGCTTGGATCAAGAACCCATGGATGTCCTCACCAATCAGGTTTACTGAAATTTAATATATCCGAGTTATGTGCCTCATGCTATAGATGGCAATGAATATACGGAATACACCTAGGCAATATTGATCATGCCCTATTTAAATGTTTACAATTACGTCCCCTGATGAAAATTAATGAGCCGGTTTTATGCATATGCCTTCGTGCCATTATATTTCGAGCAATTTACAGCTGGCCACCAATCAAAGCATGTGCTTTCAACCTATCACAGTCATTGACGCCTGTGGCATGCAGCATAAGTTGAGTTATACTCGGGTGTGTATTTCTGGGTCATGACCCTAGCCTGTGAAGGTTGGGTTTTTTAAGAGTAAGCAGGATTCTTAGCATACTAGCACATGTATTGCAATCTGCAGTAAGTTCCATTTAGTCTCGTGGAGCATGACTTTATCGATTTTACCGGTGGCAAGTGATTGACCACTTACATTTTGATACTGACCTTGATATGGGCTGTATAATATCAGAATGTGGGCGTTCAGTCATTTGGTGTCGGTATTAATAGATGATACATTATTTGGAACAGTGTCCAGCAAAATCACCCTTATGATACTATATCAAATTTTCCAGGACAAGCAAAAGAACAGTAACGCTCGCACTGAAATGTATGGCTAATTATAAATTCAGTGCCTAATAACTTTATGATGGATAGTCCAATTCAGGATGCGTAAGGACCATTTGATAAAAGCTCTTTGGAGTTCTCGGAAAATGAAAAATTTTGAAAACTTGAAAAACTATCCAGAAGGGTGATTTTGCTGGACACCGTCCCATTTTTATTTTACTGTGTATATTATAAATAACAGTCTGTAGGTGTGATGGGAACTCTCTGTTGTTCTGCTATGCAATGAACCAATATGTTGGAATGTAAAATGGATGGAATAGCCATACACACCTGCAAAGGAAGGGTATCTATTACAGCTGGCAGCAGCTCGTCCATTATTTTATGTGGCCTGGCAGGGCCAATGTGTGATGCTACAAATAGCTTAATTTGAAGTGGGGAAGGGCACTGCCAACTGGCAGTCCGTGATTTAAACCATGCATGGCCATGCAGAGTGACTAGGAGGATGGAGGCTTGGCTTACATAACAGCTCGGAAGATTTGAGGCAAGTCGCTTTTCATTAAAACGTAGCCTGTTTAAAAAGCGTATTATATGCAAGTAGTACTGCTAGACAATATACGTGACACTATGTGCGAGCATGTATACATATATTCGTTGTGTTGGATATTTTAAAGACAAGTCATCAATCGATATGTTATCAATCGATGTATTTCCCAAAGGCCTTTCTGCATGCATGCATGCATACATATAAATATAAACACATGCACAACGGGGAAAACATCGCATGCATGGCGCTATGTTGCCGAGCATACCGCAGAGTCGTTCAAGCGTACATGCGCTTTACCTGCAGGGCCCGCATATCGTGAATATTACAATGCAGATGTATGCACATGCATATGCATGCATGCCCGTGCGTGTTAAGCGCATACCGATGGTACCTGGGCTCACCTACAGCATGCATCCAAGTGAATTCTGGTATATCCATAGCATACGTGTGATATCACGGGGTTCATGTTGTAATTGCGTAGCTCAATCCACGTTTGGGCATGCATTCTGGCCGCAATATATTTATATACATAATATTATATGCCGGTACACATGCCTGCAGGGTATGGCACATGATTACACTGATGACTACATGCAATAACTGACCGGGCTTGTAATTTTCAAGATAAGCAATTTAAAGAAGACGACCTAACCATTGAAATGTATATTAATCCGTAAGTAAAAATTAAAATCAATAACTATATACAGGGACCCTCTACGTTCAAACCTCACGGGGTATCGGACCTTGTAATGTCGGCACGGGTGCAGTGCAAGCTAGCCCCCAGAATACATTTTCCCGTAGAGAAATGGTGCATGTAGTATGAAGTGATGTCGATTGCGTTAATCGCTGGGAAGTTATAGCGCTTCAAACGTGATGCAGTTGTATAACAGCGAAAGGGGACCTACAGCAATTAACCCTATAGCGCATATATTATTTTTTTAATTTTCCAGGGAAGGAGCATTAAAGTTGACGCATGCAATTAAAATGTACACGTAATTAAAAATTCAGGCCACTGTAACTCCGCCATGATGTATGGACAGACTAATTTCCAGTGTGTAAGAAAGATAGAATATGAAATAATGTTGAAAACTTGAAAAAATATTCGCGAGGTCCCTTTTCGCTGCCTCGATCCCATAAATTTTCAAGAGAAGTTGGCCGTTACGATTGAAATTTATGTCGAATAAAAAATTCAGCTAGAGCTTTATACCTCCGCGACGATGGTCCAGCTTTAAATGTGTAGGTATTTTGTCATTATACATCCTACATACGTGCATACATGTACGTACATATACACATATACCCTTACGTGTGTAAGTATATCCAGGGGTGTAGTAGATATTTCCTAACTGATTGTACAGAGGAGAGATGTCCAACACAAAGGGACTGGACTGAAGATCCTCAGACGTCCCGTTATGTCCCTCGGGGTATATCCTCGCACAGGCTGCTGCCGGCGCTCCCGTCGAACTAGCTCTTACCGCTGTCGCTATGCATGCTAGCAAACAGGCTACTAACAGCGGGCCTCCCATATCGAGGTGAATGCTGGTGGAGATTACGTCATGCATTCAATACCGTGCAGTTCACGCATGCATGTCAATCGTGTATGCAGAAATTTGAGGTTGCATGCCGGAAGTGGTCAGTGACGCAATCGCTCAAACTACCCTTCGTTCATTGCACTCCACCAAACGCCCCAAAAGCCCTGGGAACTGGAATATATGGCATGCAACCTTATCGGATCGGAAAGGAAGTTTAGTTTTAATTTTGGCAGAGGAACGGCATGTGACGTCACGCGCGCTTTACATCATGTGTATTGTTGCCATAATGCTGGGCACGAGAAAGCAACAAGAGGACGAGAGCAAACGACGGAGGGAAGAAGGCGGGGATCCATCTCACGTGGTACATATTTAGATAACTTCATTACGTATTGCTCTTATAACCAGTCCTCACCTCTCCTCCATGCATGGCTCCTTCATCTACCAGTATCTCAGCATACATGTCTAATGACACCATTAGTAGACAAACGCATGGGTCAAGATAATTGCATACCTTTTCACAACCAATTAAAGCCCATAAACCATTATGATACCCTGAGGCTAGCTGCTAAGTGCAGATAACTCTATCCAATGGTTACCTCGTGATTCTACAGCATATATATCAATACACCTTCTGGTGAGCATAGCAACAACAAACTAGCTACAATGGTTGTACACCCATTACATAGAGCAGTGCCAACACTACCCTATGTCTGCAGGAGCACTGGAACTGGTTGTGGTGATGACTTCATCAGGGACCATTGCATCAACGCTGGTGTTCTCTTGCACGTATGCTGTGTACCAGACACTCCTGAATGGTTCCTGGTTGTTTAATTTCAAATGCAGTGGGGAGATATGTTTCCTCCTATGTTTAAAATAAACAGCTATGCAGACTCCACAAAAAATACACACTAATAACACCAGCACCATCCCTGCTGCAATTCCTATGATCACAACTTTCCAGAATGAGAGAAGCACAAAATCATTCTCCGTAGATGCTGCAATGGTGGGAGGGAGGAATGTACTAGCAGTAACTATTTGTATCTTAGCACTTAGCAATGTATGGTGAAACTAAATTGTAACGCCCACCACTTCATTTTTCTAACATAAAAGGTAGACATCTACATTTTAATACACATAGTAATCAAAAGCTGTAGACCATTCAGTGCATGGTGCATCCATATGAACCTATATGAGGTAAGCTGGTGTGCACAAATGAGTGAAGTTAGATTAACCCGCACAAGTCGAGAGCACAACATCTTAGTATTGTGCGTATTGTAGCCTACTAATTAAATAGGAAATTGTGCACACGCTACTTAGCTGCAATACGTAACTACATATATAAGCAGTTGCTGCCAAACACCATGGTAATTTTTGAATGAAAAACTGCAACACATGCCAGACACATGTTTAAACAAAGCGGTATGTTAGTTGATGTATCACTGGTACACCAAAACTGGCATTTCAATTCATAATTAATAAGGAACTGTCCATCTGACAGATTGAATATTAACATTCCAAATTGTACACCTCATTCCCTGCATTGCTTTGCATCAGTATATTGATTTACTTACCGAGGGAAGCACATAGAGATCCATTGAAGCCTGGAGTACACATACATGTGGTTAAGATACCATATCCCTCAACACAGGTGCCTCCATTTAGACAGGTGGTTGGGGTACAGTAGTTGTTGTCAATGGAGCAGTTTGATCCACTGAAGCCTGGAGCACAATTACAAGTTGTCAGAGTATCATATCCATCATAACAGATGCCTCCATTTAGACAGGTGGTTGGGGTACAGTAGTTGATGTCTTCTGAGCAGTTTGATCCACTGAAGCCTGGTGCACATGTACAATTGGTGTAGGTACCATATCCCTCAACACAGGTGCCGCCATTTTGACAGGTGATTGGGATACAGTAGCTGATGTCTTCTGAGCAGTTTGATCCACTGAAGCCTGTCACACAATTACAAGTTGTCAGAGTACCATATCCCTCAACACAGGTGCCTCCATTTAGACAGGTGGTTGAGGTACAGTAGTTGATGTCTTCAGAGCAGTTTGATCCACTGAAGCCTGTCACACAATTGCAGGTTGTCAGAGTACCATATTCCTCAACACAGGTGCCTCCATTTAGACAGGTGGTTGGGGTACAGTAGTTGTTGTCAATGGAGCAGTTTGATCCACTGAAGCCTGTTGCACATGTACAATTGGTGTAGGTACCATATCCCTCAACACAGGTGCCTCCATTTAGACAGGTGGTTAGGGTACAGTAGTTGATGTCTTCAGAGCAGTTTGATCCACTGAAGCCTGGTGCACATGTACAATTGGTGTAGGTACCATATCCCTCAACACAGGTGCCTCCATTTAGACAGGTGGTTAGGGTACAGTAGTTGATGTCTTCAGAGCAGTTTGATCCACTGAAGCCTGGTGCACAATTACAAGATGTCAGAGTACCATATCCCTCAACACAGGTGCCTCCATTTAGACAGGTGGTTGGGGTACAGTAGTTGATGTCTTCTGAGCAGTTTGATCCACTGAAGCCTGGTGCACAATTACAAGATGTCAGAGTACCATATCCCTCAACACAGGTGCCTCCATTTAGACAGGTGGTTAGGGTACAGTAGTTGATGTCTTCAGAGCAGTTTGATCCACTGAAGCCTGGTGCACATGTACAATTGGTGTAGGTACCATATCCCTCAACACAGGTGCCTCCATTTAGACAGGTGGTTAGGGTACAGTAGTTGATGTCTTCAGAGCAGTTTGATCCACTGAAGCCTGGTGCACAATTACAAGATGTCAGAGTACCATATCCCTCAACACAGGTGCCTCCATTTAGACAGGTGGTTAGGGTACAGTAGTTGATGTCTTCAGAGCAGTTTGATCCACTGAAGCCTGGTGCACATGTACAATTGGTGTAGGTACCATATCCCTCAACACAGGTGCCTCCATTTAGACAGGTGGTTAGGGTACAGTAGTTGATGTCTTCAGAGCAGTTTGATCCACTGAAGCCTGGTGCACAATTACAAGATGTCAGAGTACCATATCCCTCAACACAGGTGCCTCCATTTAGACAGGTGGTTAGGGTACAGTAGTTGATGTCTTCAGAGCAGTTTGATCCACTGAAGCCTGGTGCACAATTACAAGATGTCAGAGTACCATATCCCTCAACACAGGTGCCTCCATTTAGACAGGTGGTTGGGGTACAGTAGTTGATGTCTTCTGAGCAGTTTGATCCACTGAAGCCTGGTGCACAATTACAAGATGTCAGAGTACCATATCCCTCAACACAGGTGCCTCCATTTAGACAGGTGGTTAGGGTACAGTAGTTGATGTCTTCTGAGCAGTTTGATCCACTGAAGCCTGGTGCACAATTACAAGATGTCAGAGTACCATATCCCTCAACACAGGTGCCTCCATTTAGACAGGTGGTTAGGGTACAGTAGTTGATGTCTTCAGAGCAGTTTGATCCACTGAAGCCTGGTGCACAATTACAAGATGTCAGAGTACCATATCCCTCAACACAGGTGCCTCCATTTAGACAGGTGGTTGGGGTACAGTAGTTGTTGTCAATGGAGCAGTTTGATCCACTGAAGCCTGTTGCACATGTACAATTGGTGTAGGTGCCATATCCCTCAACACAGGTGCCTCCATTTAGACAAGTGGTTGGGGTACAGAAGTTGATGTCATTGGAACAGCGTGGTCCATTGAAGCCTGGTGCACAGTTGCATGTTGTATTGGAACCTCCAATGTACACACAAGTTCCTCCATTGTCACATGGGTTAGCTTGGCATATGTCTAGGTGGAAGAAGCATTTCATGTATATCATTCACTCCACTGAATTTCAAATGAAGATCACTCACCGATGACTGTTACACCAACATTGTTATCACCTACAAGCTGATATGGAGGTATAAGGTTTTGAAGATTGAAAGTGAATGCTGTCAGGGTTGTTTGTGCCTTGTAATAGATTTGGTCTGTTATGATATAGTCACTTGCACTTGAAATGGGACGGAGATAGACATAGGTGTGAGCAGAGAGAAATGCAAAGTAATCAGATGCAAATGATGATGGACCAATATTGCCAGTAATGCTGACTATTATACCAGACCCCAATGACACTGTAGCGTTATTGACATAAATAGTGAAACTGAAAAGTGTTGTCCCAACAGGAGTGGTGTTGAGATACTTCAGGTCGTAGAAGGTGGCATTGAAGGCAGCAGCATAACGACCAGTTACTGTATGTAGGGAAGGAAGGCTTAATGATATCTTGTGCATCATGTCTGTACACTCACATGGAAGGCACAGTCTGGATCTGTAGTTTCCATAGTAATAAGGTGGGCAGGAAGTTACACAGGTGCTTCCATTCAAGTACAGAGGATCAGCACATCCTGGGGAGGAGGCAGTCAGCTATGCCACACCTTAACAGTCAACTCTTTACCTTCTGGTATGGTAGTGGTGTTTAAGGTGGCATAGAAAGTACTGACCCCAGCAGAGTACTGGACCACCACTTCATAGCTGTGTGAACGAGGACGTATTTTTTTGTAACCCATGCAATCTAATGTACCCACACCTCACATCATGTACTAATGTACCCACACCTCACATCATGTACTAATGTACCCACACCTCACATCCTGTACTAATGTACCCACACCTCACATCCTGTACTAATGTACCTACACCTCACATCCTGTACTAATGTACCCACACCTCACATCCTGTACTAATGTACCCACACCTCACATCCTCTACTAATGTACCCACACCTCACATCATGTACTAATGTACCCACACCTCACATCCTGTACTAATGTACCCACACCGCACATCCTGTACTACTTTTCACATGATGGATGTATGCTATCTCCAACACATGCAATATCCACTCACAGGAAGACTATAGGTCCACTCCCTGCAGCTGGAGCAGTCCATCTCAAGGTAACATTGTTCTTCACACTGCTATCTGTATGTGTGACTGCACTCTACAGAAGAGTTAATTCGTATACATGGGTTGGCTGTCTGTTCTTACCTCTGGAGGGGAGCACTGACTGAGCTGCTGTGATCCATTAGTGCCCACTGAGAACTTCCCCAGTGGAGTACCACTGACAGAGCTTCTGGCTTGGACCAGAAACCCCCTGAAGTTACCTCCATTCAAGTTTACTGGGAAATTAAAGAAGGCAATAATTAAAATACCAATCAGAACTAATGGAAGAAAGTTGTGCAGCCCTCATATTGAGTTTGTTATTAAAGTTGAGATGGCTCTTCTGTATCATAACCCCGTGAAGGTTAGGAAATAAAGCGTTTTTATGAAATGGGGTTCTTAACAGAGTGGCACTGAATATCATTCAGTCTCATGCATCGCCATGCAAAGTATTGGTGTGATTTGGTACTCGACTATCCAACTAGTATTACTTTTGTGAAAAATGGAACCGATTTTTCGAATAGGAAGGTATAGGTTTAAAAGCGTACAATAGGTGTGTTTGATGTACCAGCTCAGACAACAGATTTTGACATCAGACCACAGAAATTGTGATGTGAAACTCACCTTGCATACTTTAAGAAAAAATTGCCCAACAATTCAATGGAACCCAAACTGTATTAAATCTGGTGACTTAAGTAAAAATCATGTCAAATGATCTGTACTACCAATCTCTCAAGAAAAAAGCTGGTGTGCTTGGTACTTGTCTTTGGAAAGATTTACCGGAGTATGTCGTGATCTCCCAAGCCACAAATTGATTATCTGTTGACCACTCATTTCACCATGTGCTAATGATAGGGTTGGATGGAGCAAAGGGAAAATACCTATTAGAACTTGCAGCAACTCATCCATTATTGCGCTTGGCTCGGGAGTGGTTAAGAACACTGATATGGCTGGCATTGGCTCATCATGGATTTTAATTTTGATCTGTCCTTGTGGTGGAATTCCTTCAATTCATCACAATGAGTTATGGTTATGGGATATCACAACAGCATCGCTACTCACCAAGGTATGTCATGAAGTGGAAACAGAACCTAGCCTACAACCTTTATCAGGAGACCACCTCAAATACAAAACAGTCAATGGTGGAAGTTGTGACTGAAAACTTTTGGTGTAAGAAAAAACAGGAGGCTTTTTTTGGCGTTAAAGTGTTCAATCCCTCTTCAAAGTCTTACATCAGTACACCTCACAGTTATGATTGCCTTGAATGCATATGAAATTAGTAGTTGAGTATGGTTGCTTCTCACTCCTTGTCTTTTCAACCTCTGATCGACTTGATCCTGCTGCAACAGTTAAGTAGTTGATGGAGGTTACCCATTTGGGGGGGGGGGGGGGGTATTCCTTGGGGATGAGGGATAGTATCTAAATCTCCACGGGGACTATTACCTGACAATAACACTCCTCTTACCTCCTTGCATGACACAATCAGCAAACATCCATCAGCACGTTTACAATCCCTGCCGGGATTGGAGTTATGGGTATTCATAACCCCACAGACCTAGCCAGAATTACATCTCGGAGAGGCATAGTAAATACAGTATATACAATCAAGTGGAGGAAATCATTCAACTTCTTGGAGCATGAAGAGCAAACTCAGTTCTAGCTACCCTGGATATAAAGCAACACATGCAGCACACAAAGGCAGTAGATTTTATAACATCGTCTTGCCTAACAGCTATACCAACTGCTTGTCACCATTTTGACTATTCTTCAAATGAATTCAGTGACTCCCTAGCAATGCGATACTGGCAAGTTACTACTTGAGATGGCTGTGGAGACAGTCTTAGCTGTGAACATGCCTTAGAATTCTTGGCAATCTAGCTTCTTTAGTATGCAAGAACATTGCTAGAAAATCTGTAGTGCAAGAGGCCAATGACATTGCCAACACTTCCTGGATCCACCACTGATATTGCTTATACGTACTTAAATAAGTGATATTCAATCCAAGACTTCCAAAGCTGGCCCCATGGATCACTTGTAATATTACATGGGACTCAAAGTTTAACCACTTCTTAACCCCATTCATGCACTCAGTGTCCTGTGCAAAGGACATTTGTCCCTTAAATACAAACGCTGTACCAGCAATTTTAGTATGGAAAGCTTCAAAATTATCTGCAATAATTATGATTAGGTGTAATGACATAGTGTGTCCTCTGAAATGATTGTAAAACTGATCAGAACCAATCGAAAAGGTAGGAGGAGGGGGTGGAGAGGAAATAACGTGGTATATGGAAATCATTTATTTTTGTTTATATGAACAAATTTATATGTTGATGATTGATCTTCAATTTGATTCTTGCGCATCATGAATATGATTTACCGGCCTGCATGAGTTGTTCATAACCGGTGCATTTTGGTCCAAATCTTGTCCAAATTTTGAAAAACAAAAATTATATTTCATTTGTTATCTTCGTACAGTAAAAGTCATTCACATCTAATGTTGGCCATGCAAGCATACCCTGTGACCAATAGATAACTATTAACGAATTCACACAACCATGTTCTTATTAGGGAAAAACCCACATCCCTTAACCAGGACAATAGTGTGAGTGGATAGAGGTTAAGTCTACTGAACATCCAATATTAATAAGTACATGCGCTTTTGCGCGAGTGGAAAAAAAAACACTCTATAATGATATGGTGTAGTAAGAACTTAATTTTGCGTGGAATCTGCATGCCTCTATGTGGGCAAACAATAACTGCCGGTACGCATCGAAGCCAAAAAGTTGACCACAAATTGAAAGTTGCCTGCTATTGTTGGTACTCTGTTTGTACGTGCGGTATTCCTTACGGTTGCTTAATACCAAGGCCACACAGCTCATATGGAAAAAGAAAAATTTAAATGGTGTGGCTGCCTGGAAAATATATACCGGTTCGATAATTGACTTATAGCTTGCATAATCGATGTAATAATCGATCTACTGTAATGTCTATTGTCATGGCTGCCATCTTGTGGTGTACAATTGCACACCCGCGGGTGCACAACAAATAAATTTTTTAATATTATACATAAGATTGTATATCGCCTTTATTATGCCTCTTTTTTTCATAACATGAGTTGATAGCAGTCTTGTGTTGTGATCCACTACTGTATCCGCGCAACCCATTGCAAGAAAACATGCATGTACCATGCAGCATGCTAGTATAGTATTATATGTGCATGTATAATTATGCAGGTTTATGTAATGTGTACGTGTGCATGGTCTGCTCATATATGCATAGACTTTACACGCAAGAACCCGGGCTGCCCATGCATACAGTCCCCATGCATTGATACCGCGTACATCCTCACATGTATAGGCATATCCAGGGGTGTAGTAGATTTTCCCTAACTGATTGTACAGAGGAGAGATGGCCAGCACAAAGGGACTGGTCTGAAGATCCCCAGACGTGCCGTTATGTCCCTCGGGGTATATCCTCGCACAGGCTGCTGCCGGCACTCCCGTCGAACTTGCTCTTACCGATGTCGCTATGCATGATAGCAAACAAGCTACTAACAGCGGGCCTTCCATATCGAGGCGAATGCTGGTGGAAATTACGTCATGCAAGTGCTGCAATGCACATGCATGTATATATACATAGATAGCATGCAAAGTTATACATGGAAATATTTTTTAATGCAGTCATAGGGAATCGAAAGCCATATAATTGGAGAAATACGCGGAGTCAGGCTGAGGAATTAATTTGCAGTTTGTGATACATTTCCGTAAATCTATCCAAAGACAAAGACCGTGGAATATTGTAATGAGAAACTCGATTCATTGACCTCGCGCACATTAGAAAAATGGTCTCACGGTCTCAGTTTTGTACCAAAACCTTGAGATAATCGCGTGAGTCTCTAAGCAGCCTGTCCATCTCAGGAAATCCGGCAAAGCGTTATTTCTGGTTCTCTCCCTCCCTCCCTCTCTCTTCCTCCCTCTCTCCCTACCTTGCTACCCACATGCAGTACAAAACAAGTGTATGGGACAGAGCCATGCAACCCCACCCTTCTGCATGGGGTTTTAATTTTATCAGCTCAGTATTGAGGTTATCACAACGGTACAACTTTTTCCTTTCTACTTTCGTACACAAAACGTCTTCCCAAATCTTTTCTCTTCGTGGAAATAGATTTCGGTGCAAGTTCTACTTGTTTTCCACTCCATTTATATAACCAAACGGGTTTGTGTAAAAATAGTACGCATTTTTTTTGCATAAAACTTGGAATAATGAGAAAGAGTTTGGAGATGTTGTGGATATAGATGGGGCGCGTGCGATGAATTAATTAGTAAACCAATTAGTTCAGAATCACTAATATCTGCAGGATCTCGTCCCAGTCCGATGTATATTTGGGGTTGGGGACGAGACCACTCGATCGCGTGTTTAGAGATGGATGCGAGGGATGCTAATGCGATCCAAGAAGAGAAGGGTCGCGCATACCTGCAAAGGCTCACCCACAGGAAAAACCGCTACGAACATTACCTTCGGCACGGGACGACGGAGAAGTACAAAAAGCCGATGTCCTACAAAATGGAGAAGCTGGCGCGAATGGGGAAGTACAAAGACTTTGAAGATCTCGAACACGGCAGGTACTCGGAGAAAATGAAGTACCTCATGATGCATAAGGGATACCACCACCATAAGGGAGACTACTACGCCATGATGATGGAAGAGATGTATCGCGAAGGGGAAAATGGGGAGGACGTCTCTTCAGACGAGGAGGAGATAAGCCAGCAGACCGAGGAGAAGTTCAAGGAACTGGAGGAAGAGAGGAACAAGTGGCACGTCGATATGGATAGGACCCGGTACAGCACTGTGTACCATACAAAGGACATTGTTTCCAACTACATCCTACTGGGTAATGACTACAGTACAGAGAGGATAATCGCCATGACGGACTTCTTGAAAGAGCCCGTCTTTCTCACAAAGATGTGCCACCTAGCGGTCAGGTGGAGGCAGCCTTCCACGTTAAAGGTGCTGATAAAATATGGTAGGTACACATGTGGTTGTATGTACCCAGCGCTCATATGTGGTCACATACACATGTGGTTGTATGTACCCTGTGCTCATATGTGGTCACATACACATGTGGTTGTATGTACCCAGCGCTCATATGTGGTCACATACACATGTGGTTGTATGTACCCAGTGCTCATATGTGGTCACATACACATGTGGTTGTATGTACCCAGCGCTCATATGTGGTCACATACACATGTGGTTGTATGTACCCAGCGCTCATATGTGGTCACATACACATGTGGTTGTATGTACCCAGTGCTCATATGTGGTCACATACACATGTGGTTGTATGTACCCTGTGCTCATATGTGGTCACATACACATGTGGTTGTATGTACCCAGTGCTCATATGTGGTCACATACACATGTGGTTGTACGTACCCAGTGCTTTTGGCTCTCAAATGGTTGGGGGCATGGGCATTCATCACACCTCCTCCCCAGTTGTACGTCTCACCTCCTCCCCAGTAGATATACAAATGGTCTGATCTATTTTGGCAGGTGCCTGGGTGAATGTAAGAATATCGTCGGACAAGAAGAAGCGAACGCCACTTCATGCAGCATGTTCCCTTGCTGACTATCCTTGCATTGAACTCTTATTATTCTCCCGTACGACACACGCCTTCTCTATTTGTATTGGTTGTCTCCTCCTCCCTTAATCCTCCCCTCCTCCTCCTCCCTTAAACCTCCCCTCCTCCCTTAATTCTCCCCTCCTCCCTTAATCCTCCCCTCCTCCTCCCTTAAACCTCCCCTCCTCCTCCCTTAATCCTCCCCTCCTCCTCCCTTAATCCTCCCCACCTCCTCCCTTAATCCTCCCCTCCTCCTCCCTTAATCCTCCACTCCTCCTCCTCCTCCCTTAATCCTCCCCTCCTCCCTTAATCCTCTCCTCCTCCTCCCTTAATCCTCCCTCCTCCCTTAATCCTCCCCTCCTCCTCCCTTAATCCTCCACTCCTCCTCCTCCCTTAATCCTCCCCTCCTCCCTTAATCCTCTCCTCCTCCCTTAATCCTCCCCTCCTCCCTTAATCCTCCCCTCCTCCCTTAATCCTCCCCTCCTCCCTTAATCCTCCCCTCCTCCTCCCTTAATCCTCCCCTCCTCCTCCCTTAATCCTCCCTCCTCCCTTAATCTTCCCACCTCCTCCCTTAATCCTCCCTCCTCCTCCTCCCTTAATCCTCCCACCTCCTCCCTTAATCCTCCACTCCTCCTCCTCCCTTAATCCTCCACTCCTCCTCCTCCCTTAATCCTCCCCTCCTCCCTTAATCCTCCCCTCCTCCCTTAATCCTTCCTCCTCCCTTAATCCTCCCCTCCTCCTCCCTTAATCCTCCCTCCTCCTCCTCCCTTAATCCTCCCTCCTCACTTAACCCTCCCCTCCTCCTTTCTCCTCCTCCTTCCCTTCTGCTTCCATCCATCTCGTATGAGAACCTTGTACCCTCACTTCCATACTTCCATATCCACCCTCACCTCTACACCTCCATACCACCCTCATATCTCCATACCTACCCTCACCACACCCTCACCTCCACACCTCTATACCCACCCTCACCTCCACACCTCCATACCCACCCCTCACCTCCATACTCACCCTCACCTCCACACCTCCATACACTTCCATACCCACCCTCACCCTCATCTCCACACCTCCATACCCACCCCTCACCTCCATACCCACCCTCACCTCCACACCTCCATACCCACCCTCACCTCCACACCTCCATACCCACCCTCACCTCCACACCTCCATACCCACCCTCACCTCCACACCTCCATACCACTCTCACCCTCATCTCCACACCTCCATACCACCCTCTCACCTCCACACCTCCATACCCACCCCTCATCTCCACATCTCCATACCCACCCCTCATCTCCACATCTCCATACCCACCCCTCACCTCCACACCTCCCTACCCACCCCCTCACCTCCACACCTCCATACCACTCTCACCCTCACCTCCACACCTCCATACCCACCCCCTCAGGTTCTAACCCAGACCTAAGGGACAGCGCAGACAACACAGCGGTTCTCCTGGCCATGCACGCAGGGTGCAATGAGGCCGCCATGAAGCTCCTCCTCTACCACTCCAAGACTAAACTTAGTGATCACGTGAACAACGAGGGGGCGGGGCTTCTCCATCGCTGTGGTCCCTTCATGGAGGAGAAGAAGGGAGGCGGGGAGAGCAGCAGGACGCCTGTCTACAGGGACAACGACATCACGTACAAACTGGTGCTGGAGAGGGCTAAGACTAGTGGAGAGGTAGGCGTGGCTTGGTGGGAGTGTGGCCTGAAGTGTGGGTGAGTTGGAGGGGGGGGCAGGCTGGGGAGGAGGTAGAAGTGAGATGGGTACGGCAGGGGTTGGGTGTGGGTGTGACAGGATTATGATTGGTGTTTTTCCTTTAGCTGGTAACCATGGTAAACCTGAAGGACAAAGAGGGAAACACGCCTCTGTATGATGCTGTAAAGCCGGGCTCTAACAAGAATATACAGCTTCTTCTGAGCTATGGTGAGGGTCCTGTGGTATGTGAGGTACATGTTGTGAGGACCTCCCTGTGAGATGAGGACCTCTCTGTGAGGTGAGGGTACCTCCCTGTGAGGTGTAGGGTACCCCCCTGTGAGGTGAGGGTACTTCCCTGTGAGGTGAGGACCTCTCTGTGAGGTGAGGACCTCCCTGTGAGGTTTGGACCTCCCTGTGAGGTGAGGACCTCTCTGTGAGGTGAGGGTCTATCAAGTATCATGCTTAGCTTATCACATAGAATGGATGTTATTTCTGTATTAATGCAAGGAAATGTTCATTTATTGGCTCCTGCTGTTTCTATTTAGAGCACCCACATATACTATGATGGTTTGTTTGACTCATACTTGACAGTATACTCTGTGTGCACAGGTGCTGATGTCAATATAGTTTACTCCAAAGGAAACAGCATCGTCCACCATGCTATTAAAAGCGGGCATGTCGAGTCCCTTCGACTGCTTCTAGAAGCTGGTGGGTTGGGCTTAGAAGCCGGTGGGTGGGTGTTTTGTCTCTTCGTTGTGTTTTGATTCTTCACAAGTCATTATTATTGCCTTCAGCACCCCAATGTGTGTACTTTGCACGTGTCACTGATCATGTGACTGATCATGTGACTGTAATATGATTGTAATGTGACTTACCATTTCAACCATAAGATGTGGCTATGGAAGTCCTTAAACCATGAACTGTGCACGTGATCATTAAATTGTGTCCTATGTACACAGGGAAAAAAAGTTTTTCAGGGTACTTTTTAACAAAAAATAAGCCACCCTGGGATTCAATGTCTATCGTGGGAATAGCGTTAAAAAAAAAAACCATCCTGGGATTAAGTGACCAGGGTGGGAATGGCCGAAAAAACCATGTGGTCTTGTTCTGGTTTTGTCAAACAAAAGATATGCACCTGGTTTATGTTTGGCAAAACCAGGACAAGACCATATGGTTTTTACGCTACTCCCACCCTGGTCACTTAATCCTAGGATGGTTCTTATGGTATTCCAACGTTTGACATTCAATCCCAGGGTGTTTTTTTTTTTTTTTTTTGTGTGTGTTAAAAACCACTCTGGAAAACAATGTCGTTTCTAACTTTTTCTTGTGATTAGGTTACCCTAAGTAACCTTTGTCCTCACCCTTAGGGTTATGGTAGGGGGGTACTTTTTAGGAGTGTGAGGGGTTAAGCAACTTAGTGGACAAAAAAGAACCCTTTGAGTTATGTTCTACTTTTTAGGAGCGTTTGGGGTTTAGCAACTTACCGACAAAAAGAGCCCTGTCGGTGTGGTGTACTTTTTAAGAGTGTGAGGGGTTAAGCAACTTAGTGGTCAAAAAAAGAACCTGTGGGTGTATTGGCAGTTTAGAACAACACTGATGCCTGGACATGTATAGTCCCATGATATTGCATTACATAACCATGTGAACACATACACACAGGAGCTCCTGTGAATGTCTACAATGATGATAAGCATCAACCGATGCGCATTGCTACAGAAAAGTTTGTCGAATGTTCAGTGAAGAAGACAGATGACAAGAATAGTTATAGCGAGATGATTGTACTCCTGTTGGAGTACGGCGCATCCATAAACGTCATTGTCACTGACAACGACAGCAGAGATACAGCATTCCATGCTTTGGTGAGAGTGTTCCCTCCTGCGTATGACCTTGTATCTACTTGTTTGGAGTATGGTGCCAGCGTGACAAGGGTGAACAGCCTAGGGGAGAAGGCACGTGACATCAAGGTCGTGTCTAAGAGATTAGAGTCACTTCTGAAAGAAAAGTCCAGTGAGTCTTGGGTGGGTGTGTGTGTGTGTGTGTGTGTGTGTGTGTGTGTGTGTGTGTGTGTGTGTGTGTGTGTGTAAAGCTTGTCTGTTGGGGGGGGGGGGGGGGGGGGTAAGCTTTTAAATATGCAGTTTCCTCAAAAAATGTAGCAGTTATTAAAAATGATTACTCATAGCTGCAATTGAAACCGAGCATTAAAGGGGAAATTGTTTGGCCCCTGAATGAGCAATTATGATATTGTCATGCCTACTTAGTGGACAAAAAAGAACCCCATAAACAGCCTTGTAAACATGTACAAATCATACACACATGCCTCTGGTTCCCTTTTCAGATCGACTAAGGAGCCTATCTGAGGTGTGCAAGTGGGAGATCCGCGATGCCCTGGCGTCGTCGCGGGACCCTAGACCCCTCCAGGAGGCCATACGCATACTGACTTGCCTACCACCACACCTCCAATCCTATCTGCTCTCCAAGGGCTTCTCCCAGCCGAGCTATGACTTACGCGAGGACGAGAGAATGGACCTGCAAACGCTTCCACCAAATACAAGGGAACAGGGGGAGGAGGCAGGGGGGACAACCAAGATACAGTCAGACATTGTCTCGTAAACAGCACAGGCACAAAATCACTAGTCACTGGAACACACAATTTTTTTTTTTTCCATGTAGGCCTGGGGTGCATTCACTTGGTGTATCTTTGGACAAAGCTTGTGTGAAACTGTGTAAACTTCTGCAACAGTGATTTGATGTCTTCTTCAGGTGGTAAAATGGTGGTCCTGTGTCATGTGATAGTCACATGAGGGAAGGAGAGTAGTATAAGTGTGAACTACATGTGTCATAGCTGTGGTACCTAAAATGCCATGTTCCTGGGAGCTGTCTAAACCCACTTCCAGGCACCACACACACGCCTGTCTCTCTCAAGAATGTTAAACAGTAGTACTCATCCAGCTGCATATTGTTGGCCTGTGTGTGCATGTGTGTGTGCATGTACGTGTGTGTGAACAATTCATAGAGCATAGCACCCCCTATCCATAAGTTCGGCAAAAGCAATAAACTCCCCTCACCTCTGCGTCTGCCCGAGCAGCTTCTGGGATCGTGATCCTCGGGAACGCGTACATGGCTCCCTGCACCTCATTGCAGTGCACACCTGGGACCGCGTTGAACCCTTCAGTCACCATCTTGGCCTTCCTGCGAAGGGCGCTGAGGACTGCTCCACGCTCCTGTGATGGGGGGGGGGGGGGGGGGGGGGGGGGGGAGGGGGGAATATCCCTCGCATAGCATTGATGTAGCACTTGTATAGTCCCAGCTGAGCCCTAATAAATACCTGGTGTTCTGCTAATGTGGTTACACTATTGTGTTGTGTGCTGCTACTAGGAACTCGGGGTTCTTTCCATTGTGTTTGCCCATTTTGGCTCTATTATGGTCAGACCCTCCCCACACAAGTACCTCTTGAAAGGTTGCGTAAGATGGCTCTCCAGGTCGTGGTGGGTTGACCAGTACATCAGTAACAGTCTGTGGAGGAATACTAGGGTAAGGGGGTGGGGCTGGTATATGGAGGACACTAGGGGGTGGGGCTGGTACATGGAGGGACACTAGGGCAAGGGGGTGGGGCTGGTACATGGAGGGACACTAGGGTAAGGGGTGTGGCTAGTAAGTGGAGGGGGTTAGCATGGACGTGCATTAGGGCATGGGGGTGGGGCTGGTACGTGGAGGGACATTAGGTAAAGGGGGGGCAGGTACATGCATATGCATTGCACCAGACCTGTCCAGCAGACGTGGAACACAACATGGCTGAGAACATCTTGTATATTTGTCCCATCATGGCGCTATCAAATCCAATGAGCTCCATGTACCCTCCTCTGAGGCCACACCTACAAAATAAAACAATTTGCTCACACTTGCTCATGTGATGCATGTTGAGCCACACCCCTTCCATATGCATGTCATACCACACCTCACATGATGCAAGCTGTGCCTCCCATATGCACAACTTACTCTCCTAGGTATCCTTTGGAAATAGAATTGAATGACACCAGTTGGAACTTGTCGTACTCTGGTCCCATAGACTTGAGCACCTTACGGAATGAGACAAACTTCGCCCCTTCCTTGTACACATTCTCCTGATACACCTGGGGGGGGGGGGGGGAGGGGTTGCTGAATCAAACGGACATGCATGTCTTTGCCCTAACTTCCTCACCTCATCAGCTAGCAGAACCAACTGTTCCTCATGGCAGAACTGGATGATCTGTCGTATGTTCTCTTCGTTCAGGAGCTGGCCTAATGGAGGCAACAGGTTGTGGGGGGGGGGGGGGGAGGGTGGATTAAGTCTTGCCCAACCTTCCACCCATTTGCCCCGCCTCCTTCCACCTCCCTTGCTTTGCTCCACCTCCTTTCCCTTTGCCCCACCTCCCTTCCCTTTGCCCCACCTCCCTTCCCTTTGCCCCACCTCCCTCCCTTTGCCCCACCTCCCTTCCCTTTGCCCCACCTCCCTTCCCTTTGCCCCACCTCCCTCCCTTTGCCCCACCTCCCTTCCCTTTGCCCCACCTCCCTTCCCTTTGCCCCACCTCCCTTCCCTTTGCCCCACCTCCCTTCCCTTTGCCCCACCTCCCTTCCCTTTGCCCCACCTCCCTCCCTTTGCCCCACCTCCCTTCCCTTTGCCCCACCTCCCTTCCCTTTGCCCCACCTCCCTCCCTTTGCCCCACCTCCCTTCCCTTTGCCCCACCTCCCTTCCCTTTGCCCCACCTCCCTTCCCTTTGCCCCACCTCCCTTCCCTTTGCCCCACCTCCCTTCCCTTTGCCCCACCTCCCTCCCTTTGCCTCACCTCCCTTTCTTTGCCCCACCTCCCTTCCCTTTGCCCCACCTCCCTTCCCCCACCTCCCTTCCCTTTGCCCCACCTCCCTTCCCTTTGCCCCACCTCCCTTTCCTTTGCCCCACCTCCCTTCCCTTTGCCCCACCTCCCTTCCCTTTGCCCCACCTCCCTTCCCTTTGCCCCACCTCCCTCCCTTTGCCTCACCTCCCTTTCTTTGCCCCACCTCCTTCCATTTGCCTCCCTTTGCCCCCCTTTACGACACCTCCCTTCCCATATCCCAAGCAGCTAAATGTCATAAAGTCTCACCAGTGGGGTTCCCAGGGTTAATGCAAATCATCATGGTTGGGTCACAGTGCTTCCGACCCTCTGCTATGGCCTTCCGAAGGGTCTCCACATTGATTGCCCAGTTGTGATCTTCGTCCAGGTAGTAAGGGACCTGCGTTGGACACATACCGTGACACACCATCACTTGGAATATGGATTAATGCATAGTTAGGGGAACTTGTACGGCACCACTAAAAGCCTCCATTGAGAGCTGTTTGCATGCAGGATATGTCTATCCTCCTCTGCCTAACCCTGTCATCTGCTGGCCCTATGGTGCCTCCTCTGCCTAAACCCTATCCTCTGCTGGCCCTATGGTGCCTCCTCTGCCTAACCCTATCCTCTGCTGGCCCTATGGTGCCTCCTCTGCCTAACCCTGTCATCTGCTGGCCTATGGTGCCTCCTCTGCCTAACCCTGTCATCTGCTGGCCTATGGTACCCTCCTCTGCCTAACCCTGTCATCTGCTGGCCTATGGTACCCTCCTCTGCCTAACCCTGTCATCTGCTGGCCTATGGTACCTCCTCTGCCTAACCCTATCCTCTGCTGGCCCTATGGTGCCTCCTCTGCCTAACCCTATCCTCTGCTGGCCTATGGTGCCTCCTCTGCCTAACCCTGTCTTCTGCTGGCCTATGGTGCCTCCTCTGCCTAACCCTGTTCTCTGCTGGCCCTATGGTGCCCACCCTGCCTAACCCTGTCCTCTGCTGGCTCTATGGTGCCCACCCTGCCCCCATGTATCCAACAGTCACCAGATCTATCCTGGAGTAGCCAACTGTTGCTTAACCCACCCCCAACTCTCTCTCTCACCACATCAGCATTGTTCTCTGCAATGCAGGCAGTGTAGAGTGGGTACTGAGGAATGGGCAGCAAGAACCCTGCTCTCTTGTCATGTTGAACAGCCAGCTTCATGACCTGCTTGATACCTTCACTGGCTCCATTGATTAAGTAGATGCATTCCACATCTGCTGGAGGAAAGCCATCTCTCCTTTCGAGGAATTCGGCAACGTGTGTCCTGACCACATGTAGACCCCTGGAATCGGTGTAAGAACCTGCACACAATGATTTTAATTAAAAATTAAAAATAATGGATGAAAAGAAAAATAAGGCCCTGACCGGATTCGAACCGGTGATCTCCTGTTTACTAGACAGGCGCTATAACCAACTAAGCCACAGGGCCACGGTGTTACACACTGAGGCGCTAATGGATCATAACCGAAGAATACATAAGACGGGGAGAAAAAAATGAATAGAAATTTTTAAAAATAAGGCCCTGACCGGATTCGAACCGGTGATCTCCTGTTTACTAGACAGGCGCTATAACCAACTAAGCCACAGGGCCAACACATTCTTTCAGACACTGTAACTTGTAACAAACCTAAGCTTTGTCCACTAGCACTTCCAAGCACGGCTCGGGCTCTCTCGATAACGTCGCTAGGAAATAAGTCCTTGCTCATCAATTCAGGGAGTACACCTGCTGCCAAAACTTGGCGAACAAAGGTTATAGGTCTCTGTCCCATTGCATGGCAATCGCCTATGTTGGCGAAGAGAACTTTCTTGAAGGGGTAACTGGTCGAACCCTGAGACATGCATGTGTGCATACATATGTCAGTGCAAAGAAAGTAGGAAAGAATTTAGCCACCACGTACAAAGTGGAGACTTATTTTTAATCAACAAGCGATAGTCCCCGAAATGAGCTTGAAATGGGTTGGAGCACTACAGATTTCTTCAACGCGCACGTGTTGATCTACTATGCCCATTCACCTGTTCCAATTCCTTTTTGATCTTCATCGCCTCTAAGGGTACCTTTCCCCGTACGGCGTATTCCATCACTCGCACGTTAGGGTTCATGGTATCTACGCAAAGCAGCTTCGTTCTTCCTGCAGCTCCTGCCATGGTTCGCGAATAGAAGACACCAGACGCCGTTTCTTTGGCGACAGACAGCAAAGGCAACCGGAACACGGTATTCATCACAAAAGATAAACGACTAAGGTAGTGGGCGTGCCTTAATAGTGGCGTGATAGCAACGTAGCGATGCTTCGATTACGCACTTCAGAAATCAATAAACGTACGCTATTAGAGGTGTTAAAATAATGCCATCACTTACACAATCCCATGGACGCAATTTTAAAAATAGCGACATCACATGCAAATGTTCTCCATTGTTCACACCATCTTCCAACCCAATGCAGTGACAAGAGACAGCAGTAAAATAACACAGTTCAATCTCCTTGCACTTCTCCAAACAGCTGGGATTCAGTTGCTTACTTGTGGCTGAATGGACAGGCAACACTAAGGTACATGTACAGAATCATCATACTCCAAAATACCTCGGTTTCCACTTTTTTCCTCCAGATTTTTTCCCACCAACAAACTTCTTTCCACCTCCACTCTTACGACCACTGGGCTTCTCCACCCCCATGGATTTCTTCCCTGTATTAGATTTCTTCCCTCCAGTGAATTTAAACCCTGCACTAGACTTTTTTCCTGCACCAGACTTCTTCACTCCAACTTGCCCTTTTGTTGCAGAACTGCAGAGAGCAAATCACCACGACATGAGGAGGGTAACTGGGCACAACTGCACGCACCTCCTGAACTCCTTTAAGGCTCTGTTGGTCGTATCAGTTAGCTCCCTGTCAAACGCCTTAATAACTGGACGCTTCTGTTGCTTTCCTGGAAGAGAACACACAAAAGATGGCTGAGGTAACTAATATCCCTTTCTCCCCATCACACCTGCATCACCTCCTCCCTTATAACACCAGATTACATTTCACCTCCTCCCCCCACACACACACACACCTACCTTTCTTGGGTTTGCCCTGCCGGACAGGAGCAACAACGTTCATCTTCTTGCTCCTGCGGTCTCTTTTGGCTACCCTCGCATGATACTCCATCTCCAACCGGGCAGCCCTCTCTTCTGGCTACAACAGAAAGCCACGCCCCCTATAATAACTCGACACCGCTACACTAACACCCTCACTCTACCTGCTCTTCCTTCCGGGCCTTCTCATGCTTAGCCTTCTTACTTGCAGGTTGGGCTATCTGTCCTCCCTCTGGTAATCACCACATTTGCCACATGAAAAGTCACCACCTCCCCCCCCCCCCCTCCCCAGTACCTGCGGGCCTCTTGGTTCCAGCAGTCTTCTGTATCCATGTCCTGGCGGGTCGACTGAAGATCTCACCCTGGTGTTCAATCATGTTACACGCTTTCTTCACTTCCATTTCAGATATGCGGAGCTAAGCACAAGTGTGTAAGGAGCACACATGACTGCAAGCATTTTCAACCTCCTTGCGAGGACAGCGTCCAAACCATACCCCTTGCACCCACACACCTGTTTCTCTTCCTCTTCAACCTTCAGTATTTCATGGATTTCCTGCTCCAACTTCCTGATTCTGTCTCGGTATCTCGCTATCACTTCTACAACACAAGAACACACACATACATACATACCACACATACACACACACAAACACACAAACACACATACATACATACCCACATACATACACACACACAGCCAGTTGTAGCAGCCGTCAATTGGCAGTTGGTAAAGGAGCTCACCAGACGAGATCACTCTGCTTTTCACAGGACACTTGGCTGACTTGATGACATCTTTCAACAACTTACGCTCTTTCTCTCCAACAAGCGTTATTGACCTGCAAAAACACACAATAAGGTCAGGTCATTCATACAACTTTCCATTACTCACCTGCCACTACGCCCAGCCCTTGCAGTCCTACCAACTCTGTGTATGTACTGCTTGACTGTAGCCGGCATGGCAAAGTTAATAACCTTAATAAACAACAACCAACACAGTTTTGAATAGAACCACTCCCTTCTCCAGGGTACCATACAGTTTTCACATGTTCGATGTCCAGACCTCTGGCAGCTAGGTCAGTGGCCAACAGGAAGTCAACTTCACTGTCCTTGAACTGCTTCAAGGCTTCCATTCTCTGCGGCACAAAAGTAAAGTGTGCAACATCACGTCACACCATTACATCACACCATTACATCATACCACCACTACACCATCACATCACACCATCACATCATACCATTACATCATACCACCACTACACCATCACATCACACCATCACATCATACCATTACATCATACCACCACTACACCATCACATCACACCATTACATCATACCACCACTACACCATCACATCACACCATCACATCATACCATTACATCATACCATTACATCATACCACCACTACACCATCACATCACACCATCACATCATACCATTACATCATACCACCACTACACCATCACATCACACCATTACATCATACCACCACTACACCATCTCACCTCACATCATACCATCACCACACCACCAATCAAATCACCACACCATCACATCATACCATCACCACACCATCACATCACCATGCCATCAGATCATACCGTCAACAACACAGAGAAGCAGAAGGTTCTACACCTCCACACTACTGCTACCAGCACACCTGCATCTGGGAGAGGCTTCCATGGAGCTCAGCTGCCTTCTTCCCCAACAGCCCCAGCACCACCCTCAGGCGATGGGCTAGCTTCTTTGTGGGCAGGAACACCAGACAGTGGTCAGTGAACGTCCTACAGCAGAGTGCTGGACAAAGTATGTCACCATATATGCAAGGTATGCCCATAAACCATCGACGTAAACACAAGGTATGCCCGTAAAACACAAGCAGAGTGATGATGGTGGTTGGGGGGAGAGGGAGTCAGGTTGTTAAGAGTGTGGAATACCTGACAAGATTGCTTCTCTTTCGTCTTCCTTCTTCGATTTGACTCGCACAAACTCCTGGCTCAAGTTATCCGCAGTGTCTGTGTTGCTGTCCACGAATATCCTCACTGGATGGTTTAAGCTTACTTGCACCAGGTCTTGCACCTACACCAAGGTAATGGTTACTTACAGCAGAGATACAAGAGCCATCCAATTGATACTACTCAGGTGAAGAGCTTTTATTACAGTATCATTGGTGCAATGGTAAAAGATCATCGCGGTACAGTGATGATAAAAGATGGGCCAAATGTCACTACTATTGCCAATTTGCACCTAAAAGAATGCAAACAGCAGCGCATCACGAGGCTATGATTACCGGCGCGTGTTTGGCAGGTGATAAAAAATGGGCCAAATCAAATGTCACTATTATTGCCAATTTGCAACAGCGCATCACGAGGCTATGATTACTGGCGCGTGGTTTGGCCGCGGCTGACTACGCTGATAGCAGACAATGATTATATTCCCCTGCAAGCAAATCGAATTGTTCGCCGCAGTGGAACCCTGTGAATTTAGTTAGCATGACGTAACGAGTGCTAATAACTTACGCCAATCACCACAACCGTGACATAAACACTGCGCGCGCACTTGCGGCTCATCTATCGAGAATCGATCATGCGGCTATCGGACCGGCCTTTACCATAAACTATATCACTATAGACTTTTATAAACCAAATTCAATAATCCATTATAACTAAGTCACGTCCGTGCGCCCTCTTGATTAAAAACTGAAAGCAGCGTCGGAAAGAGATCCCCTCCTCCTCAACCGTTAGCTCACAGTTTGTGTAACATGTCATTGGAGCAGGAAAAACATATCTCATTAGTATTTTAAAGCACTGGAACTTCAGTGGTGACACTGCTTTTCACACACACACACACACACACACACACACACACACACACACACACACACACACACACTCACACACACAACAGCACTACAATGGCTTAGCTTGTCAAACAGTACTTGCTGCAAGAATGTATGTTGTACATAACTAAACAGTTCCAGTTATATTTGAGATAAAACAACGAATATTCAATTGAAACCCCAATTAATGTGCAACACTGCACTGTAAAGGACCAGGCTATAGAATCACCCGTCCAATCCCGGGAAGGCCTAGTAAATAGGTGCCACGTTCAATCTGCAGTTGTTCTATATTACAAATGACCAACAGTACTTACTAGAAAGTGAGATCTATTACAAAGTGACCTCCTACAAAGCATATGGCTGGACTGTTATATGACGGAGCTTCCACAGGTCTGGTCACATGCTTATGCATAAAGTAATGGTACCTTACCTACAGGTTTTTGTTAAGGAATAAGTGTTGACCTACACATGTGAGAGCACTGATGTGCACTTTACTCATGACAATGCATGGTACCATTTCATAACCAAAAGATCCACACAAACTAAAAACATTTCCATACATGGGACAGTGCCCAGCAAAATCACCCATCTGGGTTTCTGTGAACTGCAAAGAACCTTAAACAATGTCGTAGTTGATTAAACAGAAACATAAGCACTGCCATGCCCAGATGGATTTTAAAATGCAGAAGTGAAAGTCGTCCAATAACAGTGTCCTGTTACAGTGAAGCCTTACTTAAGGATGTTGCTCATATCATGGATTTGGTGTAGTACGGTACCCAGGTTGTCATGGCAATGCAACTAGGTTATCATGACGATGCCATGGCAATGCAGCTGTCATGGCTACATACCTGGTCTGTCATGGTTGCAGAGAACAACATTGTTTGCCTCTTCTTGGGACAAGACTGGATGATCTCGTTCATCTGGTCAGCAAAGTGTTCATCCAACATTCTGTGGAGATAACACACACACCAGAGTCCTCAACCAACCACAGGTTAATCAGTACGATGTTACTTAAGTTACACGTGATGTTTACTTAAGTACGCACCCCCGCAGTCAACTGTTTCATCCTTACTGAACTATTTCCCACAGGTTCAACGCATCACCACTTATACGACATCACGACAGTATGCTTTTCCCATATAAGGTGTGACCTTGACACATTGAAAATAACTATGCGCGCAAAAATAACACATTTCATTTTATGATAATTTTAATGAGAGAGTTTATTATCACACGCTCTACTTAGGTAGTCCTGTGTATGGTCATACAGGTTAGCAACAGATGACTGCTAAAACAATGCATACACACAAAGTCATGCATATAGTACCCAGACCTATACTTAGTACATTATGATGCAATGTTAGTATTCATTACTTCCGTGTGTGTGTGTGTGTGTGTGTGTGTGCATTGTTTTACCCTTTTTGCTGTAACGATCCCATATGTGGGCTCTGGAAGTATTTAGGTTAACACCTGATCAATCCATGGTTAAGCACATCACACACACCCACACCTCACCCCAGTCATAACCAAGAATGCCTCACACCTCACAGCTTGCACATAAGTGCTGACCAGTAATGCAAGCAACACCATTAATTATCACATGACCTGGCATTTCCTTATAAACTATCTGACCCCCCACCCGTGAAAATTATATTGTAAGGTACCAGTTTTATTTTTTCTTATGATATATATGGTGTTAACATAACCCACCTGTGCCTCACACACCCACCTGTGCCTCACCCCCACCCACCTCCACTTGCCTACCACCCATGATAAATAAAAGCCCCTGAAACCAACACCTGGCAGTGTTCTTTTAGTGTTTCTTTATCTGTGCTGAGCCAGCTATATAATTAGACCAGTGATTCACCCAAATGCATGCAATACATACTTACAATAAGAACTCCACCCTCCTCCCTCCCTTTCCCCCCCCCCCCCCAACCAGGTAATTGAAAAGCTGACAAGGTACACAAACCTGTCTGCCTCATCCAGCACTAATATCTCAATGTTCTGGAGATTGAAGGAAGGTGTGTTGCGAATGTGGTCCACCAGACGCCCAGGTGTGGCAATAATGATGTCAGGGTTCTTCCGCAGGGCTACTTCCTGTCCTTTGTTCTCCAGACCACCTGAAACCAAAGCACAATACAGCCATGTGTAGTTTGATTCCTTGTGTATTCATGTTATGTTAATCAATAATGTTTATCGCTAGATAATTAATAATAATTATAATAATTTTACTTGAAAAAGCAAGGATCAGGTTATTGGCAATGGTTATTAGCAATGTCTGGATAGAGACGATTAAATGGACCGCCAGATTATTTTAATGTTTGAAAATGTTTGCAATGGGAACACATGAACAGAGGAATTCAGGACGGTCTAAATGGGTTCATGTGTTGGCCAGAGCAGAGCAGTGTGCGGCACACAAAGATGTTTCTTTCTCACCTGCTGCTAGACATATCTCCACTTTGGTGTGCTTGGAAAGTGACTTCGCAACAGAGAAAACCTGCATGACAACATGATAACAAGCGTGCATGCGAAAAAGGTAAACACACGGTAATTACTGTGAAAAATGAAACTGAATGCCAAAGTAGACATTACTGGCACACAGGTCTACATCAAAAGATCAGCCACATACCTGAATAGCTAGTTCCCTGGTTGGTACCACAACAAGTACACGTGTTACCCTCACACGGGTTGGTCGATACAACAGTCTCTCCAGAATAGGAAGCATAAAAGCTGCTGTCTTACCTGCAAGATGGCAAACGCATGCAAACAACCCCACACAGGGGAAAGGGGGAGGGGGGGGGGGGGAATGGAAGATAGTAGTCAAGATGGGTGTGGCATGCCACGCCCACCTGTTCCAGTGGCTGCGCAGGCACATATGTCCTTGCCCACCAGAGCGACAGGGATGGTGTTGGCTTGGATCGGGGTGGGAGACGTGAAGCCAAGGCTGTTCACGGCCTTCAGGAGGGGTCTGGACAGGTTCATGTCCGTAAAGTCAACGTCAGACACTTGTGGGATGGACTCGTCAAAGAAAGTGCTTTTGTCCTCCTGCTAAAGTAACAGCAGTCAACAATACTGGTCAGCGCAGCATCATGCAACAAACCTCTCCACCATCACTGGTTTCTGATTCAGTATCACCCTCCTCATCCTCTACCCCATCCTTGTCCTCCTCCCCATCCCGATCCTCTTCCCCATCCCGGTCCTTCTGATCACCATTGCTGTCCTTTCTGGAGGATGCAACCCTCTTCTCCCTCCTCTCCTCGGCCTACACACGTGATGTGGACATGTGAAATTAGTTCTCTTTCTTGTTAGGGGGCCCTTTCAAAATTTTGATTTGAAGACCCCTGCTCCCCTACAACACAACTCCTCCCCCTCGTCTATATGCTAGCTTACTTTTAATCTCCTCATCTCCCGAGCTCTCGCTATCTTGACATCAAGAGATGTGAACTGTGACGGCTGTTGATAGGTTTATGTGATGGTGGAACACCCAGGTAAGAGGGAGATGTGGTGGGTCTTCATGTGGGGAGGTAAGAGGGAGGGTGTGGTGGGGCTTCATGTGGGGAGGTAAGAGGGAGGGTGGGGTGGGGCCTCATGTGGGGAGGTAAGAGGGAGGATGTGGTGGGTCTTCATGTGGGGAGGTAAGAGGGAGGGTGTGGTGGGGCTTCATGTGGGGAGGTAAGAGGGAGGGTGGGGTGGGGCCTCATGTGGGGAGGTAAGAGGGAGGATGTGGTGGGTCTTCATGTGGGGAGGTAAGAGGGAGGGTGTGGTGGGGCTTCATGTGGGGAGGTAAGAGGGAGGGTGGGGTGGGGCCTCATGTGGGGAGGTAAGAGGGAGGATGTGGTGGGGCCTCATGTGGGGAGGTAAGAGGGAGGGTGTGGTGGGGCTTCATGTGGGGAGGTAAGAGGGAGGGTGTGGTGGGGCTTCATGTGGGGAGGTAAGAGGGAGGTTGTGGTGGGCTTCATGTGGGGAGGTAAGAGGGAGGGTGTGGTGAGGCCTCATGTGGGGAGGTAAGAGGGAGGGTGTGGTGGGGCTTCATGTGAGGAGGTAAGAGGGAGGGTGAGGTGGGGCTTCATGTGGGGAGGTAAGAGGGAGGGTGGGGCGGGGCCTCGTGTGGGGAGGTAAGAGGGAGGGTGTGGTGGGGCCCATGTGGGAGGTAAGAGGAAGGGTGTGGTGGGCCTCATGTGGGGAGGTAAGAGGGAGGGTGTGGTGGGGCCTCATGTGGGGAGGTAAGAAGGAGGGTGTGGTGGGGCTTCATGTGGGGAGGGTGTGGTGGGGCCTCAAGTGGGGAGGTAAGAGGAAGGGTGTGGTGGGCCTCATGTGGGGGGTAAGAGGAAGGGTGTGGTGGGCCTCATGTGGGAGGTAAGAGGGAGGGTGTGGTGGGGCCTCAAGTGGGGAGGTAAGAGGAAGGATGTGGTGGGGCCTCATGTAGGGAGATAAGAGGAAGGGTGTGGTGGGCCTCATGTGGGGAGGTAAGAGGGAGGGTGTGGTGGGGCCTCATGTGGGGAGGTGAGAGGGAGGGTGTGGTGGGGCTTCATGTGGGGAGGTAAGAGGGAGGGTGTGGTGGGCCTCATGTAGGGAGATAAGAGGGAGGGTGTGGTGGGCCTCATGTGGGAAGGTAAGAGGGAGGATGTGGTGGGGCCTCATGTGGGGAGGTGAGAGGGAGGGTGTGGTGGGGCTTCATGTGGGGAGGTAAGAGGGAGGGTGTGGTGGGCCTCATGTAGGGAGATAAGAGGGAGGGTGTGGTGGGCCTCATGTGGGAAGGTAAGAGGGAGGATGTGGTGGGGCCTCATGTGGGGAGGTGAGAGGGAGGGTGTGGTGGGGCTTCATGTGGGGAGGTAAGAGGGAGGGTGTGGTGGGGCCTCATGTGAGGGAGGATGTGGTGGGGCTTCATGTGGGGAGGTAAGAGGGAGGGTGTGGTGGGGCCTCATGTGGGAGGTGAGAGGGAGGGTGGACATACCTGGCCTTTGATGGCCATGTCCATCGCATCATTCATGTCCCACGTAATACGCTCCCCGCCATCCACAGGAAACTCGAAGCCTTCGGCAAACTCTATGGACTTCTGGCTCTTGCGCACCGCCTGTAAACTCACGCTGAACCAACTCGCTAGGCCAGTTATTCATACCATTTCGGTTTCAGAGTCGGAGCCTGCATCTTCTATTCCATTGACAACATCATCATCTTCGATCGTTGGAACGAAGTCAAGCGTAGCCATCTCATTGATCAGTACAGTTTAATTATTTGTGCATGTACATGTTGGCAACGTGTACCACGTGTGTGATATTCTAAAGTCACGTGCGCTTACGTCAGACGCACGAAATTTGAATTTCGAAATCGTTGACAGTCGTTAGGACGGTACATGATTACTAGTGCTTGCTAACTGAAACATATGGCTACAACCTCAAGGCAAGCGTTTGAGAGACTCCAAGATGAGAACAGGGGGATTTGCCAGAAGTTGGCGGACACGGAGAATGAACTGGCGAGGAAGGAAAACGAATTGAAAGCGGCTAATGCAAGGTATTATGGGTGCTGCAAGTAAAACTATGGATCTAATGTACCCTTCCCCCCCCCCCCCCCCCCCCCCCTTTCTCCTCCGCAACCCTTTCAGAAAGACAGAGCTTCTTAACGACTTGTGTGAACTGCAGCGGAAGATTAAAGACCTGAAGGCGCAGCTGGAAAAGGCAGAAAACCTAGAAATGGAGGCAAGAGCAGCGGCCCACGATTCGCAACAAGTGCTGGAGCATCTGCAGGCCAGCGTGAGGGACCAGACAGCCTCGTCCAAGTCCTCCATCGCAGCCCTTCAGCAAGAAATCAGGTCGCTGAAAACAAAGTGAGTCAACCACACACACACACACACACACACACACACGCACACACACACACACACGCATCCACATGCACGCACACAAACACGTACACAGCACACACACACAACACACACACACACACTTACCCCACTACCTGCATCTTATGTACTTCACAGACTCACAGAGAAGGAGGAGCAGTATGACAGCATGCAGGCCAAACTCCACCAGAGGGAGGAGCGGCTCCACGACTTGGAGATGGACAAGAACAAGCAGGGCAGGGAGGGATCGTCAAAGATCACCAACCTCACAGAGTCCCTGGCACAATCCAAACACGCAAATGCTCAGCTGTTGGAGGAAAATGCAGCACTGAAGCGCAACGAGCAGGAGCTGGTTAAAAAGTGCGAGCTCTTGGAGCAGAGGTACAACGAACTCAGCAGCAGCAGTAGCTACAACAAGGCCAAACCCTGCCAGAGGTGTGCGGACAGGGAGCTGCACCAAACGCCCGCACGAATAAGGTCGTGCTCCACCCCCGTGAAGGTCGTACCCGAGCAGTCCCAGGTCGACACCCTGCAGCTCGAGAACGCCCAGCTGAAGCAGGACCTCCAGTGCATCCAGGTCAACTTCCAGCTCACCTGCCAGAAGTCCACGCAGTTCAAGCAGGAGCTCAAGGAAGCCCAACAGGTCCTGTCCGACCTCCAGGCGGACCTGGAACGGGCCCTCTCTTCCAAAGAGGAAGCCGAGCACAAGGTCGAAGAGATGCGACTGGCCCTGCTGAACAAGTCCGAGTCTGACCTTGGCGGGAAGCAGAGGTCAGCCCAGGTGCAAAAGGAGATGGCGGCCCTCAGGGACCAGCTAGACAACTTTGAGCAGCAGAACCGCGACCTTCAGTCCAAGTTGAAGAGCGAGTCGTCGCAAGGCTTGCAGGCAAAGGACCAGCTGCTGAGGTTGGAAGCAAGAATCAAGACCCTCACCAACGACAAGGTGAAGGTCGAGAGTGATCTGGTGGTGGCGCAGAGTCAGCTGATCCAGCTGAACGAACAGCTGTCACTACAGCTGGCGTCCAGCACCAATCAGGGCAGGCTCCAGAGACAGGCGGTTGAGAGCATAGAGGCGTACGAACAGAAACTGTTGGCAGCGAGGACGGCACAAGAGAGCTGCCAGCAGCAGATGGATGGCTTGCAAAGAGTCATTGAAGACTTGCAGTCTCAACTTGATTTGTTGACTGAGCTCAATAAGTCACAGGAAGCCAAGATTAGTGCCTTGGAAGCGTCCAATCAGATGCTAAGTAATGCCAGGAAGGAGAAGGATCCACTGTTTTTAAAAGAGATTGATGAACTTAAATGCAAATTGGCTGAACTAACTGATGAAAAGCAGGCCATCGAAACTGAGCAGGCAAATCTAACTGATGCCCAACAAAAATCAGAACTACACATTCAGGACTTGACCAAGGCCAACAAGAAGCTCCAGCGAGAAACAAACCACAACTGGGAGCTGTCCAAGAAACTCCAAAAGGAACTTGAAAAGTACGAGTCCAACTATCTGAAGTCAGAGGAGGACTGCCAGGAGAAGAGCCAGCAGTTGGCGAGGGCCTCGAGGGAGGCTGAAGATGCCAAGCTTGAGCTGGTGAACGTCAAGAAGGCCAAAGAGGTGTACGAGGAGCAGGTCAGCAAGCTGATGAGGCACGTTGAGGAGCTGGAGCAAACAGACTTTGTGCTGAATTCAAAGCTAAATGATGTCCAGCTTGAGGCCAATGGCGCTAAGGTAGCCCAGTCGGAAGCCCAGAGGAAGCTTGAGGAAGCACTGAAGAAGTACCAGACCATGGAGACCACATACCTGGAGAATGCAGCTCAGGTGAAGAGGCTCCAGGTTGAAACGGAGCTGATGGAGCAAGAGAACACGACACTTCTCTCCCAGATCAACTCTCTATCCGAGATGCTGGCCACCAGGAATGCGAAGACGGAAGAGCTGCAGGCCCAGATCACCAGGTATGAGATGGAGAGCAAGGATATTGTGGTGAGGGTGTGTGAGCTGGAGGAGGAGCACGGACGGTGCAAGGATGTCAGAGAGCAGCTGCAGAACCAGGTCAACGACCTCAAGGATGCCCTGGCAGCTGCACAAGAACGCTCTAGGGTAGGTGACAGCGCTGTCTCTTCAGCTAAGTTGGACGTGAAGCAAGTGCAGGAGTACAACGCTGCCCTTGAGGCAGTGAACAGCGACCTGCAGCAGAAGATCCAGAACCAGTACGCCAAAATGGAAGAGCTGACTTCGACCAATGAGTTGCAAGAGAAAAAGCTTCGTGATGCAGAGCAGTTGTTGAAAGTGAAGGAGTCGCTGCTGAAGGATGCACTGGATGATGCAAAGTTTGCCGCAAACAATGCACAAGATACCCAGGCATTGTTGAGAAACAGACTGGACACAATGGAATCTAAGCTTTATGAGCTGAAGAAGACCTTTGATGATGCAGAGAGGGACAAGAAGGACCTCTGTGATGAGCTGTTGCAGATCCAAGCAGAGCTCAAGGAAGAGAGGCACTCCAGCAAGACCGTGCAGAGTGAGAGGGATGCTTTGGTAGAGAAGTGGGAACGTGCAAAGGTTGAGGTTGACACGCTGAAGGATAAGTTGTCACTTTCACAGCAGAGCTTGGATGAGGCCAAGAGAGATCTGGCACAGGAGAAGGAGCACCTGGCAGAGACAGAGCGTGACAAGTGTCTGTATTCAACCAAAGTGAGTCAGCTTGAAGAGCAGTATCAGCAGCTTAAGGACAAAACATTAACCCTTTTGGATGACAGTGATGAGAATAGAGCACCAAAGAGAGTCAAAAGAGACATTACGGGACACGCCAAGGGTCCTCTTAAATCCAAACCTAAGAGTGCTCTAAAACCTATTCAGAACGTCAAATAAACCTAAACCTACCTACACACAAACACATACACATTGAAACAATTTTTTAATATTACTTTTTTTTCCCCCCCATGCAATGAGTGATACAAGGGCACTCGATCCATCTTGTTTGTTATACAGCATGGCTACTGTGTATCCCAGGTGTATGTTAACAGTCAGCAAAAAAATACATAATATTTGATTTTTGTGAAAAATTGACAAGTTGTTCAAGGCACATGGCAAGCACAGCAGACGTGTTCATCGCAGCTGCACTCTCAGCTGCTTCACCACACCATCCCTCACATTGTTCTGCAGCTGGTTTATCTCCTCATTGGTGACGGTGCTATCCATGGAGCGGTACATGATACGATAGCAGTGACTGTCCTGTTTTGTCTTTGGGTGGGTGAATTTATCCACCAGTTGCACTCGTTCCACCAGGTCCCCTCCAATGGACCGCACCACATCATAGAAGTCATTGCAGCTGAACTCGCTGGGGACCCAGAAGGAGATGTCTTTGTAGCACGCCGGGTACTTGCTGAACGGTGCAAAGGTTACGTTGGTCTTGGGATCGACGCCCACAGACTGAAACTGCTGCAGGAACCTTGGGTCATGGCTCCATAGCAGCCTAATGTCTTGGATTCCAAAGAGCAGCATTGCCAGGCGGTCCAGGCCCAGCCCGAAGGCCCAGCCGATCTTATTGGCTGCTCCCCCGCTGGCTAAAATGTGGTGTCTCATGATCCCTGAACCCAGTATTTCCATCCACTCGCCTTGGAACTTTATCTCCATTTCGTAAGACGGGTGGGTGAACGGGAAATAGCACGGGTTCCATCGAGACTCGATGTTCGGTCCGAAAAGGTCTCTCACGAGAGCTTCAACCGTGCTCTTCAGGCTGAACTCCGCCAGCTTAACAGCGTCGATGGTGTGTTCCATTTGCCTGTCCGCAGTTTCTGCATCGCCGGACTGATCGAACAGCTGCAGTTCCGCGCGCCCGCCGTTCTGTCCCGCGAAGAGTTCGTCTCGCGTAAAAAGTCGTACTCCCTCCATCTGGTGGAAAACAGGATAGTGTGTGGAGTCGATTTCGTCTCGTCTGTACACGTCGCCGGTGACAAGAAACCGGTCGAGACCGGACTTGATGAGGTCCCGCTGGTGTGCGGACGTGTGTGAGCGTAGAAGCGTGGTGGCGTTTATGTAGTAGTTGTCCGCTTTGCTCCTGGCTGGGTGGTCGCGTGGAGTGAGGAGGCTGTCAAAGTTTTGCTCCGTGGTCACCACGGGACTGATGTTGTCAACGTGGGTGAACATGGCGCTCCCGGTGCGAGCGACGTGCTTCTTGTGGAAGTGGTGCACCACGCGGTCCTTAATTATCTTAACGGGATGGTGCGGGATATGGTGGAGCCTCCGTTCCACTTTGCTGAGGATGGAAGCTGGGACGTTCGACATTGAATCCTTGGAATAGGTACTGCTGAGAACTTCCAGTGTATCGGACGCACTGCTGGAGTATGCGGATGGCAGGTGTCTTGAAGGAAATTTCCTTCTTGTCAATGCGAGCATCGCTGACTGTAAATTTTTAATCTGGATCATTGCTATAGCGCTATTTGTGTATCGTTATTGGGAACGCTTTCTATTTGAAGCTCCCGGTGGTAGTTAATTAATAAGTTTCATTTTATAAATTAAAAAAAAAAGAAGATATAGTACGCATGCGTGTTGCATTTTTGTGACGAGACAACGTTGGGTAGGTGAGGATGGTGTAGTTTTAACAACTCTTAAAAGTGTTCGGTGTTTTGTAGTGAAAATGGGAGCGTTCTTTGCGTGTTTGTATGTGCGTGGCATTACTGGACGCGTAGTTGTATTAAGATGGTGTGTGTGTGTTCGTACACCTGGGCTTTAGAAATTGTGTCTAGCACAGCATGAAGGGCATAGATGTAGATATGCGATCCCACTGTAGTTATGTGTAAAGGCGTAGATGGATTACCATTTTAACTATGGGTATAGAAACATAGATCGGATCGCCATGTCCTCGTAGATTGGATTGATGGGTATAGGCGTAGATTGGATTGAGTTGTAGAGATGGGTATAGGCGTAGATTGGATTGAGTTGTAGAGATGGGTATAGGCGTAGATTGGATCCCGTACGGATGAGTTACCCTTGGGTACCGTGAAACGGGACTTTTTGTGAATAGCTCACACTCTGACAAGGACTCTTGTTTCAGACACAAACTCAAAACACCCCCCCAAATAAAAAATGTCCAAATACGGCCACGCAGTTCTCTTAAAGGGGCTACCTTTCTCTGTTAAGGAAGAAGATATCAAAACTTTTTTCAAGTCCATATCGCTTCCAACCACATCCATTCACATCATACGTTACACTGATGGAAAGGGCTGTGGCATCGGCTTTGTGGAACTTAAGAGCCAAGAAGAAGTTGACTTGGCCCTCTTGGCCGACCGTAACCACATTGGGGCTAGGTACGTGGAGGTATCGGCGGCATCCCTAGCTGATCTCCAGTTGATCAGGAGGTCGGCCGCAGCGGGGCACACGCCAAACGAGCTGTACAAACTGGCCAGCCAAAAGCCCTCGAGGGGTGGCGGCGGCAGGACAAACGGGCGCGAACGGTCTCCCGTTAGACCCCCAAAATCTCGGTTTGTTTATATCCAGGGGATACCCAACGATCATAATTACAAGGAAGTCAGGAAGTTTTTTTCTGGGTGCATTATCGGAAAGAATTGTGTTAGCCTGGTGCGAGGGCCGAATGGTGTATTTCGCGGTGACGGATTTGTCGAATTTCTGAGCGTTGAGGCTGCCCAGAAGGCTTTGGAGAGAGATGGGTGCGTGATGAACGGTCATCCAATCAAAGTGAGGCCCTCGTCGGAGGAAGAAGCCCTGCAGGTCCTTGGAGACTCCTGGAGTCCCGCGCACTCCTCACCGTCCGGAAGGCACAGGGATGACTATGGTAATACCTACCAGGATGAGGATAGTTATTTGTCTCGTCAGGATAGATGGGAGGGCAGGTTGGGTCCAGCGGACAGGAGAAACTACGACTCCCTTCACTCCGACACCCGACCCTATCCGCTATTGGAGTCACCTATACCCCTCTTCCCCCCCACCGAATCCATCAGGCCGCTCCTCTCTCCCCCCGCAGAGGAATATTCTTACGGTGGGCCACGCCCACTTGAGCTGTACCAGGGGATCACCGAGTCCCGCGATGGATATCGCACCCCTTCCTTCATCGCGCAACGTGAAGCCCTGCAGATCAACCACCACTCCCTTTTGAGCAGCAGGCTTCGTCCCCGCGACGACATCGGCGTGGCCCAACCCTCGCGGGGGCGGAGGGAGGCCTCGGTGGTTGTTCGTCTTGAGGGGCTTCCCTATAGTGCTACCATCACTGACATTGTCAATTTTTTCAACGGGTTTGATGTTACGTACGATGATGTGAGAATCCATTGCAGAGAAGATGGGAGCCCAAGTGGGAAGGCTTTTGTGACCATGAGGTCGGATTGGTTGGCCAAGTCTGCCATTCATGAATTAGACAGGCACTACATCATGGGACGATACATTGAGCTGTACTTGGTTTGAAGAGTTATGTGTAGAGCATATCACTAAAAACTGGGACATTTGTCTTTGTGTTTTACCTTCCATTTGTAAATTTTACATTTAAAGCAAACAATTTATGTGAAGGCATTTGAGTGGCAGGCAATCAAATTGTATAACAGGTGTGAAGAGATGGAGGGGAAGGGGGCGAAGAGTTATGATGGTGGGAAGGGGGTAAAGAGTTATGGTGGTGGGGAAGGGGATCTTCTGGTGAGGGTGCCTGACTCTTCACCTTGCCCTTGGTCACGACTGCTCTGCTTTCGTGGGTCAAAACCCTTGTGGAAAAGCTATTGTGAGGGGAGGATAAGCAAGTGGTAAATTACCATGGTGATAGGTATTTAGTTATTAACATCACGGCATGAAACATCTGGTCAGTATTAGGAAATGTAAATCATACCTCAACCACTTCATCCTCATTCATGGATTGAATATGCTGAAATGCAACTGTGAACAGCTCCAACGCTTTGGCGTGAAATGCCATATTGGCATAAACATATTCACCAAGTACAACCTATATGTGTGTGTGTGTGTGTGTGTGTGTGTGTGTGTGTGTTTGTGTGTGTGCATGTACGTGTGTGTGTGTGTGTGTGTGTGTGTATTTTGTGTATTGAGATAAGGATCAAGTTGTGTATTTCGATAACGCTACACTTACCTTCATGTCTTGTGTCCTTTTCTTCTCAAAGGCTTCGATGGCTTCCTCGGCTGTCTTTGAAGACCTTAGACGCTGTATTCTAAGCTTCTGCAGCTCTGTGTCAAATTGAGCCTTGAAAAGAGAGGCACACGTGTGTAACACTTGTCGGCTGATGAATGGGAGGGGCATACCATCCGTCTTCTGTTGGTAGGGTCTCGGATTCGCACGCGCTCCAATGTTCTTTGCTTGTCGACTTCCTTCTCCCGGATATCGTGGCTCGCGTGTAGCTCCTCCTACTAGCACAGACGAGGGTGATGTGTCATCGCGAAAAGCAGCGAGCTACCCAAACCTTGGCCCTCCTGCATAAGCCGTCGTATTCCAGCAAAGGTTTAACTACTTTAGCCTCCATACGGTCAATCTATGGATAGTGAAGTGTAATTTTTTGACATCGACATTTAAAACGATTTTACCTTCAATTGTTGGCAGTTCTCAATAGCGGTCAGACACTCGGCCAACCCTTCAAGGCCCGTCTTAAGTGTTCCGCTTTCTGAGCACGCAAAATCTTGAATTGCCTTCACCAGTTTATCGCCCTTGTCCCGTAGCAGTGCCATTTTGCGCACGGCGCCGCCTACATCAGCTGCTAGCGCTGCGAAGTGTCTTTCCACATGTTCTACGCGATCCTTGAGATACTTCTCTTCTGATACGAGTCTGTGAATGATGGAAGGATCGATGTGAGTATTATCTCCTCGGCCGGCGGAACGTACTGTACTTTGAGTTCTTCCGCCGAGGCCATTTGTGTATGTTAGTATATTGTGGCTTTGCAGTTGCCTAGCGCCGAATTAATATTACGCTCGTCACGTGCGCGATCAGATGTGTGCATGCGACGACTTCCTGTTTTTAGAATATATTTATACGTATCACCCCCAGTGTGTACAAACTTTCATGGAGCAGGAGAAACTGAAGCTGCACATTTATTCCAGCGCTCACGAGCTGCAAACTAAGGTATGCGACTTCGTCATAGCTGCCGCGAACAGGGCCGTGAGCGATCACGGGCACTTTTCGGTGGGGCTGTCTGGCGGGAGCGTAGCCACCATGGTCTCCCAGGGCCTCCGCGGTCGCAAGGACGTCGATTGGAGCAGGTGGCACATACTCTACTGCGACGAACGTCACGTGCCCTTCACCAGCGAGGACAGCACACACGCGTACGTCAAGAAGGAACTGCTCGACCACGTGACGGTGCCGAAGAGCAACGTGTACACCATCGACCCGTCTCTGGACGTAACCGAAGCGGCGGAAGACTACATTGCCAAGCTTCGCAAGCTGTATCCTGGGGACGAGCACCCCTCGTTCGACCTTCTGCTGCTCGGTATAGGACCCGACGGTCACACGTGCTCCCTCTTCCCGGGTCACCCCGCCTTGCATGAGAAAACCAAGTCTGTCGTACCTATTCACGACAGCCCGAAGCCACCGCCCGCGCGGATCACCCTCACGTTCCCGGTTCTCAACCGCGCCAAAACAGTGGTCGTCATAGCTACGGGGAGCGGCAAGGCCGACGCCGTTAAAGGTTGTTTGGAGCCCGAGAGCGAAGACGATACTCTTCCTGGAGGGCGGGTAAAGCCAGCCGAAGGAGAACTCCATTGGTTCATGGACGAAGGCGCGTCTGCGAAACTTAAACGCAAATAGTGTGGACGAATCTTGATAAGTGTGAGCTTTTTAAATTGTGTGAATGCACTCAATGTTTGCATTTGATTTTAGCTGTCATATATTGAATGAATGCTGGCAAGTTTGATTGAGCAGATTGCACGATTTTCCGGTGGGATTTGATGTCGTTGCGTTCCGAAACCGTCTATAAGGTGATAGAAAGAAAACACCATGCGAATAAGTCACACGCATCCAACTCACCACCACATGTCTGCAAAAATGTAATGCATTTTCCCCCCTCAATTTAAAAAAAAAATTACTTTTGGAAGTCTGCTATGCACTCTACAAATGCCTGTTACGGAGCCCATACAAGAGCATTGCCATTCTTTTGCTTGTTTAAAATGGTACGACAGTATGGTTATATATTCCTGCTGTTTGGAAATGCCCACCCATTCATTACTGCCCACCACCTCACTGCCCTCACCACCTTACTGCCTCCACCACCTCACTGCCCTCTCACTGACCCCCACATACCCGATGTATGAATGTTGCAGCCGTAGTCTTAAGTACAGAAGCCATGCCCAATGATTGGTAGAGGTCAAGAGGACAGTTGTCCTCACCAAAGACATCAAAGACCGCGTCCAACGCTTGGGCCACCACCCACAGGTGGGGGTCTTGTGACACCGAATTCCTCAGTGTGGTACCAATGGCCTTGGTAGTAAAACAGAAAAAAGGGAGGGGGGGGGGTTAGTCAAATCCTTCGAGATGCACAGGGTAACGCCCTTACATTTAACACGCCCTCACTAGCCGGTGAGCTGATGTTCATGGCGGTCATCTTGCCCAGCACCCCCAGCTGCTGCATTATGCCAGAACGCACATGTGGGGATGGGGACTGGAGCCCTAGCTCACAGAGGAACTGAAGGTCCTCAACCATAATGCCCTGTGTGGTGTGATGTGATTAGAGCTGCCAGCTGTACGCAGCAAACACTGCACACAATGCCACACAACAGACAAATATGTACTGCACAGTAACCCCTCTGTCCCCACCAGACGAGGGAAAATGTGGCTCATGTTTAAACTAGCCCATCTCCGTTAACTCTTCCGCAACCTATTTCAATGTTTAATGTCTTGAGGTCTGTAACGGGGCTAAAGCCGAAAATTATGAGTTAACCCCGTAGATTTTTAAATGTCAGAATCCACAGTCCATTTTCGTACTAAACAATTGTCGGAGCAAACAGCCAACCTATTTCAACCACTTATCATCAAAGAATACTTCACTTTTATTAAAACCAAAGTTTTGTGCCAACCAGAGTTAATCACCAAACAGGGAGGTACATTAGCACTGATATTACTTTGCACTAAAAGATATATGTTATGAAATACAGTACTTCCCTTAGGCAAAGGTAGATAAACATAGTTTAATAGTATCACACATGTGGACAACACACAGCCATATTTGGTTTTGAAGTGCCACACACTGCTCTGCCTTGCCTACTACTTCTAGTGCACACCAATTCTGACCAGCTTGCAGCATTTAACCCTTCACAAGCTGCATTTCAATAGACAGGGCATAAGGGCCTTAAGTTTTGCTCTTCTACATCAACAAATCTCAAAGCTGCAAAATATAACACTGTCCTGATCCTTCTGATGTCCTTGCCTCTAACAGCCACTACCTCTTGAGGCAACATGTAACACACACACACACACCCAAACACACACACTCAAACACACACATACACACCCACACACACCAAACACATGCACAACCTGCTAACATACCACAGAGCCATATGCACTAAGCTTTTCAAGGAGCACACCCAGCACGCCCACCAATGCATCGGCATGAAGGAAGCGACCTTCCTGCTGCAGGAGCTCAAGCAACGTGTGCCACACACCCCACACCTGGTCCTTCCCTCCAAGCGAGTCTTGTGGGAGGAGCGTAAGGAGGTTCTGTAGTGCATACAGTGACCGACCCTGAAGGACATTCATTCTGTGGCAATTGAAGTGTAGCTGGTTGTCATGACAGCATGCCCCCCTCCCCGTCACATACATCTTGGCTATTTCTTCTCCGCCCTCTGCTGCCTCACAGAGCTCATAGGTGCGTCTGTTGACGCTACAGCAAATCTTCCACACCTAATGATGGTGTGAGCGTTACATTTTTTTAAAAAGGCCCACCCGATTATTACATGGTAATGCTGTCACCTTTGTGAACAGCCCGAATTCAGCCAAGCTGTGGACAACTAGAGACTGAAGGGTTGAACCCTGTGCAAGGAAGGAGGAGCAACTGAACTAAATAACTGCACACAACAGTGGATGATAATGGCACTACCAAATATGGTGGTCTTAGGAAGGCACTACCAAATCTGGTGCGCAGACTACTTACGTGAGGAGTAGTGTCTGTTTCATCGACTTCCATATCAGCCCCACCTTCCTCCCCTTCAACGTCATCCCACTGGTCTTCATCTGCAATCCCCCATCACAACCAACAAAAGAGAGAACACCCATTAGCTTGAGTTACCACTCCAATTACAGCCCACTTGCCCTCCATGGAGCAAAGATTGACCACTAGCTCAAGAGCAAGCTGTTGTGAGCTTAATACGGTTTCAACTTCAGACAACTGGATAAGAACCAAAAGAACCGTAACTATACCACTGTGTGAAGGCATGCGGTAAGCCACGCCCACCATGTGGAGGCACGCCCACCTTCTTTGCAGGCGTCGGTGGTGTGCTCAGCGTGATAATGCTACTGGAGCCCCCAGCACTCACTTCCTGCACACCAAGCACTGCAGCACCATCACCATTCTCACCACCACACTGCAAACCGCTGCTCCCAGAGTTGGGAGGAGCGTTGTACCCTACGCTGCCGTTTTGGGCAGCAGTCAACTGTGGGTTAAGTAGGCATTAAAACAACATAATCACAATCTCCACCCCCCCCCCCCCCCCCCCCCCCCCCCCTAAATCCGTTACTTGTTCCTCTTGCTGCTCCTTCTGGTCGTCAGAAGGTGTAATGGGAAGTTGAAGGAGGAGGGGCACTATCTCCACATCCAGCACTGTCACCAGTACAGAGAGCATAGCCCTCAGTGTGGTGGTGTACACAGGTTCTTGGAGCAATGGGAGCATGTTATAAAGCACACCTGTGGCGGGTGCAGAGAATGAACCCAAAGGCCAAGCATGGTTGCTGCGTGTTGTGTGCGTGTCTTTACCGGCCACTGAGGTTTTGAGCAAATACCAAAGTCCTACCGGGGACCCGATCTCTTCTCCGACAGTTTGAAGATGCTGTAGTAAAAGAGCCATGCTATCAGATGTGGCACAGAGGCTGTGGATAGCAGTGGTATTGTCTTCAGTGACGATGTGAAGACACTGGGCTTTTGAGCACACACACACACACACACACACACACACACACACACACATACACACACACACACATATATAAATATATTGAAAGGGAAATAGTGAAATTAGACCAACTCACCTGCAGCAGTTACAAGGGATAAAGGAAAATACTGGAGCTGTAGGAAGTATACCACCATTGCCAACAGTGCTTCTTCGTTGAACGCATCCACAGCACTCTGCGTCTGCTCGCTGAGAGGACAACGTCAACGTTGACTAGCAGCAACTCTGAAGGCCCTTACCACAAACACCAGAGCAGGTTGAGGGCTTCTTCTGTAGCAGACAACAACTGCGACTTCGTCGCTTGAGCTTCGTTCAAAGCAGCCATGTTTGTTCCCGCTTGAAGTCCTTGAAAGCACTGCCCCTTCCAAAGCTAGAACTTTAGTGCCGCACCATTAGCGAAACGTACCTCCCTCAGGTGTCCAATAAGGGCCGGCATTACTCCTTCTGAAACAAGATGGTTGCAATACTTTGTCTTTGAATCGCACGAGCACATTTTCCTAACGACACGAGGCGAAGAGAATAATAAAACACCCTCGCCAAATGGCTAGTGGTAATGTAGAGAAACCTGAGAGCCATGATGGCCGCCTCTCTCACGACCAAGAAAGGGTCGCCAAGCAGAATGATTAACCGCTTCGCTAGCTGTTCTCCAACCACTTTTTTAATGAGTTCTTCGTCAAACTCTATGTGAGCTAGTGTCCGACATGCCATTTCCCTCTCGAAAGGTTCTGACGCTGACAACTGCGATGGTTATGCGTGTGATAGCAAAACGCGCGAATAAGCGGAATGGTACTAGTACGTACCTTGTCCCAGATGGAGTTGCGTTGGTCGCCATGCTCGAAGGCCTCTCCTTGCTGCTGCTGCTCACTCGCGCGCTCCGCAGAGCTGACTTCAGCGGGGTGGTTGACACGATGGCGGCCTCTGTTTCGCTTTACTTTCCCCATCTGACACCGGTGTACACATGCAAGCACACGTGTGCGCTTGTTCTAATTTTCAATGCTTTTTAAAAATTACAAAAACAAATAGCGTCGGTGCCGGAGGAGGGGTAAGGACGATGGAGTTCAAACGCATGCTTTCGTGGCAGCTATCCACTCCGCGAGAGGAACCTCCAAAGAAGTCCAAAAAGAAGTCCAAGCAGGAGGAATCCAAAGAGGTCGATTCGAACACAGAGGACGAGGACGTGGAATACGTCGTTGTCAACAGCGGCGGTGAGGAAGAGAAGTACTACTCTGCTCCAGAGTCGCCTCTGAGCTCGGACGAGGAACCGGCTGGGAGTGCAAGCTTGCTTGGTGCCGTTCGCGACGAAGTCAAACTGCCACAGCAGGCGCGCGGACGCTCGAATAGGTCAAAGAAGCGTAGGCGGTACGCCCTCCGGAAGGCCAAAGCAGAGTTCTTTCAGCCACTGTGCGATCTCATTGAAACCAAGCTGTTTGTTGGAACAGGCCAATCCGACGTGAAGAGCTTCAACGAAGTACCGACTCTGGTGGAGCTCTGCTTACGTGCTGTTGAGCAGGGACCTAAAGGTAAGGGCACGAGGGAACATTGATTTTTTTTCATGATGAATTGTAAACATTATGATGATAACTTTGCAATCGCCGCCAGCGAGAATTCTGTATTTAATACTGTTAAATTAAATATTTAAAATGTACAGTATTTACCCGCCACGTTAGCTGTATTTGTTGATTTTGCTATTGAACTTTCATGCTGATACATATACATTTGAGAATTTGTAATCCCCATCTAGGTAAGAGTATAGTACTTAATATACCTGTTACAAAGCTCGTCTCAGCGTAACCACTGCGTAAAACTCTGTTGCCATCTTCTCACCCTTTTTTTTTTTCCTACTTCTTTCACACCACAGACTACGACGAGCTCCCATTCCTTCTCCGTAGCCTGTTGAGCCATGACCACCAGTTACAGGCTGCTGTCTCCCATCACGTCCGCTGGCTCGAGAAGCTCCTCGGTGCATATGAGGTTTGCGGGAGTGCCCACGGGTGGGGTGTCGGAGAATCCGCCGGCAAGGAATTTAAGGACCACGCCTACCAACTTCGAAAACCCTGGAGCCTGAACGTTCCCATGACGACCTTCCCGGCCGGGGACGAAGGACTGCACTGTCCCCTTCCTGTGACATGTTGCCCCCCTGCACCCAGCAACTTTCCAGACTCAAAGTCAGTGCTGGTGAGGCCGCTGTTTCACTTTGCAAACTACTTCTATCCACTGCTGATGAAAGAAGAACCTGGTGTTGGGGGCAGTGGAAGAGACCACTCCCCTCTCACCCTGTCCCAGCTGTCTGCTATTCGTCATGTGAACAAGTTTCTGCGACTTCGGTATGTATGGCTAGAAAGTGTTTTGGCACTACGCACACACACATGCACACACACACAATGCACAAATTCACGGATATGTCCATAGCTATCCACGATTGACTGGGGTCTTATCAGAATCCATTAAGTTGTGGCCAGCCTATGTCTATTGGGCAAGAGGACACTCCAACCTAGCTGCTAGTGTGTTTGCCTCAGCTATTGAACTCCTGACAGAAGGTGGGCAAACCGCTTACTAAAATGTTATCATCCCCCCACTGGGCACATTAATACATGATTTGGCATGTGTGTGTGTGTGTGTGTGCATGTGTGTGTGGGTGTGTGTGTGTGTGTGCATGTGTGTCATTTTTCAGACGTGGATCGTTGTGTGGCCCTTAATGAGCTAGGCAGGATGTTTGTCATGTTTGGAGACAGGTCCTCTGCCTGGCGCCACTTCAGACGAAGTGCTGAGCTGGCAGAGGGCATCTTCAAGGATTGCTTCAACCAGGACCCCCACTACGTTGACCCCTCCTCCTGGGCACTGCAGTGCGCAACTTGGAACACAGGGTAATTTTTTTTTCTTCTTCCAGAAAGTGACTTGCATAGACCTCATTTTACCCTCCTCCTTCCCCTCCTCCTTCCCCTCCTCTTCCTCCTCCCTCCCCTTCCTCTTCCCTTCCCTCCTCCTCCTCCTCTTCCTCCTCCTTCCCCTCCTCCTCCCTCCTCTTACTCCTCCCTCCCCTCCTCCTCCTCTTCCTTCACCCTCCCCTCCCCTCCTCCTCATCTTCCTCCTCCTTCCCCTCCTCCTCCCTCCTCTTCTTCCTCCTCCTCTTCCTCCTCCTTCCCCTCCTCCTCCTCCTTCCCCTGCCATTGTAGTTGGCTGGACCGGGGTGCAGCTCGGGAGTCTGCCCGTGCATGGGGTCAGCTGCTCAAGCAACTACCTGCCAAGTTGCATTTGCTCCACCTGGCCGCGTGTGAGTCCAAAATGCTGTTCCATTGCGGCCACCCTGTTACCTCTGGGCTTGTTGACAGCAGTGAGTCACCTTTCAACATGTCACAGTATTGAAAAAAAAACCAAATCATTTTCTCCTCCCATATATATGTGTGTGTTGTGTGTGTGTGTGTATGTGATGTGTGTGTGTGTGTGTGTGTACAGAGGCGGAGGGGATGATATGGCTGAGGGAGTGTGAAGATCTGCTGATGACCTGTGTAGACGTTTACCCACTCCTCAATTTCCATCTCGCCCAGATCAGGGCTATGATGGGACTCCTGGACGCCTCTCTAAGGGCCTACTCTAAATTTATAATGGAGTAAGATCACCTCCACACTCTTATCATTAGCTCATCGTGAGCAGATCTCTCTCTCTCTCTCTCTCTCTCTCTCTCTCTCTCTCTCTCTCTCTCTCTCTCTCTCTCTCTCTCTCTCTCTCTCTCTCTCAGCAAAAAATTCTTGTAAGAATTTAGTAAGATTTTATAAGATGATGGAACCCGTTTCTTAAATACTTATTACCCTTCCCTATGTAACATACTGACCGAAATGTTGCCTTGCGTATCAAAGTACAATCATTCCTCTGTCATACAAAGTGTAAACCTTTCTGATTGCTTGCTTTCTATTAAAACTGCACTGCACCACGCCTCCTATTGTTCATCACTTGGACCATGGTGGGCGTGGCACGTTGTGGTTTCCATAATCATGGAGCTGCCCAAAGGATTTACACTTTGTATGACAGAGGAATGATTGTACTTTGGTACGCAATGCAACATTTCGGTCAGTATGTTACATAGGGAAGGATAATAATTATTTAAGAAACGGGTTCCATCATCTTATAAAATCTTACTAAATTCTTACAAGAATTTTTTGCTGGGCTAGCTAGCTAGTTAGCTCACTCATTGTTACAAGTTCAACAAAAAAAAATAGCAATGAGTTAATTTTAAAACTTACCATTTTTGGGAAAGTGTAGGTTGCACACTTAGCTGATAACATGTATTCATTGCTCAATATTCTGTTTCAGTTTTACACCACAAACTGTCATTATCATATTATGGAATTTAACATAAATGCCAACATTGGCGTCAAAGTGCTAGGCATTATGTGTTCACATGTTACATATACATATGTGTACACATGTTACATATACATATGTGTACACATGCTACATATACATATGTGTACACATGCTACATATACATATGTGCACACATGCTACATATAAATATGTGTACACATGCTACATATACATATGTGTACACATGCTACATATACATATGTGCACACATGTTACATATACATATGTGTACACATGCTACATATACATATGTGTACACATGCTACATATACATATGTGTACACATGCTACATATAAATATGTGTACACATGCTACATATACGTATGTGTACACATGCTACATATACATATGTGTACACATGCTACATATAAATATGTGCACACATGCTACATATACATATGTGTACACATGCTACATATAAATATGTGTACACATGCTACATATAAATATGTGCACACATGCTGCGCATATAATTATCTTATTTCTGCTACTATTCTAGTTACGCTGGCTTTGTGGTATGGGATGAAGGTCGCATGCCGGGCCGACTGTTCTCTGTGGGCATCCCCACGCACCTGTCCCCCCACCCATGGCAGCCACTGCTGGATCTCATGTCCTCCCAACGCCTCAGCTCAGCGCCCCTTCTGTCCCTCCAATGGAGGACATCACTCCTCCACCCAAACTATCCTTACGGAAGGTACTCCCATGTCCCAGATCGGCCCTTGGTAGTGCCCAGTCCTTTTTCATGGGTGGGCTGCATCAGTGGCCAATGCATTAGGGTAGCACTCATTTTGCCTAGTGCACTGGTGGGCTGCAATTAGGGTAGCACTCATTTTGCCTAGTGGGTCTGCAATTAGGGTGGCACTCATTTTACCTAGTGGGTGGGCTGCAATTAAGGCATAGTAAGCACTCATTTCTTATTTTTACATGTGGTCAAAGTGGTCAGATCAGTCAGGTGGCTGACCACTCCCCTGATGACATCAGCCTCCGGCTGACGGCAGATGGCTACCTGACTGCTGACATGTACATGGACTTACCCCCTCAGAGGGCAGTCCTGCTGGACCCATACACTGGGTAGGCTGCTAGTGTGAGCTACACATATGAGAGAAGCACAACACACACATGTGCGCATGCATGCACACATACGCAAAAACACATCAAAAACACACAGGCATGCACAGACATGTATGCCCCAAACACAAATGCCCTGTATACAAAACAACATCTTGGTCTGTTTTCGTTTTCTGCTTCATTGTGCTTCTCCCAGAAGGCATCTCTTCAGCATTACTGGCTAAACCAGATAGGCAAGCTCCTACCCTCACCCCCCCCCCCCCCCCCCACTTCCCCTCCTTTCTCTATTTTTAATAACTGCTATTTAACTACATAGCCGACTTATATTCCCTGCCACACCCCCTGCGGCTTTTTGAATCCGAGCACTGTGCGGTCGAGCTGGTCATGTCATATGGAGCTGATGGAGAAATGACAGACCTTCCCACCCCAAACTGCCTGGCCATCTTGCACTGGTATGGTGCTGATGGTTCACACCACAAGCTCGACATTCGCAAGCTTATTCGCCAGCATCTCAAACAAGTTATTTTTTTAAAAATATAGTACAGTTTCTAATTGATGCCACCCATTTCTGTTCCTCAGGCCATCCTGGACTTGATTCCACACAGGGCTAACTGTACGGGGAAGGAGCACTACTTGGATATCATGATGGACCAGGGCTTGAAGCTTGACATACAGGTACCCAAGCGTGTCTGTGTAGCCACTCCCACCGCATATGTGCGTGCGTTAACCCTCGGTAGTACCTGAGCCGTGCAGATCCACCTGTCAAGTACAAGGCAGCGGAGGGCAGCAAGACTGGGAAAAAGGAAAAGAAGAAGAAGAAAGGCAAAAAGACTACCAGGAACCAGAGTGTTTACGAGTTCTACCTGCTCCTTACTTCTCACGTTGTTTTCGGAGACTGTACCTTGATGCTGACATTCACCCTGGAACACCTCCCAGCATCATGGAAGGCTCAGGTGTTAATGGTAACTCCTTCTGAGGGGTCAGGGATGAGATATTACATCCCCCTCTCCCTTCTCTCTCTCCCTCTCTTTCTTCCTTCTCTCTCTCCCTCTCTCTCTCTCTCCCTCTCTCTCCCTTCTCTCTCTCTCTCCCTTCTCCCCCTCTCTCTCTCTCTCACACACACGTGCAGTTTGTCAACTGCTCCAGTGTCACGTCCTTCCTTGCTGCAAAGGTGTACTGTGTTGGGGATCACATGGGGTTCTCAGACCTCTTCCCGTCTGCTGCCATGGCAACATGCTACCCTCGTGGGCACCTCAAACACATCAAGTAAAAGACACTCTGGCCCCCGGATTGTTTACATGCCCCTCCCCCTGTGCTCCCCTCTCAGGTATGCTGTTGCCAGCTGTTCAGAGAGGAGGGACAAGGTGGTGCATTCCCGTATTATTGTCGACGAGGAGGGTGTGGTCATCCGGAGAGAAGAGGACAGCAATCCGTTCCCATCCTGCCTCATAGCTGGGTCACGGCAGATTACCTGGACGAATGAACAAGGGGGAGGAGGAGATGGGTAAGGTGGATAGTGGTGCCTGGTTTTTTCACTGCCAAAGGTTACTGTGTGTGTGTGTGTGTGTGTGTGTGTGTGTGTGTGTGTGTGTGTGTGTGTGTGTGTGTGTGTGTGTGTGTGTGTGTGTGTGTGTGTGTGTGTGTGTGTGTGCGTGTGCGGTTTCAGGGGAGGGATGCTGATGTCATCCAGCCTGGATCTGACCACCATGCAACTTCAAGACGCGTTCCCAACCATTGAGGAAGTGGAGGTCGTTCCTGGGATCGTGTTTGTTGCCACGCCCCAAGGGGTGTCCCTGCTCCACCCCGAATCGCTGCAGCCGCTTGCACTCAATGGGCTGACCACTAAGGCTATTGCAGGTGGTGGCTCCGAGGCCAGAAAGTGGTACCAGTTTTGGGGGAATGGTCTTTTTCTCACTTTGCTCCATATATACGATGTGGGTGCAGCTAAACAGACTCTGCAGTCTGGTTCCGGTTCTGATGACTTTGGGTCTGGTGTTGTTGTTTTCGCTGTCAATGGCCAACTTGTTGTTCTGCACGTCATCTCTGGGTAAGACAGGCTTTTTGGGAGGGTTGTGGGTGGGGATGGGTTTGTTTGTGTGTGAGATCTTGTGCTTGTGTCTGCAGAACATCAAGTGTTGATGTTCTATTAGACATACAGTTACCAGGAAAAGTTACTGGATTTCATCCACTTGGAAAGCAAGGTATATGTATATATATCATTTGACCTACATACACACCTCATGGTACCTCCTCCCCAGGCTATTTTATCACGTCTTCCCAGTATGATGACTGTTTTCGAGAGGACCTCTACTGGATATCTAACAGAGGCCAGCTGCAGGGGGTGCTGCCTTGCCTTGGTCATGGTAAGAAGAGCTTCTGTTCAGCGGAACTTGAGCCCATGGCTGAAGAGGCGGCTAGGTCTGCTCAAATTAACCCTGACGATACCGGAGGCTTGTACGTCTTCTTTAATGATGGGCAAGGCGGAATCTCATGCATCAGACCGCATTGAATATATACTACTAGTATTGTGTGCACGTCGTGTGTTTTGAAATGTACAACTGTTCTGTCATTAACATTCATTGCTTTACACCTGTATCTGAGCTACTGGTTTCAGGACACACAAAAAATTGTCCGTTGTCCGCGTAGAATTGACTTCCGGTAGGTGAGTTTTCAACGTCCGTTCGGAGAACCACTGGTTTAATCTGAATCAGTTCTTTTACAGAAGACAGCATTCCGTTCACGGAGGGAGAATTCTTGTGGATCACTGTTTTATGCAACTTAGTCAAACCAAGCGCTTCTAGCGTTCTTTTCTGCCAGTAGGGTTTTCCTATGCCACTCCGTATTAGAGTGACAGCGTGCAATTTATGCGCGACTTTCTTGGCTGACATGTTTAATGGTGCGCATCAATTTTAGGAATATTTTATATGATCACCTGACTGTCGCCCAATCTGATTGTTGCTTTGACTCGTGTCCGACCAATGTGAATTCGCTTACTGGTTTTTTTTTGTTTTCTACCATGTCTGATTCTGAACACGAGGAGGGTAATGACACGACTTCCCCGCCTACGCGGTTTGCATATGGTAGACACGAGAAATCGCTTGGATTATTAACATCACGGTTTGTTCAGCTCCTGCAAAACGCCGAAGGAGGCGTACTAGACTTACGAAAGGTTAGAGACTCTCCTACGCTTTGCACATAAGTGATGTGTGTACCTTCGTTCATAACTACTCCAGGCAGCCGATGTTCTAGATGTGAAGCAGAAGAGACGCATTTACGACATCACTAATGTCTTGGAGGGAATTGGCCTTATTGAAAAAGAGTCGAAGAATAGTATTAGATGGAAGTGAGTGTAACATTGAAGTCCACGGGAGGAATATCCATTCTTCCTTCCCCTACACCCCCTCCCCTTCCACCATCCATTCTTCGTTCCCCTAAACACCCTTGCACCATCCCCTAACACCCCCTTCCACCACACACCTCCACCATTCCCTACACACCCTTCCACCATCCCCTACACCCCTTCCACCATCCACTACACACCCCTTTCACCATCCCTACACCCCTTCCACCATCCACTACACACCCCTTTCACCATCCCTACACCCCCTTCCACCATCCCGTACACACCCCCTTCCACCATCCCGTACACACCCCTTCCACCATCCCTACACACCCCTTCCACAATCCCCTACACACCCTTCCACCATCCCCTGCACACCCCTTCCACCATTCCCTACACACCCTTCCACCATCCCCTACACACCCTTCCACCATCCCCTACACACCCTTCCACCATCCCCTGCACACCCTTTCCACCATCCCCTGCACACCCCGTCCACCATTCCCTACACACCTTTCCACCATCCCTTACACACCTCTTCCACCAGAGGCAGCAGTAGGCATGGAAACTCTGCTGACATGGCCCTCCACCTGACCAGGCTTAAGAGCAGGAAGGCAGAACTCATGGACAAGGAGAGGGAACTAGATGACCAGTGCACCAAGATAAGGCAGTGCCTTAAGAACATCACTGAGGACCCTGTAAACGATCAATATCCTCAAGTAGCCCTTTTAGTAGCATGGGGGAGGGGAATCATTAACCTTTCCTATTGCAATGGGGGGGAGGGGGGGGAAGGAGATGGTTTAGGGTCACAAAGGGATAGAAGGAATGGGGTAAAAGTATGCCGCTGTTCAGAGAGGCTAAGCACTGCACAGGAAGCAGCCCTTAACTTGCTTGCTCACTTTGTTGTATGCAACCAATGAGGACCTCTGTAACTGTGCGTCATTCAAAGGTTAGACCCTCCTCCTTGCGCGTGATAAGCTGGGTATGTATTTATGTTTGTCAACCAAAGGTGACACCCTGCTGACCATACAAGCCCCAGCTGGTACCGAGTTGGTGGTAGACCAAGTAAGCAGACGACGTCCCAATGATACACTCACACACACACACACACACACACATACTCACACACACACACACAGTTGCATAAACTCTAATGTGTATGTATTCATGCACGTACCACTTGGATGTAGAGCTGTGTAACACACACCACCTTCCTGTTCCTCTGCCCTTGTCAGCAGTCTGGTGTGTACAGGATGCATCTTAAGAGCAGACAGGGTCCAGTCAACGTCCTTGTTCTGAACCAGGAGGATGCCTCCCTGATGCCTCCGCCTAAGCAATCTCGAGTCACCTCCCAGGAGGTAGCTGAAAAGCCGCCATGGGTGTTGGGTGATGAGGGCACCACGGACGCTCAGTCAGAGATAAACGGAAGTGCATCTGGCGACGTTGCATCGTGCTTGGGTGGCGCAGTCGATTCCCTCCACAAGCCCGGCATGGAGGCGGGACAGGAGGACTCGTCGCTGATTCAGCAGCAGCAGCAGCAGCAGCAGCAGAAATCTTTAGCATCAATCATTGAGAGGCTCCAACGAGAGAATGCCTTGAGGGAACATCAGAACAAACTGAATGGTGGGTGTGGCTATATGATGGTGATTGGAGGGGCACAGGGTTAAATTTTAATTACTTCCGCTGTTCATGCTGATTTCTGTTCTAAAAACTGATTCAAATTCAAATACTCTGCCACCAGATCAGTTCTTTAAAAGCTGTTGTGTATGTATCTACTGTGCATGCAGTGTTCATCATTCACACGGTCGGTGAAGATGGAACCCTCTGTATATCTAGAGCTGTGTGAAGTGCAGCATTCGGTTATGGAGTATGGAGATTAGGGTTTTGGGTAGGCTGACTGAAGGCTCGAAAATGTTAAATTTTCAACAGCAATTTGAATCCAGTGTCAATCCACTATGGTTTTAAATTATTATTTTATAACTTAGTGCCTCTTATTAAACTGCCTAGCTTATGTATAAAGGTTAGTGAATCCCTGGAGGTCACCAATTGGAGGACACCAATAGAAGATTTCTCATGTTCTTGTAATGATTTATTTCGTTTGTGGCATGTTCAGTAAGTACCTAAGTGCAATCTATGCAACCAATTGGAGGGAAATAGTTGGTTTATGTATTATTGTGCTTAAATTCTCGCCAAACCTGACCCACAGGCCTGATTGTTATCAATTAGCTAATTAACAGCTATCACATTAAATTATATTATAACAATTTATAATTGGAAGAGGTCTGATTTTAATTTGCTCAGTTTGGTGTTTCAGTTTGAATGGTAGAACTAATCACAGATACTATTAATAGCAAGCACACAGGGCTAAGCCTGATTAGGAACTCAGAATGAGGCATCAGTGGACAATTAATAATATTAATAATGTAGGGGAAGAGAGGAAGTCTTAAAACAATTGCGTTGAGATATTGTGGATTCGGAAGATTTAGGTATCCCATTGATATACAAGGGGTAGCAGGTGGTAATGATAGCATGCCTCGTTAATGTAATGGGTTTGTTCACATACCTTCTGGATGGGATTTTTTATGTGCCTGTGGTCGAAAGGTATGTGACCTGCTGTCGTTTTTTTACATCATAGCTTCATGCTTTGCAATGTGCATGTACAGGCATTGTAAGCCCAGAGTTGGGGGGGGGAGGGGGTATTAATAGTATGGCATTGTAGAGGACAAATGGCTAATTCCCAGGTGTATATGTGTGCAGCAGAGGTGTTTTTGATCTAATTTTATACTCTGCTCCACTTATAGATAACTCACTGCCTCCCCACGATTTAGTACACCTATCTTCGTTATGAGTTACGAGTTGGGTCACCCGTTTGAGGTTTAAACTGTTCAGAGGTAGTGTGCTTTTTTTTTTTAGGCTCTAAGTGGAGCCAGCCAATGTGCTGATGTGGGGAAGGGGGAGGGGGGGGGTCACTGTACTAACCAGTTTGCACACACTGTGGTCATCTCATGTGTACATTTGGGGTGGGAAAGGCACATGCACATTTTTAAAATAAGGCTTGATGAGGAAAGTACCTTGACCATTTAACCCTATCACCCCTCAAGTGATGTGTGTTTTGCACTTGTGAGCATACTTATACATATATGTGTAGCTTGTCTTTGAAATGTCGTGTGTACAAAGAAAATACCATTTTTGGCTACAAAGTTTAGGAGAATGGGCTCAGGCGGTGTTAACCTTTGTAGTGTAGTCAAAGCATTTCCTGTTGCTATTGGCACAACCTTATGTCTTTGTTGTTGGCATCTGTGTGCATGACAGGCTGTAACTTGAGCACACACACAGAACATATGGTGGATACATTACAAGCGGGGGGGGGTCCACCTAGTCGGGGAGAAAACATGTTTACAGTGTGGGAGATAGGGTCAAATGAACGGGCAGGGGTTGTATTTGGTTATGGGATCCACTGTACATTATAATAAATGTTGTAATCTTCATCTTCACTCCAATACTCCACATCTTTCCTTGCTACCATTGCAATATTTTCATACAGACTTGATAACGTGTGTATCACAAGGTTGCAGTTGTGATGTAAATACTCTCCTGTCTCTTTGTCTAGGTGGTACTGTCTCTATTGAAGAGCTGCTTCTCTGTCCAGGTATGAAGGTCCCTATCATACGATTGGCTTACGTTTCTTCATGGGTATAGGAGTGATTTTTATTATCTCTCTCCACCAGGTCCCATTCCAGTTCTCAAATTGTCACCCCTAGCAGCCGAGAAAGATTACCTGTTTCATTTGGATAAGAGAGAGGGACTTTCAGATTTGTATGATCTACCAGTTTCTGCTTCTAACAGTTGATTTTCCTGTCATTTTTTTCTGTTTCATTGCAGTTGTGAGCTGTTCCGTTGTGTTGTTTCATTTTGTGTTCTCAATAATGCAACATCCTGTTATCTCAATTGGTCTTATTACTTTTACAAACCATACCCTCCCTCCCCCCCCCCTCCTAAGCATGCATTAAACTAACCCTTATACTGTTCTCAAAATGGAGAAGAAAAGAAATTGAATTGAAAGAACATAGATCAAATAGTGTGTGATGGTGAGGTATAAATTTCTGCTTAACTTCAAGCCAGCTTTAGTTCACAGCATGCCCTCTGTGCGGCCTGTTGCTCAGAAGTCTTCTTGGCCTGCTGTCCATCACTGGTGAACGAGAGAAACCTGCCGCTCCTGTCGGTCAGGCTCACCGTGCTCTTGAACCCTTCCTCGGACTGCATTGTCTCGTAGTGTGGGTTGGCCAACTTGCCCTTCTGGGTGTACTCTTGGAGGATGTTCTTGAAGGAGTTGGGCGCAGGGGTACTGGAGACTGCTCGTCCCTGCGACGCTAAAGAAAAGTAGGTAGAATAGAGAGCCATTTCCACGCTGCAAAAAATGCGCCAGTACAGCAAAACTGTATTCTACTGGCTGGGCTGTGTTACTTATATACCCCTCCCAAAGCCAGATAACTGTCTTGGGAGTTATCTGGTATGTTGCTCAAAAGGAATCTTGTGACACCTAAGTCTAGTGTCACACGATAGCCTCTGGCTGTTTTTTTTTTTGGGGGGGGGTTATGGGTGGGACCATATATATTAATGAGCAATGACTGGGGACTTGTGTGCCTTTCATTGCCATGCAGACGGGTTGGTTATGAACAAGTGCAAGCGAATAGGAACAGTGTGCTGTGATCAGGAATGGTTCTTTCTTGTGTGAATCAGGTAGGGAGAGAAGGTGTGGCAGGGGAGGAGGCTGTACGAGGTGCCCCATATCTGCACTGTAAGGGTTAAAGGCTTCACGTAGACCACTGCTGAGGTAAGCATGCACATTTGTACACATACTATAGCAGATGGAAGCAATGTGTGTGTGTTATATTTGTCAGATGACACATATCAAGGGATCTCTGGTATTTCATTTGAGCGAGTATATTTGCCGGAGTCCATTTAATGTGAATACCACCCAGGTGTCCGACCAAGCCATGATGCTAATCCCCCCCCACCCTCCCCCCCCCCTCCACCTCTACACTCTGCTTCACTGACCTGGACCTTCTCTCTCCACCCTCCCTCCTCCACCAGCATTGTCTCCTTCCACCCTCTGCACCAGGGCTTGGGCAGCTGCGTCCAACACACCACCCTTCTTGGGTGTAGAGTTTGAGGTAGAGGATGCATGGGGCTTAGAATTTCCTTCTAGTTGCACCAGAGCCTGGGCAGCTGCTTCCGATTCGGCGACCTTCTTCTTCAGATGGGGAACAGATGAGCGGTAGGTCTTGTCTCCTATTGTCACCGACGCCAGATAGCCAACCTGGTTGTTAGAGTACTCCAAATTGTACTGGGGGAAAGGCATGTGGTTCTTCTGGCAGTACTGATTGAGCAAGTCTTTGGAGTTTGGGTTTGCAGCTTGGGGTGCAGGTGGCACAGTGGTAGGTGATCCAGACGAAGGGGAGGGTGCTGCCTCTAGAGGGAGGGACGGCTGGTCTACCGAAGGGAGGCTGGGTCCTGCAAGGGTGGGCATTAAATGGGGTGACCCCTTGGGGAGGGTCGGGGTCAAATGAGGTGACTCCTTGGGGAGGGTGGACGTCAGATGAAGTGACTCCCTAGGGAGGGGCGGCTCTTCAAGGACACCTCTGGGAATTGAGGGTATTGGCTGGTGACGCAAGAGAGGAAGAGAGGCTGCTGTTGGCTGAGGTGATCCAGTAAAGAAGGAGGGTGGCTGCAAGGGAGGAGGGGCGGGGCCACAAGGGGCTACGCCTTTCGATGGTGAGGTGGGAACCACACCTACAACATGCGTGAGGGGGATAGTTTAACTGATGGGTCTGCACAGTCACGACAATTCACTTACCCTCCCTTAGGGAAGCGATTGCTAACTCGATCACAGACAATTTGGCCTCCTGGTAACTTCCGTAGACATGAGGAGCTTGAACAAACTCCTTGTGGTCACCGATGGTGATGGAAGCTCTACATTCTCCGGAGTGCTCAACAATGGTGTATTCTGGCGCTGGAAGGGCTTTGGCCTTGCACAAATTATCCAAGAGTTCTATTTTCTCTTTCAAGTCAGCATCCAATTCAAGGGTCACATTGTTGGATGACGGTGTGGTTCGAACGACCGCCTTCACAGCTCCAAAGGGTGCTCCAGGTGTTTGAGGTTCGGGCCGTTCCAGGCGCAGGCCCTCAAAATTGGAGGTTATGCCATCGTACGACCCCTCGAGCACCTCTAAGGCTGCAGCGGCTGCATCGTCCTCGGCTGATTTTTTGGAGCCGTGGATTTTCTTCGATTGGTATTGCGTCCCTTTAACGGTTACAGTACTGGAAAACCCCAGTTTCTCTATCACGGAGGTGTAGACTGGTGTAGGTATGTGCATTCTTTGCGCATAGAGGTTCAATTTGGACTTGCTGGTCATTTCGCGTTTAGTAAATTGGTACCTGTACGATAGGCGTTAAGGTGGGTGGGTGTCTTAGTGGTCACTACTAGTAATATTGATTTGCTTACTACCGGTACATGTAAAGTGCATAAACAAAGTGACATACCCTGGTTGATCACGTGATGATTGACGTATACACTGTGGTGTGTTCTTGTTAGCTAGCTATAGCTGTGATGTCACCTGCAAGGCACATACATATAGACGCGAGCGGCATATTAAAGCTGAAAGCATTATTACCAACAACTTGATTATGTCATACTATCATTCCATATAATGCACAAGCCGTAATTCTCCGTATACACTAGTATCCGGAATTTTAAGATTTGTGCGTTCAGTTGCCACGTGGCTACAACTGTAGCCATGTCGTGCAAGAAACATATTGTGTTATTTTCCGTTGATACTACGGGTGAAATCGGGGACCAACTTGGTTCAGATGAAACAGATATTGCTGCATTAACCTGGCAAGTGTTAGACGTTGCAAGAAATCAGGTGAGAGCTAATCAGAATGCGTTGGCGTTGAAGAAAGAAAATTGTATTGAAAGAATTGTTAAGGGAATGCTTGCGTTCTCCCATTGTCAACCATTTCCCTCTAAAATACTTAGGCGTAAGCTTGTGCACATCTGGTGTCCTGATACCTCCACCCTTTCAGTGTAAGGGGGTGTGGGAGAGATATATTTTATTCACTTGGATCACTTAACAAAAAGGGAAATATCAGAAGAAAAAAAATCAGTGAGCAATGATGTGACACATTAACTTGAAGGAGCGCTCCTCGTGACGGTTTATCCTCTAAGAAGTGCTGAGCTCACATAAAATTGGCTGTAACGATAGTAAAATGTTTACATCATGAATGATAAAAAGTCCTGTATTGCGAACTGGTATTTCTTGCGCATCGAGTGCACAGCAATGTTAGGCTAGCCAATATGGTGTCTTCAGGGGTGGATCCAGGATTTCAGAAAAGGGGGGGAGTTGTTAATTAATATTCATTATAGCAGGGGAGGGGTACCCCTCCCGCCCAGCCGCCAACGCTTTTTTATTATATTATGCGCAAAACGTCATGATACTGCCTTGCCGTTTGTTTGTGTTACTAATGATTATTCATTGCGGGTTTGAAGGGGGGGTTGCAACCCCCCCCCCTGGATCCGCCACTGTTCTTGTGTATGAGTGCCCAGCCCGATGGTTCATCCATCCATACCCGTTCATCGATACTACTGGTTAAACCAGTAATACTTCGTCTATCCTTACAGGCTCAGCCAGTACAGAGGAAGTTAATCAAACCCAGAGCGCCTTTTGCATGTGGAAAGGCATTGCCCTGTGGCATACAAGCTGGCGAATTGAGTGGAGCAGAAGACCTGTCTAGGGTGTTGACGCAGGCAAGTGCATTATGTGTAGTCATACCCCAGTTACCTTGGTTACTTTGTAACCTGAGTGATATTAATATGAGACATGTGACCTAAAGTGCCCTAATGTGATCATGTGATTGCATTTCATGAAAGCATAGTTTATTATCTGATGAATAATTAATGGAGGTTTGGAAAGGTAGGGACATTTGGTCCTCCACAGTCAGGTATACTTGTGTTTGTGTCTTGATAATCCAATGACCATATATGGTACCTCTGCATTCTAGTTCCAGTCTGATGTAGACAAGCTCGGGAGTTTTGGCTTCGTTGTCAACGGACCCCTCCCCCTTCGACAGTGTCTGCATCCGGAGGCGATTCGTAATAAGATTTCTCTTCCTGGATACTTGTACACATACTTTGATCTGGTGAAGGAGGTGACCAAGTGTGTTCCCAATGTCCCACCTGGATGCACCCTTAAGGATATTGCAAGCAGTATCCCCACCCCCCACCACCATTTATTATTGTTTGGCACTGGGTCCCACTCCCCAAATATATATCCTGATGAATAGAGAAGATGGGCCCATCCCCCTTGAACCTCCCTTTTACTGGTACTGTGTGTAGAGATCTGTTTATTGGATGTACAAAAAGGGACTCTGATATGTTATTATGTAAGACCCTTACACCCATTTAATGGCAGTCCTCACCCACTGATATCCCATTTGATGGTAGGGGGAGTTTGGAGGTGTGAGGTGAGGTGCAGATATTGGTGTGGTCTGGTGACAGATTATGGTCTGGTGATAAGGCTGACAAACAGGATTGGCGGGTCGGGGTTTCGAACAATTATTTATCCTGGTAATCACGTATGTCAGGCCCCTTGACCTTTCCCCAGTACTTGGTCTGTCCACAGCTGGTCTATTGTGTGGTAAAGGGGAGGTGGAAGCCATGTGTTGCATCACGCAGAAACTGGTGTCACAAGGTAATTCTTGTAATGTGCATCTTATACCATCTTTTCACTTTCATTTACTTCACACACATCGGTGCATTTGTGTGTGCTTATACATTTGTAGGGCATATGTTCTCACTAGCTGAGACAATTGATCCAAAATGTGATTTTCATGCTAGTTTGAAGTGAGTTTTATGGTTAAAGGTAAAATGCAATTTTACTGGTTGTGTGTGTGTGTTGTGTTTTTGAATGAATGAACATGAACATACATTTCCAGTGTTGCAACAATTCCAAGCAAGAGCACTGTTCGACTCAGGGGGCTACCTTTTCAGGCCACTTTTGAGGATGTAGCAGGGTTTATGGCCGGGCTCAACATAGTGCCGTGAGTGTGCCACACACACACACACACACACACACACACACACACACACACACACACACACACACACACACACATGCACTTGGGCTAGGGTAGAGATTCACTTTTTGTTTTGGAATTTTTTTATTTTTATTTTGGGGACTATAATTTCATGTTTAGGGCCTTGGGCAGTGATGAAGCACACTTGCAGTAAGGGGAGGCTATGCCTCTGGTGACTGCTAATCCTCTAAGAAGTGCTGAGTCCACTGGCCGGGTAGAATTACATGCCTTTAAGAAAATCTTGACAACATACAGATGACCAGTTGAGATTACTGTTTATACCACTGTTTGCTGTTCTTGCACGGCTCGCACACACACGTACACACATTTCCTTAACAAACCAAAGAGGAGGGATTGTGTTTGGGATCAGTGCTGTTGGACGAAGAACAGGAGAAGCCATTGTTGTGCTGCAAGACACTGAGCATACACAACTGGCGTTGAAGCGTCATCGTCACTACCTCAACCAGCGGTACATTGAGGTATGTGTAGTACCTCAACCAGCGGTACATTGAGGTATGTGTAGTACCGTAACCACCTAAGGTGGGTAGGCACTAACTAATTGGCGGAAGGTTCCGCCAACTATATCGCTATTAATTTTAATAGTTACTTTATTCAGCCTACAAGTTATATCAGTGCCTGATTTTGGGGGGGGGGGGGGGACTAGGCTTTATGGCTGAGCTGGGCAAAAATGATTTAATAGCCACTTCCATTGAGGTGCTGCTGATATTATAATCACCACACCGAAGCACTAAATGACTCCTTCGTAATCTTCTGTTGTACAGCACAAAGAATCCCATGCACTAGTACTGCTGGTAGCACCATACTGATTTATCCCTGCACTGTATACACCTATGTATTTATTCAATTCTTCTGGTCCATATTCTCACTGCTCATGGCTGTCGGCCATAGCTTACATTATATCAGCCCAAGTCTGCTGAAATTATTAATCACAAGTGCATTTATGATATTTCCACCAACAATAAATCACTGACTTTTATTGTCTATAGTCTTCTGCCAGTTAGTTAAAAACAATTATTTTGGCTCTGCCAAATAAACACCATTATGTCTTAGTAGCACGGTATATGCGTTCGTGCATTGAAGGTTGGGAGGGAGGAGCTAGTCCATAAGTGACAGATCAATACAATCTTTTTGATTCTTATTCAACGCTTCCCACACAGGTCTATGAGGCATCTGCTGAAGATTTTGTTCAGTTTGCAGGAAATTTGGGTGAGTCTTAGTGGCAAGATACTGCACCTGTGGTTGATTTGTCATTGTGGAATTGGCACATGGCAGGTGTGGGGAAGGAGATGGGTACCCAGGACTCATCTGGTGCCTGTGTGGTTCGGCTGCAAGGGTTGCCATATCGTGCAACACAGCAAGAGATTGTGAGAACGTCACCATTTGACGTGGACATGTCACCATGGCAACCACCCCCCACCCTTTGTTATTAGGTTCAGTTCTTCTCTGATGCTGCCTCAGTGAATGGAGGAGAGGCTGGCGTGTTTGTTGTTCGATACCCTGACGGGCGGGCATCAGGAGATGCGTTTGTTTTGTTCTCCTCTGAGAGTGAGGTGGAAAGAGCAATGACAAAGAACAAACAACCTCTTGGGCATCGTTACGTGGACATCTTCAAGAGCACCAGCAAAGAGCTGGAAATGGTATGGTTACTGGTGGGAGGGAGGGGGGAGGAGGTGATACTGTATTGCTCGAGGTTGTGTGTTAGTCTAGCGTGCTCTTGTTTTTTTGTAGGTTTTGTCTAAATCAGCAACTGAGGAACAGCTTGCTCATTTTACGGAGGTTTTGGGTATCTCTGCTCCAATGGCTGACCACCACCATGGGATGCTGCGAGGGGTTGAGAAGAACTGTGTGAAGCTTAGGGGACTCCCCTGGTCCACCACTTCTGAACAGGTGGTGGATTTCTTTGGTTCTGAGCTCCAGAAGGAGATTGTCAGCCAGGGAGTCCACATGCTTTTGAACGGTCAGGTAAAGAAGGGAGGCTAAGGGTCTTGGCTTCCTTGACCTATGCAGTTACTTATTTCCTTATTACTTGTCCGAGGTTTACATTTCTTCTGCCTGTGGTAACATTTAATTATCATTAAAAAAATTCTTATAAAAGCAATGATTCAAAAAGACTACTTTTTTTTAAAAGTAATGGTGTGTATTATAACAAACTCCAAGTTGAAACTTGTAGTACTCAACCATGCAGGTGTAAGTTAATAATGGTGCTGTCTAATGGTCATCTCAACTGCAAGTGTTGAAATAAGGATACTAAAATCTATAAAGCTCATGGGCAGCCATCTTTGACATAGGTTTCACCTATTTTTGTGTTAAATGTAAACAAACACTTTGGACGGTGATGAAGCACACTTGCAGTAAGGGGAGGCTATGCCTCTGGTGACTGCTAATCCTCTAAGAAGTGCTGAGTCCACTGGTTGTGGGAGAGGGAAAGGGGGTTTGTGGTAAGCATGGTGTTTTGGCCCATAATAGAGGGAGGTGACGCCACAGACGTTTATGTAGCAGCTGTGTCACTTACCAATGAGTCTCCGGGAACCAATGGGTGGTGTTGGTCACCATTGGGTGGTGTTGGTCACCATTGGGTGGTGTTGGTCACCATTGGGTGGTGTTGGTCACCATTGGGTGGTGTTGGTCACCATTGGGTGGTGCTGGTCACCATTGGGTGGTGCTGGTCACCATTGGGTGATATTGGTCACCATTGGGTGGTGCTGGTCACCATTGGGTGGTGCTGGTCACCATTGGGTGGTGCTGGTCACCATTGGGTGATATTGGTCACCATTGGGTGGTGTTGGTCACCATTGGGTGGTGCTGGTCACCATTGGGTGGTGTTGGCCACCATTGGGTGGTGCTGGTCACCATTGGGTGGTGTTGGTCACCATTGGGTGGTGTTGGTCACCATTGGGTGATATTGGTCACCATTGGGTGGTGTTGGTCACCATTGGGTGGTGCTGGTCACCATTGGGTGGTGTTGGTCACCATTGGGTGATATTGGTCACCATTGGGTGATATTGGTCACCATTGGGTGGTGCTGGTCACCATTGGGTGGTGTTGGTCACCATTGGGTGATATTGGTCACCATTGGGTGGTGTTGGTCACCATTGGGTGGTGCTGGTCACCATTGGGTGGTGTTGGTCACCATTGGGTGGTGTTGGTCACCATTGGGTGGTGTTGGTCACCATTGGGTGGTGTTGGTCACCATTGGGTGGTGTTGGTCACCATTGGGTGGTGCTGGTCACCATTGGGTGGTGTTGGTCACCATTGGGTGGTGCTGGTCACCATTGGGTGGTGTTGGCCACCATTGGGTGGTGTTGGTCACCATTGGGTGGTGTTGGTCACCATTGGGTGGTGTTGGTCACCATTGGGTGGTGTTGGTCACCATTGGGTTAGCCCGTGTCCCAAACCAAGACATTGGCAGTCCCAGGGTAGAAGCCCCAGAAGGTGTTACCCAGTGTATAAATGGAATGACGGTGTTCCGATTGAGGCAACATACAATTTAAATTATAAAAAAACCTCAAACTGAAGCTATGGAAGAGCTCAATGTTGTCAATAGACTCTTCTCCTATTAAGGCTCAAGCTTTGATCCATGTTGTAATGGCTGCCTCTGGATGCCATCATTGCTTGGTTGTAATTGCCTCCAGGTTGCTATCAAACTCCTTATCTGTATGAGAGAAGGGTCTATTGGGGATCACATGTACAAGCAGAGAGCATGGTAGTTAGGGAGAAAAGAGTGAATACTGCATCCATTGAGATGAATGTGGTTGTCCTAGTGTTGGTGTTGCTACTGGAGCTGGTTGTGCGTGGAGATAGAAGTATAGATTGATTTTATTGTCCCCTGGGAGATACTAACTGTTGTTTTTGCCATTTTCAGAACCGTCCAACAGGAGACTGCTACGTCCAACTGAAAACAGCAGAGGCAGCAAAGGAGGCTTCCGAGACCCTTCACAAGCAGCACATGGGCACTCGCTATATTGAAGTTTTCCAGGTGTGTGGGAGTGAGTTGGTGTCCCTAATACCTTATTCTTGCATGGGTTTGAATTAATAGGGGTTACAATTTATTGCACTAACACAGTTCCAAACTTCAGTTGTCATTGTTATACGGCTTATTAAGGTGTGGTACAGTGGAGCCTCTGGTAATGACAATGAAATACATACCAATCACCATTTTTACAATGAATAATCACTCATTCAAGCTGTATGTGAGAAAAATACGATAACCTCCCCCCCCCCTTACAGAGATTACTTTGACCCAAAGGTGTTGTTTATTTGAAGGTTCGACTGTACTGCAATGTTCCTTCCATTGCTGTGTACATAAGTCTTAGTATCTCCCTTCTCTACCCCAACACCTTGTAGTGTACTGGGGATGAGGTTGCCCAAGCTCTGATGCACATGGGAGCTGGAGCAGGTCGGGGAGGAGGTGCGTTCAGGGGGAGGAAGAGGAAAGATGGAGGAGGTGGTGGAGGTGGTGCCAGCAGAGGAGGTGGGGGCAACACTGTGAAGGCAAGGGGGCTCCCCTATAGCACAACTGCTGAGGAGATTGCTGATTTTTTCTGTGACTACAGTGTAAGTGTGCTGGTGTTGAAGCAACAGTAGTTAACTCTCAGTACCCCCCACAGGTCGATGGGAAGGATGTGGAGATAGTTTATGACAACTTTGAGCGCCCTACTGGGGTTGCCTTTGTCTCCTTCTCAACTCCTGGCTTAGCCCAGCAGGCCATCAGGGAGAAGAATGGACAGAACATTGGCAGGAGATACATTGAGCTTTCGCTGAGCTGAGGGGAGGGGGGAGATGTGTTGGGGGGAGTGGTTTCCCTGTGTAATATATGTGGATCCTTTCATTGTCATTGTGTTCCTGTTTGTTGCAAATAGAAGCCACCTGTGTTATATTGATGCATTTACATGTGCCTATTTTTTCCTCCATGAAGACTTTATTCAATTTTAGCATGTGAATTTTGAAACATATTTGAATCTGCACTTTCTAGTTGAACATGGATAGTATTGGCTGGGGGTGTGTGCCTGGAAATGTATTGCAGCAGCTTATGGACGAATTAGCAAAAGACCTTTTATGGTTGTAAAACAGCTCTCCTTGTTCGTACTTTTTTTGTCCATTCAGTCACCAGGTGGACCAACGTTCTGTGCACTGGGTCTGCAGACTGATTTACAAGTAAGAAAGGGGGGGGGGGGGGGCTCACTGCTGTAAACATGCGGCACACTGATAGGACAAAACAGATACCAAATGCAGGTGCAGAACCAGTGGTTTTGTTTGAAAACTCAAAGAATGCTTTAGCGTAGCGATGATGCAATCCTCCGGACCGCATGACGTAACGTTTATATCGCTAATGCATGGAGAACGAGATATTAGAGTAAGGGGATTGTAAACGATGACTGAAGTGCCCAGGACACGTACTCACTATAACTAGTGCCGTCAGAGATAATTATCTCTGGTGCCGTAAAAGTATGCCTACCTATTACCTAATACATGCAGCATAAATAAATGCACGTACAAATGTGAGCACACATAGGCCTAAATCTGATAGATAATAAAGCACGTTCAAAATATACATACGGTCCGGAGGACCAACAAAGAATAAATAAAAATGATTAAGAGATAAACTATAAAGATTTTAAAGCATGACATTCAGGCAAAGATAGTGGGCAACCCTGCTCCATCGTCCCAGAGATAATATATATATATTATCTCTGATCGTCCGTACCAATTGCACTCCTCCATTTGGTGCGAGAGCCCCTCAGACAGAGGTTTGTTGCTCTGAGTATGGCGAATGAAAGTCGTGCTCTCATCCATCCTATTACTACTTCACTGTTGGATTTGTCCCACTTATGGGCAAGTTTCTGAGTAAGTTGTTTGACAAAAAAAATTGCTCCTCGACCCCGGACTCCGTCAACTGACACAACAAGAGGTGTGAAGGAGGCTCGGCGAAGAGCTGCTGCTTTTGAGTTTTTCTTCTTCTTTTCTTCCTCAGCTGAAGAGAGAATGGCAGTAACAACTCGTTGTGAGTGCGACTCGGCGTCAGTGTCTATGACACGTACATCAAACAACGCCAGGGTCTGGAGCTGCCATACACCTCTGATACTCAGGTCAGCAATTAGGGAGGGTACAGTTTCTGCATCATTTGCCTCTTGCACGATTGGTTCTTTTACGACTTCCTTGTAAACAAGTGATGCTATAGGTCGCCAATAACATCTCCAACTTCATTGTGACGTTGCGTTACTAGACCTCCCTACTTGCAGTCAAGAGCATGTTCTGGTTGCAGCTCCGCATCCATCGCAATTGGCTGGCAACTTCAGTAATGGCCTATTATATCGCAGCGCTAAGGCATCACGGAATTCTGTGGCAGATAGGTCAAAGTGATGGTGAGCAAGGGGCAGAGCTGTTAACCATGATGATGTCTTGCCCTTGTATTGCCCGTCTTGCGTATAAATACTTTCCAAATAATTAATATTACGAAAAGGCTTACCTTGCTGTCCGCCAATAGCAAAGTCGATGGATGATGCAAAGAGATATTGTGCCGGCCTATGATATGACGAACGGGAACCAGATGGCTGATCTATAGGCATGCAGTGAAAAAAACTCAATTTGCAACATTGTTGCATCACTTAGGTCAGAAGGGGGGGGGGAGGGAGAGATTTCCCTCCATTCACCATAACAAACTTTGTGACAAAGTTTGTTATGGTGAATGGAGGGAAATCTCTCCCCCCCCCCCCCCCCCCCCCCCCCCACAAACACGAGCAGCTTAGAGCATGCCCCACAGTGAATGGTTTACAGCAAATACAGGCTAAAGGTAGTGAAGAAGGTTGCCAGCCAAAATGAAAAAGCATATCGGAAGTCCCTTTGTGAAGAGCTGGAAGACAGCAGAAGGGCAGTAATCCAGCTAGAATTATACTTTTTTTCACTGATGCCTGCAAAATTATCTGAAGACTGATGTGGAGGGAGTGTGCATAAGACGTATGTGTGGGAGTCTTTCTCTGCTTGGCGGTGAGGCTGCATTGGACGTTTTCCATCTCGTTGGGCCTCATGCATATGATAACTGACAAATACATGAGGCAGTACCTAGAGGAGGTCCAAGGTATTTCTTCCCATCACCGGCTGCAAATGGAAATTCTGAGTTAATTCATGTCCTGTGTATGTTGTAAGCGAAGGAACAATCCGGTATTTCGGAACGGCATACACAAATGACTTACCAACAGCGTGGTGGCAATAAAAAGGCCTATGGTTGCCAAGGTAGAGGACATTGAGCGGGTCGGTGTCGTTTTGCGCGTTTTATGATTCAATTGGACCATAGACCAATTACAGCGATGTAGAACGAAGTATTTCAATGTTTTGAAAATAACAGTGAGGACTGGAATGCCAGCCATTTATCTGGTCCCCAGAACTATGACTTTCGTTAGTTCATTACCGCTTATTGCTTATGCGTTCATGTCACCTCGCTTTCCAATCCCCGAGCTGAGTACCCTTTATACCCTTGTCAGGAGTAATAGAAACATGTACTAATATTTGGATGGCAGTATTACTTCGCACAAAGTCAGCGGGGTCAAGCCACTGCGTATATAGCGAATTCATGGAGAGCAGCAATGTGGAAGACTCAACACTGCTCATGTGAGTCATCTACACTCTCCCCGAGGGATTTAAGCGACCAGTGACGCCAATCGTTCAAGAGGTAGGTTATGGTGCACGAGAATCCGAGTCAATGTACAGGCATTGGTCCACATACATGGAGGACCGTACGTTTTCAAGCGCATGGGGTGCATGGTACAGTTATTTGATTAAAGGGACCAACCAGCCATATGATGATTAATAGCATTATTGTATACACTAAGCTTGCGAGCTGTACCGAAATGGCCGGACCGATTGCGTGAAACCTAATAATAATTTAAACATCGAAGCCGGGGGAGGGGGGGGGGGGGGGGGTCACCGAGCCTGACATATATACATAATAATGCACAAGTATGTATTCTATATCAAGCAACGTATAGCTTTCTTTATGACGGTAGATCGTGATATGGTACAGCAGTGGTCGGTAGCCTGCTTGCTACTAAGCATAGCGACAGCGGTAAGAGCTATTTCGACGGGAGCGCCGGCAGCAGCCTGTGCGAGGATATACCCCGAGGGACATAACGGCACGTCTGGGGATCTTCAGACCAGTCCCTTTGTGTTGGACATCTCTCCTCTGTACAATCAGTTAGGAAAAATCTACTACACCCCTGGATACACCTATACATGTAAGTTGGTCTCTTCCCCCCACACCCAAATAAATAAATAAAAATGGATCACGGTTATGAATACACTACATCGTAAAATACCGCTGTATTCAATGGTGAAAAAGTGAAAATCGAAAAAGCATCGAGCATGCAGTCCTCTTCATAAGACTGCGAATCAATATTTCATTTCATAAATGATTTTAAAATCCCTTGTAAAAATCACTGCATGATTCTTACGCGAGTGTGCTCAGTCATCTATAAAATCAAAAGTTGCTGTACAAGGTCGCATAGCATCGTTGAGGTGTACAGGATATCCCCCTGGAATATCGGCAACGATTTGCAAATTGAACAGAATTGTATATTCATAGAGATAATTTCTGTTTTAATGCCAGCGAGCACGCAAACGAGACTCGATTTAATTAACACCTTAGATAACAAAAGGGTAAGAGCAAGTCGTTAACCTCCAATTTGGTTATATTACTTTATTCTTCCCTAACACAATGCAAGATTGTTTTTCACCTGCACAAGAGTCCAGCGATCAAAGTGTACTAAACAGATTGATAGAATATTTTGTATGGAAAAAAAAAAACGTGCGGTTCAACTAAGGAAATTAATGGCTCAACTAACATCATTTATTGCTTCTCCTTAGCACGAAAAGGTATAGCAATATACATGTACAGAATTCATTCTCATCCATATGTGAATACCATAGATATCCAACATTTTATACAAAATTCACTTTGCCTAGCAAAATTTCTAAAATTTATATTAATAAGTACTAACAAAACCTGCTTATGTAGGATAAATAACTATTGTTATAATTATAAATACATGACAGCAGAATTCAAGTATGTTTGACTGGTAAAATAGGGTTGGTGAACTACTCAGTAACCGATTCCTCCCCTTCAAAGAATGCCATAGAATGAATCGATATCCCAAGACTGAAAACCATCTTTATTATAGAATATTATAACTTTGCTTTTGCTAGCAATTACATTGTAACACATGAATATGGAGTCAGCCTATGCCTAAGGGGTTCAGAGTGAAATGGAGGAGTGGCCAGGGTTTTGATGATGGGACACCTTTTACTGATGGATCATGCAATGAAATGTTCAGGGTCAATGAAATGTTAAGTTTCTGAGTCACTTATTTATTATATCATATTGTACTGTTAATTAGCAAAAAACAAAATGTATTTACGACACTTTTGTTTTTAGAGGTAATAACAAACAGGATTGTGCACTTAGAATATTTCCCTTTCTTCTTTACAGTAAATATGATGGGGGGAAACTTCAGAGGGTTCCTGATCCAAGCAAGAAGCTCTGTCAGTGGTACTCCACTGGGGAAGTTCTCAGTGGGCACTGGTGGATCACAGCAGCTCAGTCAGTGCTCCCCTCCAGAGGTAAGAACAACAAATGGAACAATGATTAAATGAATGCATGCAGTCCATTAATGACCATAACTCTTCTGAAGAGTGCAGTCACACATACAGATAGCAGCGTGAAGAACAATGTTACCTTGAGATGGACTGCTCCAGCTGCAAAGAGTGGACCTATAGTCTTCCTGTGAGTGATTTTGTAAATTTTGGAATGACGGTTATGGACTGAGAATCTGACTTTCTATTATTTTTAAGGCATTGAATCCTTAATTGGTCATATATTTAAACAGTTTGTCCTGGAAAGTATGCGTCATGTCCCTTTTAGTCCCTTTTAGTGAGAATAATCCATATAACAGTAGAGGATTCACAGCAGTATCACCACACCCATGCTTTCAACTCACACAGCTATGCAGTGGTGGTCCAGTACTCTGCTGGGGTCAGTACTTTCTATGCCACCTTAAACACCACTACCATACCAGAAGGTAAAGAGTTGACTGTTAAAGTGTGGCATAGCTGACTGCCTCCTCCCCAGGATGTGCTGATCCTCTGTACTTGAATGGAAGCACCTGTGCAACTTCCTGCCCACCTTATTACTATGGAAACTACACATCCAGACTGTGCCTTCCAAGTGAGTGTACAGACAATGCACAAAAAATCATTAAGCCTTCCTTCCATACATACAGTAACTGGTAATTATGGTGCTGTCTTCAATGCCACCTTCTATGACCTAAAGTATCTCAATACCACTCCTGTCGGGACAACTCTTTTCAGTTTCACTATTTATGTCAACCCAACAGTGTCAATAGGGTCAGGTGTAATAGTCAGCATTACTGGCAATATTGGTCAGTCAACATTTGCATCTGATTACTTTGCATTTCTCTCTGCTCGCAACTATGTCTATCTCCGTCCCATTACAAGTGCAAGTGACTATATAATAACTGATCAAATCTATTACAAGGCACAAACAACCCTGACAGCATTCACTTTCAATCTTCAAAACCTTATACCCCCATATCAGCTTGTTGGTGATAACAATGTTGGTGTTACAATCATTGGTGAGTGATCTTCATTTGACATTGAGGTTAGAATGATATAGATGAAATATTTCTTCCACCTAGACATATGCCAAGCTAACCGGTGTGACAATGGAGGAACTTGTGTGTACATTGGAGGTTCCAATACAACATGCAACTGTGCACCAGGCTTCAATGGGCCACGCTGTTCCAATGACATCAACTACTGTACCCCAACCACCTGTCTAAATGGAGGCATCTGTTATGATGGATATGGTACCTACACCAATTGTACGTGTGCACCAGGCTACAGTGAATCAAACTGCTCCATTGACAACAACTACTGTACCCCAACCACCTGTCAAAATGGAGGCACCTGTGTGGAAGGATATGGTACTCTGACAACCTGCAATTGTGTGACAGGCTTCAGTGGATCAGACTGCTCCATTGACAACAACTACTGTACCCCAACCACCTGTCTAAATGGAGGCACCTGTTATGATGGATATGGTACCTACACCAATTGTACATGTGCACCAGGCTTCAGTGGATTAGACTGCTCCATTGACAACAACTACTGTACCCAAACCACCTGTCTAAATGGAGGCACCTGTTATGATGGATATGGTACCTACACCAATTGTACATGTGCACCAGGCTTCAGTGGATTAGACTGCTCCATTGACAACAACTACTGTACCCAAACCACCTGTCTAAATGGAGGCACCTGTTATGATGGATATGGTACCTACACCAATTGTACATGTGCACCAGGCTTCAGTAGATCAAACTGCTCCATTGACAACAACTACTGTACCCAAACCACCTGTCTAAACGGAGGCACCTGTAATGATGGATACGGTACCTACACCAATTGTACATGTGCACCAGGCTTCAGTGGATCAAACTGCTCCATTGACAACAACTACTGTACCCAAACCACCTGTCTAAATGGAGGCACCTGTTATGATGGATATGGTATCTACACCAATTGTACATGTGCACCAGGCTTCAGTAGATCAAACTGCTCCATTGACAGCAACTACTGTACCCAAACCACCTGTCTAAACGGAGGCATCTGTTATGATGGATATGGTACCTACACCAATTGTACATGTGCGCCAGGCTTCAGTGGATCAAACTGCTCCATTGACATCAATTACTGTACCTCAACCACCTGTCTAAATGGAGGCACTTGCATTGAAGGACCTGGTACAGAGACTACATGTAACTGCACATATCTTCATGCTGGGGCAAATTGTAACATAAACCTTACAATGTGCACCAATGTTACATGTCAAAATGGAGGCACCTGTTCCCTTATCAGCAATGGAACAATGGTTAGGTGTACATGTGTACTTGGTTTTGCTGGGATGATTTGTGATATGGACAATCCAAATGTGACATTTTGTGCTAATTCAAGTTGCCTCAATGGAGGCACTTGTAATGAATTGTTTGGACCATCAGCTAATTGTACATGTCCACCAGGCTTCAGTGGATCAAACTGCTCCATTGATAACAACTACTGTACTCCAACCACCTGTCTAAATGGAGGCACCTGTGTTGAGGGATATGGTACTCTGACAACATGTAATTGTGTGACAGGCTTCAGTGGATCAAACTGCTCCATTGACAACAACTACTGTACCCCAACCACCTGTCTAAATGGAGGCACCTGTTATGATGGATATGGTACCTACACCAATTGCACGTGTGCACCAGGCTTCAGTGGATCAAACTGCTCTAATAAAATTCACTACTGTAGTCCAACTGCCTGTCTAAATGGAGGTATGCTCCTTCACACTGTTAATCCTGCATTTTTTGATATGTCATTATGTCATAATTAATGTTCGCTAGGGAAGTACTTACAGGGGTGGAAAGTAGCAGAACAACGGAGAAGTGTAGAGATTCATGGCGTGTTTCTGAACTCATAATTGGATTGTTAATGTAACGCGGGTCAACACATGTTTTGCAGAATGACGTTATTTAGCTATACGTTTGACTAGTTAATATTCAAAAGAGATACACTATAGATGTATCAGCTACACAGTATTTTGGTGCTCAGTACAGAGGCAGCATTGCCCTGCTGGAGTGCAATGGACACTTTCTGGAGAAGGAACGAGAGGGACTGGTCTGCATTGATATAAATATGTTAACAATCCAATTATGAGATCAGAAACACGCAATGAATCTAGCCTATAAATTTTCGTCGTTCCGGAGTGTTACTATCCATTGTTGTGTATTATAGTGTTATTTCTTTAAGGTTGTCCATGAATATGAAAATCATATGGATAAATTTTTTAAGAGTTATTAGCTCGCTTCAATTAAGTATCAGTGTGTAGAAATGCATGTGCTTTGAATATCTGCCTACTGTTCTTACAGGAGATGTGATTGTGCTGAACGGAACTGGAATAATACTGGTTGCAAGTATTTCTGCAACATTACTGCTATTAATACTAATATGCATTGCTACGGCTGCAACTGCTGTTGCCATTAGACGCAGGCGCAAAAAGAGGATGATCATTACCCCGCCAAGATGTGGCGGCAAATGGTTCATGAATATTGATGCATCCAATTCTTAACGTGAAGCGTTTTGCTGTATAGCGTATTTCACAGACCTTCCATATACTTAGCCAGTACATTGTGCATGTGTACTAAATGCATTTATGCCGTTGCTATGCTTTGATGTCACATGTTTTCTGGTGTGCATTAAATAATTATTGTAAATCAATAACGAACTTTCTTACCTGGATGTCAATTTTTGATTCTATTATGGATCCCATACATCGTTGTGGCACCCATTAGGGGAACTCTTTACAGTGTCTGGAGTACAACAAGGTGACCCTCTTTGGCCCCTTACTATTCTCACTTGTCCTCCACAAGCTAGTATCCAGTATAGACACAGATGATGACTGGTTGGACCTTCTCTATCAAGCCTGGTACCTTGATGATGGAGTATTAGCTGGTAATCGTAAATCTGTGTTGAGGGCCATACATTTGATTGAGGAGTTGGGGCCTGCACTGGGACTGCACATCAACCTAGTCAAATGTGAGCTCTTTAGCAGCAAAGGCAACACCTCATTCCCACCAGCTGTGAAGAGCTCTCTTCTGCCAAATCTGGACATCCTTGGAGCACATAGGGGGTTATTTGCATTGCTCTAAGTTTATTGCTAATAAGTGTGCCAAGTCCAGCAAACTACTCTCTGGTTTGCTAGACATGGCTGCTATTGACCTCCAGGTGGCAGTTACACCGTTACGCATGTGTGGGAGCTTTTGTAAAATGATCCTTCTGGCTCGAGTCACTCCACTCAGCCTGTCAGATGCATTGGTATCTTTTGATGTTAAAGTCAGACAGTGTTTCACACTATCTTCTGGCATTGATGTTTCTGATATAACCTGGAGTCAGGCTCAGCTTGGCCTCAAATTTGGAGGCTTAGGTCTTCGCTCTGTCTCATACCACGCTGCTGCTGCCTTCATTTCATCACTGACGTCCTCAGGTTTTGACTGTGCAGAGGGCTACCATTCCAACTCCAACAAGCAGTTGCTACATACAACTCTCAAGTGTCTGTGACTGAGGCTATCAATGTTGAGTCTACCCTTGCCTCTCCTATCACACAGAAGGTCTTGAAGAACAACTATTTAAATCTCTGATGGAGTCCTCCTCCCCAGCAAACAAGGCACGCCTCCTCTCAATGTCTTCTGCTCATGCAGCCTCTTGGCTGTCAGTGATCCCCTCTGTTGCCTTGGGCTTGCACCTTGGAGTCCAACGAATACCAGACTGCTTTGAGATGGTGGCTGGAATTGAACACCTCAGGTGGGGTCATGTGCCCTTTCTGCCCCGAAATCGCCCTTGATTCCCTTGGCCACCATGCAGTGTCCTGCTGACATGGAGGAGATGTGGTCACACGACACAACCTCTTGAGGGACGTTATTGCTGACTTTTGCCGTCGTGCCCATCTAGGAGTGGGATTGGAGAAGGGGCATGGGATCATAACCATATCCTCATTGCTGGATGGGACAGAGGAAAGCCAGCTGCACTGGATATCACAGTGTCATCACCCCTTCCCCCCCCATCTTGGGAGAATCAAGCAAAATGGCTGGGGCAGCAGCTCTTGCTGCTGAAACTCACAAACTATGGTCCGAAATGCCTGCAGTTGGGGTGGACCTACATTCCCGTAGCTGTGGAAACCTATGGCAGCTGGGGAAAGGAGGCCCAAGCAATGTTTTTGAGGTTGTCATCCCACCTGGCCATCAGCATGTCTTCCCCCAAGCCTACAGTTTTGGCAGACATTTATGGCAGGCTAAACATTACTTTAGTCAGGTTCATTGACAGAGCCATCCTGGCAAGGGAACTTAGTCCTTCATGACTTTGTGCTAATATTAACAATAATAATAACATGATTCATTCTTAAAACAATAATATATAATTATGATATATACTTCTATTAGTGCATATTTCTTTAATTTTTTTAACCACTTTAAGCCACACCCACCACAACACCACTGTCTTTGCTGGGACAGCATACTCCTAAGATCACGTCCTCTTGTTTATTGTGAGACTTACTTTAAGACAATATACGAATTAGTTACTACTTTACTCTCCATGCACGTTAATGCGAATCCAATTGGTGCACTACATTATGGATGAAAAAAAAAAATTAAAGCTTTATAGGGTAAGTATTTAGTTTTACGATCTTAGAATTTAAAAGCGCAAAGGACATCAGGTAATTTTGTTAATAATTCTAGTAGTAAACCAATTAATATAATCTGCCTTCTTTTTAATTAAAAAAATTAACGACGTCACTGAACGTTTTTAAAATCATGCTACGACCGTGGTTATTGACTTTCCTACTACTACGCACCGTAGTGAAGATATCTTCCTACTCAACGGGAGCGCCGGCAGCGGCCTGTGCAAGGATATATCCTGAGGGACACGGCGGCACGTCTCAGAACTTTGTATCAAGTCCCTACGCGTTGGACATATCTTCTCTGTACCATCAATCTGGAAACATCTACTATACCCCTGGAGGCACCTACACACGTACGTACGTAGCAGCAATGCAGAAGGGCCAGGCGTACAGTATATGCACTTGCAGGGGAATGAATCACCCACCCCGGCGTCCACGTACTTTTTTTTTGCATGCACACACAGAGGCCCGCCCCCTCCCCCCTCCCCCCCCCCCCTATCGCCCCCCTCCCAACAGATAATGCAATTATCTACACTACTACAGTAGGTATCACATATGTATACGTGAAATGCACATGCACTTGTGCTCTTGCATGAAGGGGGCGGTATTAAGCGTTGTTTACAGATAGTGTAGTAAATATGTTTAAGTAACAAAGGAAATATTTAGCAAATCAAACAGCGTGTTCTTAAACTCCGTGCCAGATATTAGTTTCCTATGCCGCTCATTCTCAGCTATAAAGTTGTTAGCTGCATCAGTGACGAGATTGAGTCTGTCGATATAGTCCTTAATTGCATACAATGAGGGACGGCCTTAGTAGTCCGACAGTACTGAGTTAACAGCGTTGCCGGATGCACGAGCGTATTTTTAAAACTTTTTTCCACCTTCAAATACTGAAGAGCTGTGGCATTTTCAAATTGTGTGCATTGTGTGGGGTGGGGTCCAGCTTATGAAGTTGGGTCTACCTTTAATACAAGCTAGACCTCTAATCTTACCTTGATGCAAAACCTTGACAAAAACATTCGCATCTCACTATATGCAGTAATTCTGACCGGAGCTACCTTCAGAGGGTTCCTAATCCAAGCCAGAAGCTCTGTCAGTGGTACTCCACTGGGGAAGTTCTCAGTGGGCACTGGTGGATCACAGCAGCTCAGTCAGTGCTCCCCTCCTGAGGTAAGAACAGCAGACAGCCGATCTATACATATTTGAATTACCTCTTCTGTAGAGTGCAGTCACGCATACAGATAGCAGTGTGAAGAACAATATTACCTTGAGATGGACTGCTCCAGCTCCAGGGAGTGGACCTATCACTTTCTAGTAAGCATGCATGCTGGAGTACATGCTAACATCCTGTTATCAGCTATGCAGTGGTGATACAGAACTCGGCAGGGGTGAACTCTTTTTATGCAACCCTAAACAGCTCAAAGGTTTCAGAAGGTATAAGTGTTCAAAGCACACACACACACCACACACACATGCACACATGCACACATGCACACACACACACAAACACACACACACACACACACACACACACACACACACACACACACACACACACACACACACACACACACACACACACTGGTTCTGTCCAAATTGACCAAATGTAACTGCCAGCCACCATTTCATAACTGACTGCCTCCTCCCCAGGATGTGCTGATCCTCTGTACTTGAATGGAAGCACCTGTGTAACTTCCTGCCCACTTTATTACTATGGAAACTACACATCAAGACTGTGTCTTCCATGTGAGTTTAACTAGGCAGTTTATGCTACAATGCTAATTCCAATCTCTACATCAACAGTACCCAATGGATATACAACACTCTTCAATGCCACCTTCTATGAAGTAAAATTCCTTAACACTACTCCAGTCGGGACAATATTATTCTCTTTCACTCTCTATATTAATCCAAAGATTGTAGCGTTGGGATCAAATGTAGTAATATCTATTACTGGCAATATTGCTGGTACCCAATTCGCCTCAGACCACTTTGGATTTGCGTCAGCTAACAGTTTTGTATATCCCCATTTCATATCCACAGTAAATGATTATATTGTAATAGACCGTATCTTTTACAATGCTGTAGCTACACTACCATCTTTCATCTTCAGTCTTCAATGTCTTGTACCTCCTAGTATGCTTACTGGCGTTGATAACGTTGGTGTTACAATCATTGGTGAGTGATTCTTATTTCCTATTCAGTACATTGTGAATGACATGTATCTATTTAGACATATGTCAAATTAACCCATGCTTCAATGGAGGAGCCTGTGCATACATTGGAAATCCCACTACAACATGCAATTGTGCTCCAGGCTTCAGTGGATCAAACTGCTCCATTGACAACAACTACTGTACCCCAACCACCTGTCTAAACGGAGGCACCTGTGTTGAGGGGTATGGTACTCTGACAACTTGTAATTGTGTGACAGGCTTCAGTGGATCAAACTGCTCCATTGACAACAACTACTGTACCCCAACCACCTGTCTAAATGGAGGCACCTGTGTTGAGGGATATGGTACTCTGACAACTTGTAATTGTGCGACAGGCTTCAGTGGATCAAACTGCTCCATTGACAACAACTACTGTACCCCAACCACCTGTCTAAATGGAGGCACCTGTGTTGAGGGATATGGTACTCTGACAACCTGCAATTGTGTGACTGGCTTCAGTGGATCAAACTGCTCCATTGACAACAACTACTGTACCCCAACCACCTGTCTAAATGGAGGCACCTGTGTGGAGGGATATGGTACTCTGACAACTTGTAATTGTGTGACAGGCTTCAGTGGATTAAACTGCTCCAATGACATCAACTACTGTACCTCAACCACCTGTCTAAATGGAGGCACCTGTTATGATGGATATGGTACCAACACCAATTGTACATGTGCACCAGGCTTCAGTGGATCAAACTGCTCCATTGATAACAACTACTGTACCCCAAACACCTGTCTAAATGGTGGCACCTGTGTGGAAGATTATGGTACTTCAACCTCATGTGTGTGTGCTCCAGGAACTAGCGGATCAAATTGCACTACAGGTTGAGATTTCTACTTGTGTGTATGGGAATGTGTGTGAGTGTATGTGCTAGTAAATTACATCAGGGGGTATTAGCAACAATAGGAGTTTGATTTGCAACTCTAATAAAATGAACGTGCATAAATGTGGCACTCAACATGTATTCTATATCCCTCCAGCTCCCACTGTCAGCTCACCTGTCACCACTACCATTGAGGGTGTAATCGCCAGCAGCACTACTATTGGTGTGATTGTGGGTGTGGTGTTGGGAGTGGCATTACTGACGACAATCATTACTGTTGGTCTTTGTGTGAGGTGCATTTGGCAGCACAGTCATAGGATGAAGTATGAAGTTCATGAAGTCCAGTATGTGGCTCAGAAAGATGAGGTAAAAATTACATCATCGGAAGTTAACACTTATAGCAATGATGGCAATGCAGACGGTTTGAATGATGGTAATTCCAAAGATGAGGAAAAAGGACAGATCATATCGTGCAATTAATGTCAAATGTCATTTATCTATGTGCACTATGGGCTGTTTTATAATTATAATAAAGCTGTTAAGTGTTAGAGTTCTCTTTTTAATTGTGGGAGGGGGGAGGGGGGGTTAATATCTGAAGTACACAAATGGTGTTGTACATAAGTATAGTTATAATTAATCTATGGTTATACACAAGACTGTAGACATTAAAACTAGCAAACAATATATGTAACAGGTTAAATTATTTTCTGCAAACTATTAATAATATGTACAATAATTTAACTTACTAAACGTGCGACGATAGGGAGGGCAGAAGCGGAAGCACGGGTTGAGGAGGACACATGGAGTATCGTGCCGTCGGTACGGCTGGTTCGACAAAGGTTGTATGGGGGTTGAGTTTGGACGAAATTGCGCGGGAGGTGGCGTCACCTTTCAACGAGGAGCAGGCCTGGGGCTTGTGCCACCAGTGTAGCGTTAAGCTCAGCTGTCTCCCGCCAGAACGAGTACCCCCACTCCAGCCGGGCAATGTGGTCGTGACAGCAGAAGGGAAAGTCGAAGTTATAGCAGGTGGCTATGCGCGCGCATATAATTAAACGCAATGGAGGGTTTGGTTGAGCGCGAAAGCATTACATGTGATTGAGGATAAAGCCTGTCTATGCGTTTTTTCACCAGCACGCGTTAAAAACTTAGGGTTTGTTTTCGGAATTCATTGCGATGAATAATGAATACGTCTAACTAATTGCTGTTGCTCGTATCCTAGCCACAGATGGCAAGACGTACCAGCATGGCAGCAGAGAGGTGAGATATCTTCGTCATAATCCTCTCCTTATCACCACCACACCACACACATAATCCACACTCACTGCGTCATCCACACTGTGATGTCTTGATCTGCCCTCACACCGTGTACCTCATCCCACAGTTGGTCTATGGTCTAGGCGTGCTGGTGTACTCCTTGCTAGACCATGGCTTGGCAGAGGATGAAGAGAGAGACCTGTCTGGCCCACTGGAAGCGTTGATCGGCTGGATGATACTTGAAGAGGGTGTGGCCATTCCACTGGTATGCCCGTTGCTGAATGGGTCCCTCGTTCTTTACACACAGGGAGTTGGGCTTCTGAAGGCATCTCAGACAACAACCACATGGAACACTACTTTAAAGTGATCAAGGTCCTAATAGGGTGGAGAGGGAGGGGGGGGGGGGGGTGGGGGGTAGGGGCAAACCATTGATACAGCACCCTGACTGGTAAAGTTTATTTGCACTCTTGGTGTGACAGATGTGTGAGAATCGTTTGAAGAGTGTGGCCAATCCTTCTGCCTATTACCACTCTGTGTGCAGAGCGCTCCTGGACATGGCTCTTCTGATCATGAAAGCAAAAGTACGTTTGACCTGCTTGTGTTAATGGCCGGGTTTGTAATGTGGTTTGCTTCATGTTTTGGTGGTTTGTGTTGTTATGTGAACATAAAGGAAGAAGACCCTTCAGAAGCTGAAGTGTTACATGAGATAGTGAGTGGAGGTGTGTGTGTGTGTTTCACTTTCATTAGCTTCAGTTTGCTTCAGAGGGCTTGTTGGCAGGAGGTTATGTCTGAAGTGGAGAGGGGTATGACCCTGAAAAAGGTACGTGTAGAACTGCTAATTTAAAAATAAACTGGTTGGGGTTTTAATTTTATTTAAGGCAGTTAGTAATGGTAAAATTGTTCTTCATTGTGAGCTGTTGTCATTGTGAGCTGTTGTGGTTCACAAAAGTGTAAACAACAACCTCACGATACGTATATGCATTCTCTCACAAAAGTATGCTTGCGGGTGGAGTAGCTACTACGTATGGTGTGGGACTGTGGTCTAACCTTTGATTGCCTTGAGAGTGAGGGAATAGCTGTGTTCAGCACTGTATAGGCGTCTCTATGGCGTAGAATACCGTAAAATCTCCGCGGTATTTGGGACTGATTTGGATGCTGGTCATAAAAATACCAGCACTGTTGTAAGGGCGGTTGAAGGTTGCACACATATTCGATGATTGCAATCCAAAAACCTGGCGATGCCAGGGTATGTCGTTACGGTGGTGCTGCTGTTTTTGTGGGGGGTATTCATGTTTGTCGTCTCAAACCTGTGCAGCTAAATATTATTGTTCGCGATAACCCAACAGGTACCTAGCAGGTGTCAAAACGTGAGGCGTTTGTCTCCAGCTCTGAGTGACTTTGAGAAGCTTATGCTAGCCATTAGCAACTTCGATCGCAGCAGGCTCAAGCCACCTCCTCCCAAGGTATTTTATTGTGCACCTGCTCCAAATTCTTTCATACCGGTAGCAGCCAGTGGACGTCACCTGCATTCACTGTAATGCCATGACCAACGTATGGGGTGTGTACATCGGGGTTGGTATATGGTTGATGTGTGCAGTACGCATATTGGGATGCAGGTTAGGTGTGCATGTGTGCAGGTTAGGTGTGCATGTGTGCAGGTTAGGTGTGCATGTGTGCAGGTTAGGTGTGCATGTGTGCAGGTTAGGTGTCCATGTGTGCAGGTTAGGTGTGCATGTGTGCAGGTTAGGTGTGCATGTGTGCAGGTTAGGTGGGCATGTGTGCAGTTAGGTGGACAGGTGTACAGTTAGGTGGACATGTGTGCAGTTAGGTGGACAGGTGTGCAGTTAGGTGGACAGGTGTGCAGTTAGGTGGACAGGTGTGCAGTTAGGTGGACATGTGTGCAGTTAGGTGGACAGGTGTACAGTTAGGTGGACAGGTGTGCAGTTAGATGGACAGGTGTGCAGTTAGGTGGACAGGTGTGCAGTTAGGTGGACAGGTGTACAGTTAGGTGGACAGGTGTGCAGTTAGGTGGACAGGTGTACAGTTAGGTGGACAGGTGTGCAGTTAGGTGGACAGGTGTGCAGTTAGGTGGACAGGTGTACAGTTAGGTGGACAGGTGTGCAGTTAGGTGGACAGGTGTACAGTTAGGTGGACAGGTGTACAGTTAGGTGGACAGGTGTACAGTTAGATGGACATGTGTGCAGGTTAGGTGGACAGGTGTGCAGTTAGGTGGACAGGTGTGCAGTTAGGTGGACAGGTGTGCAGTTAGGTGGACAGGTGTGCAGTTAGGTGGACAGGTGTGCAGTTAGGTGGACAGGTGTACAGTTAGGTGGACAGGTGTGCAGTCAGGTGGACAGGTGTACAGTTAGGTGGACAGGTGTACAGTTAGGTGGACAGGTGTACAGTTAGGTGGACAGGTGTACAGTTAGGTGGACAGGTGTGCAGTTAGGTGGACAGGTGTGCATGTTAGGTGGACAGGTGTACAGTTAGGTGGACAGGTGTACAGTTAGGTGGACAGGTGTGCAGTTAGGTGGACAGGTGTACAGTTAGGTGGACAGGTGTGCAGTTAGGTGGGCAGGTGTGCATGTTAGGTGGACAGGTGTGCAGTTAGGTGGACAGGTGTGCAGTTAGGTGGACATGTGTACAGTTAGGTGGACAGGTGTGCAGTTAGGTGGACAGGTGTGCAGTCAGGTGGACAGGTGTGCAGTTAGGTGGACAGGTGTACAGTTAGGTGGACAGGTGTGCAGTTAGGTGGACAGGTGTGCAGTTAGATGGACAGGTGTGCAGTCAGGTGGACAGGTGTGCAGTTAGGTGGACAGGTGTACAGTTAGGTGGGCAGGTGTGCATGTTAGGTGGACAGGTGTGCAGTTAGGTGGACAGGTGTGCAGTTAGGTGGACAGGTGTGCAGTTAGGTGGACAGGTGTGCAGTTAGGTGGACAGGTGTGCAGTTAGGTGGACAGGTGTGCAGTTAGGTGGACAGGTGTGCAGTTAGGTGGACAGGTGTGCAGTTAGGTGGACAGGTGTGCAGTCAGGTGGACAGGTGTGCAGTTAGGTGGACAGGTGTGCAGTTAGGTGGACAGGTGTACAGTTAGGTGGACATGTGTGCAGTTAGGTGGACAGGTGTGCATGTTAGGTGGACAGGTGTGCAGTTAGGTGGACAGGTGTGCAGTTAGGTGGACAGGTGTACATGCATGTACCAGACTGCTCTGAGCTGAGCTGTTGGTGTAATGGCTTTTCGCTTTCTCTAGGACTGTGCTTTAAGTAGTCTCCACTCTTTGATGATGTCACAGGTGAAGTCCAAGCCAGCTCTCAGACCGGTTTGTTTTGCCTGACATTTTGAGAGAAAGGTTTAGATGGAGGTGTCATACAGGTACAGGGATGTATGGCAGCAAGGAGGGCTAGTGTGTTGACACCAAGAGAGCGACTTCTGATGGAGCTGTGCACACCACGAGCACTGAGGAGTGTTAGCCTCTGTGGTATGTAGGATGGAGGCTAGCTAGTTGGAGCCACATTGGGTTGGGGGGGGGGGGAGTGCTGGTTGGAGAGAAGGGTGCTGGTTGGCAGGAAGGGTGCTGGTTGGCAGGAAGGGTGCTGGTTGGCAGGAAGGGTGCTGGTTGGGGAGAAGGGTGCTGGTTGGCAGGAAGGGTGCTGGTTGGCAGGAAGGGTGCTGGTTGTGGAAAAGGGTGCTGGTTGGCGGGAAGGGTGCTGGTTGGGGGGAGGGTGCTGGTTGGCGGGAAGGGTGCTGGTTGGCGGGAAGGGTGCTGGTTGGGGAGAAGGGTGCTGGTTGGCAGGAAGGGTGCTGGTTGGCAGGAAGGGTGCTGGTTGGCAGGAAGGGTGCTGGTTGGCAGGAAGGGTGCTGGTTGGGGGGAAGGGTGCTGGTTGGTGGGAAGGGTGCTGGTTGGGGAAAAGGGTGCTGGTTGGGGAAAAGGGTGCTGGTTGGGGAAAAGGGTGCTGGTTGGCAGGAAGGGTGCTGGTTGGGGAGAAGGGTGCTGGTTGGCGGGAAGGGTGCTGGTTGGTGGGAAGGGTGCTGGTTGGGGAGAAGGGTGCTGGTTGGCAGGAAGGGTGCTGGTTGGCAGGAAGGGTGCTGGTTGGCGGGAAGGGTGCTGGTTGGGGAAAAGGGTGCTGGTTGGGGAAAAGGGTGCTGGTTGGCAGGAAGGGTGCTGGTTGGCAGGAAGGGTGCTGGTTGGGGAGAAGGGTGCTGGTTGGCGGGAAGGGTGCTGGTTGGGGAAAAGGGTGCTGGTTGGCAGGAAGGGTGCTGGTTGGCTGGAAGGGTGCTGGTTGGGGAGAAGGGTGCTGGTTGGCAGGAAGGGTGCTGGTTGGCGGGGGGGAGGAAGCTAGCTGGTGCTGACTCATTTTTTGCTGTCTTGCAGACATATCAATGAACCCCACTGCTGTGGGTTCACTTAGGAAGAAATTGACTCCTTCAGCCGCCTTCATCAATGAACTCAAAAGCAAGGTGCACAGCATTGACCCATTTCATAACGAAATGGTCTATTAGACATGACGTGTGTAGCCATGATTTGCACATTACTGGGTGATGGATTGCATGTAGGTAGCCAGTGGCATAGTGAATAGAAGGACCTAACATGTGACCTAACATGTGACCTAACATGTGACCTAACATGTGACCTAACATGTGACCTAACATGTGACCTAACATAGAACATTTTTAGAGGTTGAAAAGGTGAAGGTATGCATGTCAAAGGTAGTACATGTATGCTAATGCATGTGTGGTAATACCTCAATGGACGATCACCTCATACACATGCATACCTCAACTCATGGTCACCTCATACACATACATACCTCAACTCATGGTCACCTCATATACATACCTCAACTCATGGTCACCTCATACACATGCATACCTTAACACATGGACACCTCATTCGCATGTATACCTCAATGCACGATCACCTCATACACATGCTTACCTCAACACATGGTTACCTCATACACATGCATACCTTAACACATGGACACCTCATATGCACATGTGTATGTACTTCAATGCACGATCACCTCATACACATACATACCTCAACTCATGGTCACCTCATACACATGCATACCTCAACTCATGGTCACCTAATACACATACATATCTCAATACATGGTCACCTAGTGCACATGACCACATACACACCACATACGCACTACATACACATACACACCACATACACATACACACCACATATGCACTACATACACATACACACCACATACACATACACACCACATATGCACTACATACACATACACACGACCACATACACATACACACCACATACACACATCCACATACACATACACACCACATATACACCACCACATATACATGTACACCACATACACATACACACCACCACATACACATGCACACCACATACACATGCACACCACCACATACACATACACACTACCACATACAAACCACCACATACACATACACACCACCACATACACATGTACACAACCACATACTCATGCACACCACATACACATACACACCACATACACATACACACCACATACACATACACGCCACATACACATACACACCACATACACATACACACCACATACACATACACACCACATACACACCACATACACACCACATACACATACACACCACATACACACCACATACACATACACACCACATACACACCACATACACATACACGCCACATACACACGTTATTCATATTCACTTGCCCACCATTGCAGGACATTGGTGTTGCTATGGAGAACAAAGCAGGGCATATACTGCAGCAGTATGACTTAAATGTTGGTGCTGGTAAGCTATGGTTTTGTCTTCTAACCAGTTCACTTGATATGTCTCTTTACAATACGGAGGGAGTCCTCAGCGCTCATCTTCAGCACGAATAAGGCTTGTTCCATCAACAGATTTTCTAACAGAATTGAGCAAAGGGGTTAGCCAAATCATTTTGGTCATATTCATATACTGTATTTAGCTTTTAACCTTACTCACACAGACTGGTGCTGTTCAGGATGTAACTACAGTGATGATGTCATCTGGTATGATATCATTGATCCTTGAAGTACAGCATGTTCTGCATGATTTGTGGAGGCAATCTTTAATAACCTGAACTGATTATAATCATGTGGGTGTATATAACTAACTGCAGTAGTGTTCAGATATCAATTGGTTGGGCAATTTGTTATAAGTGTCATAGTCAATAGCAGTTAGTGATACAATTGGGAGCCTTGCAAAATGACAAAAGTGTTATACAATTGTGCACTCTGCTCAGACCTTACTCAGAAAGCATCTTCAAAATCTGATATGGAGCGGAAAAAGCTGCTACCACCACAGATTTTCATTGAAGAGCTCCAGAATAAGGTTAAACACTAAAGTCTGTTTATGATTGACGTTATTCTTACCGTACACACCCGCAATCTCTCACACTGCTGTGTGTAGGAAAACATTCCTCAAAAGGTCACTTCAGCTGTTTCAACAAAGGGCATCACACAGCAGTTCTTCAGTGTTGGGGAGGAGTCTGGTGAGATGGTTACACTGTACAAAGTGGTCATTATCAAGCATACCATGTGTCCAGTGCCCATTAATAGTTTCCAGAGTATAGCAACGGAGAGGAAAAAACTAACACCACCCAAATCTTTCCTTGAGGACCTTAAGATGGAGGTAGACCGAGTTGTAAAGAATAGCATTTGCAAAAATAGTCCCACTTTTGTGCATGCGCAGTTGGGTAGCCCTCGTCGCGAGTTGAAGCGATCCACCTCTGTTGGCAGCTCCATGTGTGAGGAGGTTACAGTCATATTCATGAGCCCGCAGCTATGCCATACTGCACAACTTGGAGAAGACACATCCGTGGGTGGTATTATTTTGGTAAGCCTATCTGCTTTCTATTGCTAACGTCCGGCACACGCAGGCCGATATTGCTGGCAACTGCTGTATTTTGTCTATAATTTATTAGATTACGGACAAATTAATGGAATTGTCAAATATATTGCTGGGGCCTGAGGGGAATTAGGGGAAAGATCTTGTGATCGCTGTCACTATTGTTCCTCATTCAAGGTGATGTCATGCCCACGACAGAGGGAACACTTTGGAGGTCATGTAGAGGTCTCACTTACATTTTCAGAGATAGTTCATATTAGAAGGACAGTCACTGAAGCTGAGCTGTCGTCACTACAGGAGGAGGATGAGCAGCTGTTTAACTCAATCAGCACTGGCAAGGTTTGAAATGAGGACGGGAAGGGACTTTGCAGTGCTTGCCTCCTATTGGTGCATTTTTATGCTCCATTACAATTGCTTCCTGAAACTTATTCTTAGATTGTGCCTTAGTGATTTCTGTACAAATGTGCATACGTCCAAACTTAGATGCGACCTGTGTTGGTTTGATTTTCATTGGACCTATTTGATTGCATTTTGTTGTACTACTGTCCAATGCAGGTGTGCTATGTCTGTCAACAGAGACTCTCAGTATCTCTGTTCTCTCACCACAAGCTCTGCCTCATTTGTGAAAGGTCAGCAGCAGCATGGCATTACTGTGCTAACGTACACGGGAGGTTGGGCATTCTCCAAGGAGATACACACAGAGGTTTTCAAAAAGATTTATAAACCATTTCGGACAGCCTTGTCCATGAATGAAAGCAACGCATTTGAACTGGAATAACTTTTTTGATAGGATCGAAGATTTTGAAACCAAGTTTCCACAAATATGTTTACATTAAAAATTATTAATCGAGCTAATTAACACAGATTGTATCACGTAACTGGTTTGGGGGAGTTTGGGTTAGAGCATAATGAAGGGGCATGGCAGGTTATTGTATCAGGTGATAAAATTTTATTTCACCATAGCTGAAAAGGGGATGAGGATATTAAATTGCACATGCGTAATCAAAGATAGTGGAGCATATTTTTAGCTTTACTGGCAGGGATTTATCTGACCCTGCGACCTTTGAGCTACCCACTTGCGACTTTTGGGCTACTCACATGTGACTTAGGGCTACCCACATGTGACCTTTGATCTACCCACTTGACCTTTGAGCTAGGTGTGTAGGTGACGATGGTAGTGAGGTTACCCACATGTGACCTTTGGGCTACCTACATGTGACAAGCTACTCACACGTGACCTTTGAGCTAGGTGTGTAGGTGACGATGGTAGTGAGGTGACCCACTTGCGACCTTCGGGCTACCCACATGTAATGAGCTACTCACATGTGACCTTTGGGCTACCCACGTGACCATTGGGCCTGTCCACATGTGACCTTTGAGATACCTGCATGTGACCTTTGAGCTACCCACATTTGACATTTGGGCTACCCACATGTGACCTTAAGGCTACCCACATGTGACCTTTGGGCTACCCATATGTGACCTTTGGGCTACCCACATGTGACCTTTGGGCTACCCACATGTGACCTTTGGGCTACCCACATGTGACCTTTGAGCTACCCACATTTGACATTTGGGCTACCCACATGTGACCTTAAGGCTACCCACATGTGACCTTTGGGCTACCCACATGTGACCTTTGGGCTACCCACATGTGACCTTTGGGCTACCCACATGTGACCTTTGGGCTACCCACATGTGACCTTTGAGCTATCCACATGTGACCTTTTGGCTACCCACATGTGACCTTTGAGCTACCCACATATGACCTTTGGGGACCCATGAAAATTATATTGTAAGGTACCGTTTTTTATAATATGGGTGTTAACATAGCCCACCTGTGCCTGGTTGCCTACCCACCCATGATTTATGGGTGTGATATAGGTATTAATATATATGATATAGGTATTAACATAGCCCACTTGTGCCCAGTTGCCGACCCACCCATGACATATAAAAGATAAATCCCTGACAGGTTTTAAAAAAAAAATGGAAGTTTCATAATAAATATCTGAATACAACATTCAAATCAAGTAGGAATACTATTTTATCATTACACTATATTAAGAGTACAACCTATCACACAACTGCACTGCACAACTAAAGTTCTACTCAATATAGCTCTGGAGTTAGCCTTAACTAGTGACATGTTCAGACGACCATATGGATCCGTAACCACCCTGGACATGGTCTGTTTGGTTCTGATGGAGAGCCTGCAGGCCAAACGTGAGAAAGTGTGCTGTGCTTCCATGCCCCCATGCACCATAGGCTTCAACTGCTAGAGGCACACAGATCCATCCAAGTTCTTCCACTTTTGATCATTTTCTGAGTGTTTCCAGACTTCTGCAGATGCAACTGCCGACCCCCCTGTGAACCCTGCTTTGGCAATGGCATTAATTTTGTTATTATTGAACATACATTTAGAAGTTGACAACAAACCCACAAACGTACACAAACACACAAAACGACAACGTGTTCATTAATTAGTAAACCAAGCAACTTGTTTCAAAATCTAAAACTCTTCAAAAGTGTTGCATTCCATGGATACTGTATTATGTACAACAGCAGTTACTGCTTTTTCAAAGGAGCCATTAGACATGTCTGGTACAAATGACATTTAATTATTAACACCTAATTTACGACATGCAGGGAAATTTAATTTCCATATTTCCCTCCTTTCATCATTGCCTAAGCAAAACACTTTTGATAGCCCACTCTCAGTGCATCAATATAGAAGAGTAGGAATTGTAAGGCTACCTACCACTATCTTCCATCGTTTCTATTGGTGATACAGTTTTTCAAACTGCCCTTTTTTTTTAAAGTTGGTTTTTTGAAGCATTTTATTGGTATCTCATGTATGAAATGGCTACAACAATGGAGGAGCTGCTGTTTGGCATCTAACTCCTCCCCAGCCCCAATTGAGAAGCCATTTAGGCACAATGGTTTGCTTTATTATGCAGGTTCACTTCAGCTAGGATATGGATGGCACCTTTTTGCTGGGCAAGCAAGAAGTGGAGCTTGTAGAACATATAAATGTGGTGTTTGCCATGGTTGCTGCAGCAGTTGATGATGCTCACAAGGACTTCCTAGCACTAACAATGTACGACTCTTCACATGGGCATAGCCTGGTGCGGTAGCTCACCTTGCTATAGTCTGAAATACGCTTCATTACTTAATAAGACAAGTACAACAGCTGCAAGAAAACATTTCTAAAATGCTTCTTATTTACTAATACAAACGCTTGAACAGGCCTGTTCGACCAGAGTAAGTCTAGGGAAAAAAGTGTGTGGGTTACGGCCCATTTCCATGGTTGTCTGGCTCTACTGGGCTTGGGGATTCTTTCCTTGGCAGTCATAAGTATGCACTAAGCTATCAAAATGCCTGATTTAATAGAGGAGATGCAGTTTATTTGTATCGTTTACTTGCGTAGCTTATGTCACTGAGTATGTTGCTATATATAGGCATTCATTGCTACAAATATTACTATGTTAGCGCTTTACCCCGCCTTCTTTCCTTCGTCGCTTGTTTTCGTCCGCTTATTACCTCTCTCTGCCCCAACATTAGCAACAAAAATTATAAACACAACACACTTGACGTCAATTGCATATCCTCTATAGGTGGTTCAAAACAAATACAAGCAACTTTATTCAGAGAGCATTATTTGTTTTCTGAATATCCCAAAAATATCAAGATTTCTGGTTGTAAACCCGGTGTTAAGGGAAAAGGAGCATGGTATTGTGGTTAAGGTAGACATCCAGTAACCTGCATGACCCCCTGAGTACACATACTCTGCACCTTTTATCACGAACAAACAAGCCTTCTGACAACAATGTTCTATTCACATACACAACACCTTGCAGACGTGTTGATGATATCCGACCTCATTCTCTCACATGTACATATATAATTGCAGAAAACTAATCACTTGAAGTTTGGTTGGTTATGAGCACTTATTAGTGCTTTCATTGCATGCAGAAGTGTCCTATTTGGGCCAGGGAGATATAACCAGGGTTTTCAGATTAATGAACTTTCACTGTTTACTGTATTACTTCTCGAGGTCTGGGCAGCTGGTTTATGGATGATGCTTGTTGTTTGTCCATGTAGTACATCCATGAATTATAAACCCCACTTGAATATGTTTTCTATAACCATACCAGACGATAGTCTGAAACCAGTGTGGGGTCCTGAATTAATTGAGTTGAATAGAATGTGTGTACACATGCAGTCTTCCTGTAAAAAAACACCACTTTATGAACATACTGAATAACTCTGTATGATTTAGCTGAATCAAATGTAAGCTAATCTTGGTTTAGTCCTGATCTTATTAAGGTCAAAGATTGATCTTTGACTCTCACAACTTCATTTTTATCAATCCCTGTACCCATCACTTTGATGTTCCCTTCTTACATTTTCATACATCACAACTAGCTTACTCAAGGCAGTGAGAATTAGAGCACACTTATCACACTTTGTCTATTGCAGTGTAGCACGCATGTTAAGGGCGTAGGACATAATGGCTGGTCACGCAAACCAGATTTCTGCACGTAATTTTGTAGTAACTCATTAGATATTTCTTCTTACAGAACCGTTTGTCCTAGATGTTACAACAGTGTTGAGGTCAGTGTGAAGAGGTGCTATTTTTACTGATGCCTATTCTTCATCAATGCACTTAACAACATCCTTTCGCTCTGCTGCTCCAGATACTGGACCTTGATGGCCAACAAATGGCTAAAAAAGCCACCATCTGCATCTCCTGTGAAAACTTCTTATGCACGTTTGTTGTGCCTTAGAACGGTGGGAGGTGAACCTGAGTAACTGTCATGTATGTTGTTGTAATGATCTGTACCGGTACATTTGTGCTGTCCCTGTGAGGTGTTCTCCATATTCATTAATCCCTGTGGGATGTTGTTGACAAGTTTGAGCTAAAGTTATTCACCAAGGAACCTATTTGGTGTTGGAGGTTGCTGAGACGCTGCTGCTACTAATTCATGGAAGCAACCACTTGATGAATAAATTAGTGTTTGGCTGGTGTTGACAGCTATAAGATATCTGGTTAGAGGTGTGTAATGTGAATTCACTGCTGGTTCCTTCTATGGCACAGAGGGGAGGGCACTAAGGGATGGTTATTGCCTCACACATAAGCACATACACACATACATACACACGCATGCACACACACATATACACACATGCACACATACACATACATACACATACATGCACACAGTTATAGCCTAGGAGTAGGTAGGTGTACAACAATACACTTGTGTAATTAACAGGGTATTTTTTTAGTCTGAATCGCAGGGTTTGTGGATCCAAATATATATATTTATATATCAATACAAGAGTGATGGCTGGATTCTCGTAAAGCCTGAACATATAACGTACTTCCATGTGGTAACTTTATAATCACCGTGAGGGTGTGAGTCGTATTCATCATCGTAGTGAATTCATGTACCAGTTCGATAGAATTACTTACAACTTGAAGGTCACTCAGAAACGTCGACTCCCGCCCGAAGGAGAGGTAAGTTAATGTACAAGAATACATTTTGCTTTGGCCGGTTTTTTTTTTTTTTTCGTGTACCACGTAACAAGAAGCGTCGGTCATTTACTTCTAAAATTATATTGTTTTCAGTTTTCGGCATGGGACGACCATGGTTGGTAGCCTGCTTGCTAGTAAGCATAGCGACAGCGGTAAGAGCTATTTCGACGGGAGCGCCGGCAGCAGCCTGTGCGAGGATATACCCCGAGGGACATAACGGCATGTCTGGGGATCTTCAGACCAGTCCCTTTGTGTTGGACATCTCTCCGCTGTACAATCAGTTAGGAAAAATCTACTATACCCCTGGATATACTTACACACGTAAGTTGACATGTTAATAAAAGGCATGCATGTAAGGGGAAACGTATGCTACAGCGTATTTAACTAGAAAAAAAATTGTCAGCTACAATATCAAGCCGTGCACCATCTTCAGAAATACAAGATTTGTTTGTTTGCGCCTTGCGCACACCTAGATTGAGGTTAGGCATAGCAGTATAAATGTTCCGCGCGAAGCAGGAATATTACGCAATCCTACAGGTTGCGCTGCGCAATCTAGTGTTGCGATTGAGCTATCGACCCTACCATCCCTAAAGGCTGAAACTAACTATGCCCAGTTTGCACCAGGCATATAGCCTCGAACCATGTATGCATATACTAGTGCTTTTTTTATGGTTCGAGGCTATATGACACAAGAATATATAGTCAGATAATCATAGATAATAGAATAAAGGGATTGGAAACGGTATATATACTTACATGACGTGAGTCGCGTTCCGTGCTTCGCATCGAATCTTCTAGTGGATGTGTGAACCGTTGAGCATCTTCCGTAAAGAGCTTCTTTCGAGTTGTTTAACCAGAGATAGTATAGAGAGGGATTGGAAACTAATCACGTGAGCCATAGAGTCCCATACATTCCGCACGGACAATCCGAAACGTGAGAATCTCACCTCGTAAAAGGTGTCGGGGGGAGGCTTTAAACTTTAGTAGCGAGCGCTGTGGTCGTTTCTTGGTGAGTTTGTGTTGGATTTTGAATATCTAGTATCACTATCTACCTTTTGATCGCTTAAAACATCTGGTGTCAGGAGTTTAATTCGCTATTTTTCTGCGAAAAAGAAACTTGCCGTGACCAAATTTTTGTGTGCGACTGTTTCTTGTGCAGGTTACGTGCCATAAGGTTACTTATAACGTCTCGTTACTACAAATGGGTTGTACTAATCGACTGTAACAGTTTTATGGCCTGAAACGGTTTGATGGCAATGTGGCAGTAACAGGGATACCCCTTGTTTGTCCGACAGTTGTACCGTCAAGAAAGAACGTATAGCATTTCTAAGGGGCCAGCTAAATCAGAAACTGCCTGTTGTAGTCGAAGAGAAAGTTTTTATTGATATGAGTGACATAGCCATGGTCCTCAATGGGGAGGGGCCATTATAATCACACATGTTCAGAAATGTGAGACAGACCTCATCAGATGCTGTGGTGTTGCAGGATCACCAGAACATCGCTTACCTTGGTCAGACAGTGGGGTAAACTCGCTCTCACATGTGTGACATAGCCATGGTCCTCAAGGGGGAGGGGTCATTTTAATCACACATGTTCAGAAATGTGAGACAAACCTAATCAGATGCTGTGGTGGTGCAGGATCATCAGAACATCGCTTACCTTGGTCAGACAGTGGGGTAAACTCACTCTCACATGTGTGACATAGCCATGGTCCTCAAGGGGGAGGGGCCATTTTAATCACGCATGTTCAGAAATGTGAGACAGACCTCATCAGATGCTGTGGTGGTGCAGGATCATCAGAACATCGCTTACCTTGGTCAGACAGTGGGGTAAACTCACTCTCACATGTGTGACATAGCCATGGTCCTCAAGGGGGAGGGGCCATTTTAATCACACATGTTCAGAAATGTGAGACAGACCTCATCAGATGCCGTGGTAGTGCAGGATCACCAGAAAATTGTAGAAACTCACTGTCCTACGTATGACATAGCCACGGTCCTCAAGGCTGTCATAAGCTTGGCATTATCTTTCTTTACTAGATTGCATTCAACGTGTGGATGGCCACACTGTATTAATCGCCGTAATTGGGACTTTATAATTATATTCATTATAAACTGAGCCGCACAATATTGTTTTGTGATGATTAGTGGTGCTGTGGAATGTGGTGCCAACTTCCAAGCGGTGGTCAAAGTTTCGCATGTGTTCAATTAAGAACGCGAAAAGGAAAAAGGCGCAACTACGTAGCTTAGTTGTATCTGTTTCGCGGCACCTTGTGAACTTAACTCCAGGCAATCTCACTATCTCTGTTGTCCCCAAGATTCAGCAGTTAGTTGTGTTGCTGCGTACGCAAGGATTAAAGGCACCATAAAAATCCCTCCACTGCCTCTGGAAGCCATAGTGTGTATTCCTAGGATTGTCCGTGTTGATTGGTGTTGATTAATGAGTTTCCAATCCCAATGTACCGACTATTTTCGTTAAGCTGTCCTGGCCAGGGTACATAATTTACGGTATCGTGAAATGCAGATGAATCCCGTAATCTTTACCGTTTCCAATCTTTATTATCTATGTATAAATAATACAATTTAGGTTTATGCACTTAGATTACTACATGCCCCTTCCCTACAGTAAATTTAACTGGGGGAAACTTCAGAGGGTTCTTGATCCAAGCCAGAAGCTCTGTCAGTGGTACTCCACTGGGAAAGTTCTCAGTGGGCACTGGTGGATCACAGAAGCTCAGTCAGTGCTCCCCTCCTGAGGTAAGAACAACAAATGGAACAATGATTAATTAATGTATGCAGTCCATTTAATGACCATAATTCTTGTATAGAGTGCAGTCACACATACAGATAGCAGTGTGAAGAACAAAATTACTTTGAGATGGACTGCTCCAGCTGCAGGAAGTGGACCTGTAGTCTTTCTGTGAGTGGTTGTATCTATTTTGAAAGTTTGAAATGTCCAAATTACTAGTATGGACAGATAATCGGACTATTTATCATAGAGTTGTAAGGCAATGAATCCTGCATTGATCATACATACACTTAAACATGTTCTTCTTTGGCTTGTCTTGGAAAGGCTTGTCTTGGAAGTATTGGGTTCCTTTTAGCTGGAATAACCCATGCAAATTATTATTCATATAACTGCCCAATGGAAGAGGATATTATATGCACGACAGTATTACCATATCCATGCCTTCAACTCACACAGCTATGCAGTGGTGGTCCAGAACTCTGCTGGGGTCAGTACTTTCTATGCCACCTTAAACACCACTACCATACCAGAAGGTAAAGAGTTGACTGTTAAGTTGTTGGCATAGCTGACTGCCTCCTCCCCAGGATGTGCTGATCCTCTGTACTTAAATGGAAGCACCTGTGTAACTTCCTGCCCACCTTATAACTATGGAAACTACACATCCAGACTGTGCGTTCCAAGTGAGTGTACAGACAATGCACAAAATATCATTAAACCTTCCTTCCCTACATACAGTAACTGGTAATTATGGTGCTGTCTTCAATGCCACCTTCTATGACCTAAAGTATCTCAATACCACTCCTGTCGGGACAACTCTTTTCAGTTTCACTATTTATGTCAACCCAACTACAGTGTCAATGGGGTCTGGTGTAATAGTCAGCATTACTGGCAATATTGGTCCATCAACATTTGCATCTGATTTCTTTGCATTTCTCTCAGCTCACAACTATGTTTATCTCCGTCCCATTACAACTGCAAGTGACTATATAATAACTGATCAAATCTATTACAAGGCACAAACAACCCTGACAGCATTCACTTTCAATCTTCAAAACCTTATACCCCCATATCAGCTTGTTGGTGATAACAATGTTGGTGTAACAGTCATTGGTGAGTGATCTTCATTTCATATTCAGTGGAGTGAATAATATACATGAAATGTTTCTTCTACCTAGACATATGCCAAGCTAACCCATGTGACAATGGAGGAACTTGTGTGTACATTGGAGGTTCCAATACGACATGCAACTGTGCACCAGGCTTCAATGGACCACGCTGTTCCAATGACATCAACTACTGTACCTCAACCACCTGTCTAAATGGAGGCACTTGTTATGATGGATATGGTACCTACACCAATTGTACGTGTGCATCAGGCTTCAGTGGATCAAACTGCTCCATTGACAACAACTACTGTACCCCAACCACCTGTCTAAATGGAGGCACCTGTTATGATGGATATGGTACCTACACCAATTGTACATGTGCACCAGGCTTCAGTGGATCAGACTGCTCCATTGACAACAACTACTGTACTCCAACCACCTGTCTAAATGGAGGCACCTGTTATGATGGATATGGTACCTACACTAATTGTACGTGTGCACCAGGCTTCAGTGGATCAGACTGCTCCATTGACAACAACTACTGTACTCCAACCACCTGTCTAAATGGAGGCACCTGTTATGATGGATATGGTACCTACACCAATTGTACATGTGCACCAGGCTTCAGTGGATCAAACTGCTCCATTGACAACAACTACTGTACCCCAACCACCTGTTTAAATGGAGGCACCTGTGAGGAGGGATATGGTACTCTGACAACCTGCAGTTGTGTGACCGGCTTCAGTGGATCAAATTGCTCCATTGACAATAACTACTGTACCCCAACCACCTGTCTAAATGGAGGCACTTGTGTTGAGGGATATGGTACTCTGACAACATGTAATTGTGTGACAGGCTTCAGTGGATCAAACTGCTCCATTGACAACAACTACTGTACCCCAACCACCTGTCTAAATGGAGGTACCTGTTATGATGGATATGGTACCTACACCAATTGTACATGTGCACCAGGCTTCAGTGGATCAAACTGCTCCATTGACAACAACTACTGTACCCCAACCACCTGTCTAAATGGAGGCACATGTGTTGAGGGATATGGTACTCTGACAACCTGCAGTTGTGTGACCGGCTTCAGTGGATCAAACTGCTCCATTGACAACAACTACTGTACCCCAACCACCTGTCTAAATGGAGGCACATGTGTTGAGGGATATGGTACTCTGACAACTTGTAATTGTGTGACAGGCTTCAGTGGATTAAACTGCTCCATTGACAACAACTACTGTACCCCAACCACCTGTCTTAACGGAGGTACCTGTTATGATGGATATGGTACCTACACCAATTGTACATGTGCACCAGGCTTCAGTGGATCAAACTGCTCCATTGACAACAACTACTGTACCCCAACCACCTGTCTAAATGGAGGCACCTGTGTTGAGGGATATGGTACTCTGACAACTTGTAATTGTGTGACCGGCTTCAGTGGATCAAATTGCTCCATTGACAATAACTACTGTACCCCAACCACCTGTCTAAATGGAGGCACTTGTGTTGAGGGATATGGTACTCTGACAACATGTAATTGTGTGACAGGCTTCAGTGGATCAAACTGCTCCATTGACAACAACTACTGTACCCCAACCACCTGTCTAAATGGAGGTACCTGTTATGATGGATATGGTACCTACACCAATTGTACATGTGCACCAGGCTTCAGTGGATCAAACTGCTCCATTGACAACAACTACTGTACCCCAACCACCTGTCTAAATGGAGGCACATGTGTTGAGGGATATGGTACTCTGACAACCTGCAGTTGTGTGACCGGCTTCAGTGGATCAAACTGCTCCATTGACAACAACTACTGTACCCCAACCACCTGTCTAAATGGAGGCACATGTGTTGAGGGATATGGTACTCTGACAACTTGTAATTGTGTGACAGGCTTCAGTGGATTAAACTGCTCCATTGACAACAACTACTGTACCCCAACCACCTGTCTTAACGGAGGTACCTGTTATGATGGATATGGTACCTACACCAATTGTACATGTGCACCAGGCTTCAGTGGATCAAACTGCTCCATTGACAACAACTACTGTACCCCAACCACCTGTCTAAATGGAGGCACCTGTGTTGAGGGATATGGTACTCTGACAACTTGTAATTGTGTGACAGGCTTCAGTGGATCAAACTGCTCCAATGACAACAACTACTGTACCCCAACCACCTGTCTAAATGGAGGCACCTGTGTTGAGGGATATGGTACTCTGACAACTTGTAATTGTGTGACAGGCTTCAGTGGATCAAACTGCTCCATTGACAACAACTACTGTACCCCAACCACCTGTCATAATGGAGGCACCTGTGTTGAGGGATATGGTACTCTGACAACTTGTAATTGTGCGACAGGCTTCAGTGGATCAAATTGCTCCATTGACAACAACTACTGCACACCAACCACCTGTCTAAATGGAGGCACCTGTGTGGAGGGATATGGTACTCTGACAACTTGTAATTGTGTGACAGGCTTCAGTGGATCAAACTGCTCCATTGACAACAACTACTGTACCCCAACCACCTGTCTAAATGGAGGCACCTGTGTTGAGGGATATGGTACTCTGACAACGTGTAATTGTGTGACTGGCTTCAGTGGATCAAACTGCTCCATTGATAACAACTACTGTACCCCAACCACCTGTCTAAATGGAGGCACCTGTGTGGAGGGATATGGTACTCTAACAACATGTAATTGTGCACCAGGCTTCAGTGGATCAAACTGCTCCATTGACAACAACTACTGTACCCCAACCACCTGTCTAAATGGAGGCACCTGTTATGATGAATATGGTACCTACACCAATTGTACATGTGCACCAGGCTTCAGTGGATCAGACTGCTCCATTGACAACAACTACTGTACCCCAACCACCTGTCTAAATGGAGGAACCTGTGTTGAGGGATATGGTACTCTGACAACTTGTAATTGTGTGACAGGCTTCAGTGGATCAAACTGCTCCATTGACAACAACTACTGTACCCCAACCACCTGTCTAAATGGAGGCACCTGTGTTGAGGGATATGGTACTCTGACAACTTGTAATTGTGTGACAGGCTTCAGTGGATCAAACTGTTCCATTGACAACAACTACTGTACCCCAACCACCTGTCTAAATGGAGGCACCTGTTATGATGGATATGGTACCTACACCAATTGTACATGTGCACCAGGCTTCAGTGGATCAAACTGCTCCATTGACAACAACTACTGTACCCAGACCACCTGTCAAAATGGAGGCACCTGTTATGATGGATACGGTACCTACACCAATTGTACATGCGTAAAAGGCTTCAGTGGATCAAACTGCTCCATTGACAACAACTACTGTACCCCAACCACCTGTCTAAATGGAGGCACATGTGTTGAGGGATATGGTACACTGACAACTTGTAATTGTGCACCAGGTTTCAGTGGATCAAACTGTTCCATTGACAACGATTACTGTACCAATACCACCTGTCTATATGGAGGCACTTGCATTGAAGGACCTGGTACAGAGACTACATGTAACTGTACATATCTTCATGCTGGGGCAAATTGTAACATAAACCTTACAATGTGCACCAATGTTACATGTCAAAATGGAGGCACCTGTTCCCTTATCAGCAATGGAACAATGGTTAGGTGTGCATGTGTACTTGGTTTTGCTGGGATGATTTGTGATATGGACAATCCAAATGTGACATTTTGTTCTAATACTAGTTGCCTGAATGGAGGCACTTGTAACGAATTGTTCGGACCTTCAACTAATTGCACATGTCCACCAGGCTTTAGTGGATCAAACTGTTTCATAGACAACAACTACTGTACCCCAACCACCTGTCTAAATGGAGGCACCTGTTATGATGGATATGGTACCTACACCAATTGTACATGTGCACCAGGCTTCAGTGGATCAAACTGCTCCATTGACAACAACTACTGTACCCCAACCACCTGTCTAAATGGAGGCACCTGTGTTGAGGGATATGGTACACTGACATCTTGTAATTGTGTCCTAGGCTTTGCTGGAAATAACTGTAGCATTGACCTTCCATTTTGTACCCCAACCACCTGTCTAAATGGTGGCACCTGTGTTGAGGGATATGGTACTCTGACAACTTGTATTTGTGTACCTGGCTTCAGTGGATCAAACTGTTCCATTGACAACAACTACTGTACCCCAACCACCTGTCTAAATGGAGGCACCTGTGTTGATGGATATGGTACTCTGACATCTTGTAATTGTGTCCTAGGCTTTGCTGGAAATAACTGTAGCATTGACCTTCCATTTTGTACCCCAACCACCTGTCTAAATGGTGGCACCTGTGTTGAGGGATATGGTACTCTGACAACTTGTATTTGTGCACCTGGCTTCAATGGATCAAACTGTTCCATTGACAACAACTACTGTACCCCAACCACCTGTCTAAATGGAGGCACCTGTTATGATGGATATGGTACTCTGACATCTTGTAATTGTGTCCTAGGCTTTGCTGGAAATAACTGTAGCATTGACCTTCCATTTTGTACCCCAACCACCTGTCTAAATGGAGGCACCTGTGTTGATGGATATGGTACTCTGACATCTTGTAATTGTGTCCTAGGCTTTGCTGGAAATAACTGTAGCATTGACCTTCCATTTTGTACCCCAACCACCTGTCTAAATGGAGGCACCTGTGTTGAGGGATATGGTACTCTGACAACTTGTATTTGTGCACCTGGCTTCAGTGGATCAAACTGTTCCATTGACAACAACTACTGTACCTCAACCACCTGTCTAAATGGAGGCACCTGTGTGGAGGGATATGGTACTCTGACATCTTGTAATTGTGTCCTAGGCTTTGCTGGAAATAACTGTATCATTGACCTTCCATTTTGTACCCCAACCACCTGTCTAAATGGAGGCACCTGTGTGGAGGGATATGGTACTCTGACAACTTGTATTTGTGCACCTGGCTTCAGTGGATCAAACTGCTCCATTGACATCAACTACTGTACGCCTACCACCTGTCTAAATGGAGGCACCTGTTATGATGGATATGGTACCTACACCAATTGTACATGTGCACCAGGCTTCAGTGGATCAAACTGCTCTATTGACAATAACTACTGTACCCCAACCACCTGTCAAAATGGAGGCACCTGTGTTGATGGATATGGTACTCTGACAACTTGTAATTGTCCACCTCAATTTACTGGAAGTTATTGCACTGATCCAATAGGGTGTTCTTCCAACCCTTGTCAACATGGAGGAACCTGTAGTAGTCCGAATGGTGTGGAAAAATGCACTTGTCCTCCGTCCTACACAGGCCCACATTGTGAAATACCATCAGAGATCTGTATTGAAGACCAGGACTGCTTTAATAATACATACTGCAACATACAGTGCCGTGCAGATAACTACCCAACACACACTGCCCTCCTGGAAGACCCAGTCGTCTTCACTGGCAACACCTTTGTGCGCGTGGACCCCAGCAGGTATCCTGATTTCAGTGGCAGTGTGTCCATGTTTGCTGTCTTCAGGCAGACCTGGAACACCTCTGGGTATCTTGTCTTCTTTGGCACCTCAGGTGATGACCGTAACTGGGGTGTCTTCCTTGAGTGCTCGCCTGCCAAAGTTAACTTCTACTACACCAACACTTCTCTCTCATCCAAGGTGGCAGTGTTCCACCTTCCTGTGAATATCTGCGACTCACAGCTTCACTACCTTGCTCTAATATATGTACATACAAATGCTCATCTCGGTATGATATTGGATGGCATTATCTACCCAGTTCAAATACTTCGAAATCCCATGCTGCTTGCTAAGGTGAGTGTGATTGTGTGCGTGCGTGCGTGCGTGCGTGCGTGCGTGCGTGCGTGTGTGCGTGCGTACGTGCGTGCGTGCGTGTGTGTGTGTGTGTGTGTGTGTGTGTGTGTGTGTGTGTGTGTGTGTGTGTGTGACTTTGCTATAGTGTCCTTGGTTACGCTAATAAGCTTGTGCTTCCTTCTCCAGATTACCACTTCTCAGCCAGGAACACTGATAGTTGGAGCAAGACTGCCAAGGCTATTCCGGTTCGAAGGAGAGATTGTTCAGATTATATTCTTCAACTCGGTCATCACCAATTCATTAGTTGGTCAACTTAAAAATGACTCCAGCACTTGGAGAAACCCACTGGGCACTTGTACCTCCTATAAACAGATAGGAGATACCTGCCCTACACCTGTAACTGCTCCTTCTCTTCTGTGCCAGTCCACACAGGACAGGTAAAAAGATAATTGCAGACTACAGATAATAAAGCAACCCCTACAGTGGGTTTGTGTGTGTGTGTGGGGGGGGGGGGGGGGGATTGTTCTGTAGAAGGAACTTGGAAGGAACTTGCTTGTAATCATGGAGAATCTGGTGTGAATTATTGAGCACAGGAATATGGGATGTGCATTGTGCGTGATTGCCTATGTGTTCTGGTTGCCATTTGTGGTAAACTGTACAACTGGTGTTATTCTTTCACTGAAGGTGTCACCCAGACCTGCGGTGCCTTCAAAACTATGATAGCAGTTATAGCTGCAGATTGCTGCCAGCTAGTAAGTTGGCTGTACTACATATCCCCCCCCAATAATGCTATGCATGCATACCATTACTCACAAGTAAATATCTCTGTGTTTGGTCCACTTCTGCCCAATCTGTAGGTTGCATCACTGATCAGGAATGTGATTTGGGATATTTCTGCGGAAGTCAGCTCCCCACATATGCAAGAAGCTACTATGACATCATGTCAACTGTGATCCGTGGACAGGTCATCTTCCTTCAGCAGAGCAACATGTCCTTTGACGGGAACTCTTTCGTTGCCCTTCCTGCAAGCTACCACCCTCCTTCTGTTACCGACCTCACCATATTTGCCACCGTGTGCCAAACCCCGGGAAATGACGGCTACATAGTGGGAAAAGGGGTTAACGATCGCATGCGAGACTTCGGGCTCTACTTCCGCAGCACCAAGAAAACAATATGGCTTGCCTATGGCATTGGAGGCAACAATCCTGGCTTCAGGGACATAATATTCTTCTACAATGTGAGTATTGCCGATGGCAACTGTCACTCAGTGGCCGCCATCATCGACAGTGGAGCCAACAGCGCTTTCCTCTACATTGATGGCAAAGCTGTTGCACTCAGTGCTCCACTCAACTCCACCCCCAACTTCAGACCAGGAGTAAGTAATTATAATTTTAAAGGTGCCCTCCCTGTCTCCTCTTATATTTTAAAATGTCTTTTACTCCACCTGACAGTATAACATGCTGTACATCGGAGGACGTCCTGGGACAAACCTGTTCCGCTTCAAGGGTACCATCAGCAACCTCCTGGTGGCCTCCGTACCGCTCAAAGCGGACAAGATCGCCGTCCTCGATGAGATGAGCCGAAAGGGAAGTGACTTCAACCTGGACGCAACCATTGGCTACTGCTACAAGTATGCCCAAGCGGGTGGCCTTTGCTATGTGAACCAACCTAGCAACTTCAGGTGGGTACTTCTTGAGTTGACGCTGTGCAAAGGGGTTAATTTAACTGCTGATTTTCCCCTGCACACAAAAATGCATGCAACATGCACACACCCGCACACATGTATACTCATATCACATGCACACACATACACACGTACATATACATATGACTTGCACACAACACACACACATGCACACACACATGCACACACACACACACACATACACACACACACACACACACACACACATACACACACAGATGTCAGTCGCCTTCCATATGTGTACCCTCGTACAACAGCACAGCACCTGTCGTCTTACCTGTGCTTGGAGCAGCAGGTTCCTTCAACATACCTGGCACATGCATTAGTCCCTGCAACTGTCCCACCACCCCTAGCTTGACGTGTGGTGCAGACGGCAGGACATACACCAATGAGTGCTTCAGAAACTGCTATGGTGTAGCTGTAAGTGTGTTGTGTTGCAATACCCCTCTTGAAAATTGCATTACACCCCTTGCCTCCCCTGCTTACACCCCTCACCTCCCCTGCTTACACCTCTCACCTCCCCTGCTTATACCTCTCACCTCCCCTGCTTACACCCCTCACCTCCCCTGCTTACACCTCTCACCTCCCCTGCTTACACCTCTCACCTCCCCTGCTTACACCTCTCACCTCCCCTGCTTACACCTCTCACCTCCCCTGCTTACATCTCTCACCTCCCCTGCTTACACCCCTCACCTCCCCTGCTTACATCTCTCACCTCCCCTGCTTACACCTCTCACCTCCCCTGCTTACACCCCTCACCTCCCCTGCTTACACCTCTCACTCCCCTGCTTACACCTCTCGCCTCCCCTGCTTACCCTCTCTCCTCCCCAGCTTACACCTCTCACCTCCCCTGCTTACACCTCTCCCCTCCCCTGCTTACACCTCTCACCTCCCCTGCTTACACCTCTCACCTCCCCTGCTTACACCCCTCACCTCCCTTGCTTACACCTCTCACCTCCCCTGCTTACACCTTGAAAGTGGTCAGAAAAGTGAAGGGAAAAATTGTAAAAGATTGTGCACGGAGGGGAGGGAGGTGAGAGGTGTAAGTAGGGGAGGAGAGAGGTGTAAGCAGGGGAGGTGAGAGGTGTAAGCAGGGGAGGTGAGAGGTGTAAGTAGGGGAGGAGAGAGGTGTAAGCAGGGGAGGTGAGAGGTGTAAGCAGGGGAGGTGAGAGGTGTAAGCAGGGGAGGAGAGAGGTGTAAGCAGGGGAGGTGAGAGGTGTAAGCAGGGGAGGTGAGAGGTGTAAGCAGGGGAGGTGAGAGGTGTAAGCAGGGGAGGTGAGAGGTGTAAGCAGGGGAGGTGAGAGGTGTAAGCAGGGGAGGTGAGAGGTGTAAGCAGGGGAGGCGAGAGTTTTCCACTTCCTCCATGTATTATCTCTCTCTTCCCCACTCACCCCTCCCGTGTTTTGAAATATGCTTCATCTTCCTTGGCAGGCATCACTTACGACTACTTTGGGGGCGTGTCCTCTCTGCACCTAACACGAACAGTAGCATAACGTAGCGCATTTTTTTATATTTTTAGGAATGCAGTCTGTACAGACAATTAGAACAAGTTCTCATAGGTTACACGTCTATATTGTATATTTGTGTGAAGACATACTCATGTGAAGGTTATTCCTACGCAGCAGACGGCAGATATTTATTTTCATAGTGACGAAACGTTTTGTAAGAGATAATAGTACCGCCATAAATGCCTGATTGGCAGTTAAACAACCAATTGCACAGACACACATACCACATGCACATACACATATGTAGGCAAGGTCAAGAGAACCAGTGGAGAGGTGAGAAGCCCCAGATGTTGTTTACAGTATGTTGGGAAGTGTAATTCATTCATATGCATAGCCATGGGCTGCATGAGGTGAGGGCTTTGGTGGCGATTTGTGGGGGGCTATTGTGCTAAGTCTAAATTCATCCCTCACCGCCTATGAATTGATAATGTCACACTTGGCATGAGAAGGGAGGCCACACTTTGAGGCAACCTTGGGTAATTCATGGATGACATAGGACAAAGTATAAGAGGGAAGGTTTATGGCCACATGCAGTGCTGAATTAAGCTTAAGGATGGAACAGTCCAATGACAATGCTTGGGTTGTCAAACCAATAAATGAGACTAAAAAAAAAATGATGGAATCTTGTAGGAAACACCCCTCCATCAGGAATTGCAGAAATGGTGCTGCAAGAGCATGCCACTTTACAGTAAGTAATAATTCCAGCGGATCCTTGCTATATGAGGGGAGGTTAAGGTAGAGGCGGTGGGGCTCCAAACAAATGAATAATGACGCACAAGTGGCACCAGCGAGTTAGGAAAACATAAAGAATGTTCAAGCTATGTTTATGCATACTGAAGAATAGCAACAACATCTGGTACACCACACCCCACACAGCACTCTCTGGATACAACCCCGCACAGTACTCCATGGATATACCCCCCCCCCCCCCCCCACAGCACTCCCTGGATACACCCCACACAGCACTCCATTGATACACCCCACACAGCACTCCATGGATACACCCCACAAAGCACTCCATGGATACACCCCACAAAGCACTCCATGGATACGCACTAGCACACGCAGCATTCGTTCAATTGGTTGGATTCATATATGATTCTCCATCATTAACATGTAACATTACTATCTGTTTTAGGAAAGAGGAGGGTGTGGGAAGTGGGGGCGGGAGTTTACACTATTAAGGACTTTGTGATTTTGCTCAGAGTTGACCACTCCATAAGGTAATTAAACACCTACATATTCATATTCCGCACTTAAACAACTACACCCCCATGTGCACCAGAGGAGATCCCCATGTGCACCAGAGGAGATCCCCATGTGCAACAGAGGAGATCCCTATGTGCACCAGAGGAGATCCTCATATGCACCAGAGGAGATCCCCATATGCACCAGAGGAGATCCCCATATGCACCAGAGATCCCCATGTGCACCAGAGGAGATCCCCATGTGCACCAGAGGAGATCCCCATGTGCAACAGAGGAGATCCCCATGTGCACCAGAGGCGATCCCCATATGCACCAGAGGAGATCCCCATATGCACCAGAGGAGATCCCTATATGAATGTATAATACATGCATCCACACAACGTCGTAAAATGCATGAGCTCATAAATTTGTTGCATTGGTCAACACGATGCTCACAATGGCTACTTCTCATACCATAGCAATTGAGCAGCCTGAATACGGGGAAACGGGCTCCCGTGTGTGGACTGGGTAAGTGTGAAGACAATATTTTACAGCGGATGGTCCTGTAAATTGCACGTATCCAGTCCTCATGTCGTCTCCATTGTTCCCATATTCAGGCTGCCGAACCGCTGTAATACATCCTAGACCTACACACATCAACTGAAAGAAGGAATCATTAAATTAATGTAGAACCAAAGCAGGTTATTAAAAACCAAAGTAAGAGTTCACAATTGCTATTAATTGCCATTCTGCAGTAGCAAACAGTATGACAATGAGTAGAAACAATTTTCAGACACAAAGAGTCATTCAAATACAGGCCAATTTTGCAAGGTGCCGTGGGGGGAAGGGGGAGGGGGGAGGGACACAAGGATTTAGACAACTGCCTATACAGCATTGGAGACTACTGCATATGCTTCCAACAGCCACATCCACTGATCATTAGAGACCACTGCATATGCTTCCAACAGCCACATCCGCTGATCATTGGAGACCACTGCATATGCTTCCAACAGCCACATCCACTGATCATTGGAGACCACTGCATATGCTTCCAACAGCCACATCCACTGATCATTGGAGACCACTGCATATGCTTCCAACAGCCACATCCACTGATCATTAGAGACTACTGCATATGCTTCCAACAGCCACATCCACTGATCATTAGAGACAACTGCATATGCTTCCAACAGCCACATCCACTGATCATTAGAGACCACTGCATATGCTTCCAACAGCCACATCCACTGATCATTGGAGACTACTGCATATGCTTCCAACAGCCACATCCACTGATCATTAGAGACTACTGCATATGCTTCCAACAGCCACATCCACTGATCATTAGAGACTACTGCATATGCTTCCAACAGCCACATCCACTGATCATTGGAGACCACTGCATATGCTTCCAACAGCCACATCCACTGATCATTGGAGACTACTGCATATGCTTCCAACAGCCACATCCACTGATCATTGGAGACTACTGCATATGCTTCCAACAGCCACATCCACTGATCATTGGAGACTACTGCATATGCTTCCAACAGCCACATCCACTGATCATTAGAGACTACTGCATATGCTTCCAACAGCCACATCCGCTGATCATTGGAGACTACTGCATATGCTTCCAACAGCCACATCCACTGATCATTAGAGACTACTGCATATGCTTCCAACAGCCACATCCACTGATCATTGGAGACCACTGCATATGCTTCCAACAGCCACATCCACTGATCATTGGAGACTACTGCATATGCTTCCAACAGCCACATCCACTGATCATTAGAGACTACTGCATATGCTTCCAACAGCCACATCCACTGATCATTGGAGACCACTGCATATGCTTCCAACAGCCACATCCACTGATCATTAGAGACTACTGCATATGCTTCCAACAGCCACATCCACTGATCATTAGAGACTACTGCATATGCTTCCAACAGCCACATCCACTGATCATTAGAGACTACTGCATATGCTTCCAACAGCCACATCCACTGATCATTGGAGACCACTGCATATGCTTCCAACAGCCACATCCACTGATCATTGGAGACCACTGCATATGCTTCCAACAGCCACATCCACTGATCATTAGAGACTACTGCATATGCTTCCAACAGCCACATCCACTGATCATTAGAGACCACTGCATATGCTTCCAACAGCCACATCCACTGATCATTGGAGACCACTGCATATGCTTCCAACAGCCACATCCACTGATCATTGGAGACTACTGCATATGCTTCCAACAGCCACATCCACTGATCATTGGAGACTACTGCATATGCTTCCAACAGCCACATCCACTGATCATTAGAGACTACTGCATATGCTTCCAACAGCCACATCCACTGATCATTGGAGACCACTGCATATGCTTCCAACAGCCACATCCACTGATCATTGGAGACTACTGCATATACTTCCAACAGCCACATCCACTGATCATTGGAGACTACTGCATATGCTTCCAACAGCCACATCCACTGATCATTGGAGACTACTGCATATGCTTCCAACAGCCACATCCACTGATCATTGGAGACTACTGCATATGCTTCCAACAGCCACATCCACTGATCATTAGAGACTACTGCATATGCTTCCAACAGCCACATCCACTGATCATTGGAGACCACTGCATATGCTTCCAACAGCCACATCCACTGATCATTAGAGACTACTGCATATGCTTCCAACAGCCACATCCACTGATCATTGTACACATCATGGCTGAGGCAATTCCATTCCCTTAAACGTCCATTTTTATTATCAATAATAAGTAACGTCACTAACTAGCTCAAAAAGAACTAAAATTGTAATCATTAAATTGGTGGCTGTATTTATATGCACACCAAATATAAGTTTGGGATTAAGGTCTTAACATAAGACACCACTGAAAGATAAAATTAAGAATTTTTAACACTGCATCACAAGGATTATGCTAAAAAATAATCAACTAACTAGCTAACTTAACATAACTATTTGTATCAATGACTGTCCGCATCTGGCTCGTATGTTAAAATTTGCCTGATAATAATAATAATATTATGAGTAAAGTTCAGTTATTAGAATAAAGAGCTGTGGACCAAGATAGGTGAGCTGGGTACTGCAGAGACTGATCAAATCAGGAGGAACCCCAATTTCCTTGCTTAATTGATTTAATAATTTGTCGTGCTACCACAGTACCATGAAGACTAGTAACTCTAAACATTTGTAAACACCACCAATTGGAATAATTTTTTTACGTTATTCTAAAATTACTAAAAAGAGTTTACAATGGACTGCACATTTAAAATTCTATATCTATGTGCACAAATATCACTAATAAAGCCATGATGTTAAATTACACATGACCTGAAGGTGAGGGGTTAATAGGTAGGTCCCTATTTCAAATAGGTCTAATCTAACAAGGTGGGCTATGGCAACCAATGTGCTATCTAGTCCAACTGACACGTAGTATGAATTTTTGAAATGAAACAAACCTCAATCATATTTGATTATTTTTACAAATGTCTGAATGCACTCTATAGTTCCTGATGAGTATTCTTATGGGAGCATGGCCTTGGGAGGTGAGGTAGCTGTATTTCTGAATATTGGTCTATTCTGCCTGGTTTGCTGCTGCACATACTTAGAAGCTGTGATGGAAGGGGCAAACATGTCTACACAGGTTGCATCCCAAACCAATAATCTACCTAGAAACCATAGTGATTCCATCGGGACGCTTACCGTCTGCAAGCTTACCATCTGCACGATCAAGACCAGTGGGCTCTAGGTCTAGCTCTAGCCCTGTGCAGTAAGTGGCCCAAGCCCTGTGCAGTAAGTGGCCCCACAAGGGCATCAGGCATTTGAGCAAGGACAGAGAACCTGGAGGTAGGATTTTTGGTTCGCTTTTATGGATTCATCTCATAGGTTTGTTCATTCCCCCTCTTATTTCCCACTTCCTGCCTTACACAAATCAGTGACATGCAATCAGTATAAGTATGCAGCAAAAAAAACCTGCTATCAACTGATATAATCTCTGTACCAACATGGCCCTCATCCCACTGATAATAACTTCAATAATGCATTTAATACGGCAGTCAGCTACAATAACTAACTAATAACATCTAATTCTAAATGACGGAGGATTAATTTTTTAGACAATATTATCTCTGGTAAACTGTTCGTTGTTCGTTAATACCCGTTATAAAGATATAGCTGTGAAAAGTGCGTTCACATTTTCCCGCTCGATTCGCACCAATGATTTATTTAAATACCAGCGCAAAGTCATTAGCGGGAAAATGTGCGCGCACTTAGCACAGCTGTATCTCTGTAGACGTATAATGAAAAAATAATGAACAGAACAATTCGATTACGACAGGACCCTCTACGTATGAACCAATTGTGAAGCAATTTGAACACCCTTGCAGAATGATATTTAAGCTTGGAATCCCTAGGGATAACGCCCTTGTACGTTTCCCAGGGAGAAAATTTTACAATATTGTGAGAAGGATTTTTTAATAACTTTAAAATTATAAACCCCGCGTATATTTACAAAGAAACCTGAACATCATGTCTAGCAGAGAGGCGTCGACCATTCCAATATTGGTTGCCGAAGGTACTTACTACCAGGTTGGATACAAAGTGGTAAGTAACCATATCGCCCTAAGAGTTTCCTTAATAAGTCAACGCTCTTTCGCTCAAGGGTGAATCCTTTAAGGCTCAGATATCGACAGCGCTGCAGAATGACAGCATGATGAAGGAGATGAGGTCGTACTACCAGACGTCGGAAGGGACGGGCGTGTACAAGACCATGCTAGCGGCTGTCTCCCGCGCCTTTCCACAGTACGTGGACGAGCTCCGTGGGATGGCAGATGCCACCGGCATCGCTCTGACTGAGGCAAGGAAAGGCAGAGACCCTTGTACTTCCGCACGTCACATGCATTACATCTCCTCCCCACAGCTGGTGTTGTGGAACTTTCGCTTTGATTGGCGTCTGCTGCTCCGAGGGGTAACAAAGGACATGGCGCAACCGGGCTGCTCCGATGTGTACATCTCAAATCAGAGTCTAGGCACGGTATTAAAGCACAAGTAAACACACCGACACCCCCCCCCCCCCCTTCACACACACACACCAGTCTGCAGGCACAACAGCTCTCTATCAGAGATTGAGCATGACTGTTTAAAAAAAAAGCTCTTCATGTTTTAATTAAAGGCTCTGATAATGTGTTTGAAGGGCCTTTCTTTCGAGGGCTGTTCGTTTCAAATGTCTCTAGGGCTCTAAGGTCCATTTCAGAATGTTTTATATATGCAAGTTAATAGGTAATGATAACTGACAGTACTGATAGTATAGTACTTGTACTGCCAATGTAAATATTTACACACATACACACAAACACATACACACACACACTAGTATTCACAGCCAAACAACCAACCACGTGGCACATTTACCCACAAACAGGCACTCATGGGGCATACTGAAGACAACGCCAGTATGTTCAACAACCTTGGCTACATCCTTCAGGCTCGCTACACAGATGCATCATCGGGGAAGCTGCTTGAGGATATCACGTTCTACTGCTACCCTGGCATGCTGTGTGGTAATGCCTTCGGGTTTAATAACAAGGGCGTTGTCATGACACAGGATGCCCTCTCACCTACCAATGTCACTGCTAGTGAGAAAGCCATTGGTAGGTGGTGTGTGTGTGTGTGTGTGTGTGTGTGTGTGTGCATGTGTATTTCCTAATGTGTGAAAATTGTTCCTAACCCAATTGGATCTGTATTTTACAGCCAGAAACTTTCTAAATAGAGCCCTTGTGGGTCAGACATTGGTGGACATGATCAGTATCTTGGACACATACCGCTGCATGTCTGGCTTCAGTGTCAACCTCGGTTCCCTCTCAGATCTCTCGGTGGTGAACATTGAAGTGTCACCAACTGGCTACCAGAAAACTCACGTGAGCGGTTATGGCTACCACTTCAACATGTGAGCCTTCCTTAACCTCATCCCCAGTCCTTTGCTCTACCTCATCCCCAGACCTCGTTGTAACCTCATTCCCATTCCTTTGCCCCTACCTCATCCCCAGCCCTGTCTCATTCTCCTCTGCCTCCCAGGTATTTACATGGGAATTTTCCCCAGTATGATGGGCCCAGCTCCAGACACCGATTGGCCAGAATAAAACAGCTGCCCCCACCCACTACAAAGGAGGATATCCTAGCCATTCTTGGGGATAGCACTGACAAGGAGTATCCTATATACAGAAATGACACACCCCCTGATGCTGGACTCACACTGTGTACTGGTATGTCTACACACCAAACAGCTGATCATCATTTAAGGGAGGGAGGGAGGGGAGGGAGGAGAAAGATGAAGGGAAGAGGAGAGAGGGGAAAGAGGGAGGGAAGAAAGAGTGAGAGGGAGAGGGGAGGAAGACAGATGGAGGAGAGGGAAGAGCATTATTAAACCGAGCATTGCAGTTAGAACATTTTTCTATATTTGTGTAGTTCTCTATGACCTTGTCCAGAGGACAATGGAAGTGTTTGTAGGAAACCCAGCTTGGGAGAAGCCAGTAATGCAGTTCTCCATGACAACAGCACAGAGCACAAACGGAACAGGGGACCAATCTCAATAATATAAATGACTCACTTCCAGACATTGTACAATAGTCATAGAAATTTTTCAACCAAATGTTCATTCAAGAGGGTGTGTGTACCCCTTTCCACCACCTCAACACACCTTCATTTTTTGCTGACCTCAGTTAAAACCTGTCTTAGCACAGCCACTGCAAAGTGGACATCCTCTGAAGTGACACACATCGGTGGCTTGATACGGAATACCTAGGCGTTTGTCATTAAGATGGAGGTACTTTTAAAAAAATCAAGAATCAATTATCACTCTCCACCCTCAACCATACACACCTACACATATACCACATACGTACGCATAATGGCACTCACATTTCCATAGAGACCTCCCTTGCCAACCAACACTCCATAGTCCTTCATACGCTCCCATATCTCGTTCACCTCGGGGGCTGGGAGGGGCTCCACAGATTTCTGGCGTATCACAAGACGGTCACATGACGTAGTGTGTAGTACACTGTGTTATGCCCCCGCATTCATGCATATGCATTGGAGGTCACTTGGAGATGTCACAATCCTAAGGTATTTACGTAAGCAGCCCTGATGTGAACAACTCATGACAACATGAGAAACTTATTATAAAAACAAGTTTCCCACCATGTGCATGTGTGTGTCAATCTATTGTAACACACTCACATGCACACATACACAAGCACACACACATGCACACATATACATGCACACACACATGCACATAAGCACATATACACATGCACACAAGCACATACACATGCACACAAGCACATACACATGCACACACACATGCACTCACAAGCACACACACATACACACATGCACTCACACAAGCACTCACACATAACAAACATTGTACCTTGTTCTTTACAAACTCCACTCCCAACATCAGACCCTTCCCTCGGACATCTCCGACCACCTCAAACTCCTCTCTCAGCTTCAGTAGCTCTCGCAGAAACACTTCCCCCACCTTCCTCGAGTTCTCCTGTAACCTATCCTCCTCAATCACCTGAAATGGAGGCACGACAGCTTATGTAACACCACCCAGCTCCCTCCCTCCCTCCCATACACATAGCACCAGCTCCCTCCCTCCCTCCCATACACATAGCACCAGCTCCCTCCCTCCCTCCCATACACATAGCACCCAGCTCCCTCCCTCCCTCCCTTGCACAGCACCCAGCTCCCTCCCTCCCTTATACACAGCACCCAGCTCCCTCCCTCCTTACACACAGCACCCAGCTCCCTCCCTCCTTACACACAGCACCCAGCTCCCTCCCTCCTTACACACAGCACCCAGCTCCCTCCCTCCTTACACACAGCACCCAGCTCCCTCCCTCCCTTACACATGCTCAAGCAGAGTGCTCACATCTAAAACAGCTGATCCAATTGCACAAGCGACTGGGTTCCCACCAAATGTGTTAAAATGCAATGCAGATGACATCACCTGTGCAATCTCTGCAGCAAGAGCATGTGTGTGTGTGTGTGTGTGTGTGTGTGTGTGTGTGTGTGTGTGTGTTGTGCGTGTGACCATACAAATATTACAAAGAGGGTTTCTGGGGGTGGGCATGGCATATTGTACTGGTTGTATGGTTAACTGCATTATGACACGCAGGACAGCTGTACCTGGTGTGGTCACAACTGCACCCATTGGGTAGCCATTTCCAATCCCTTTTGCCATTGTCACTGTATTAGAGGATAAGAGGGAGGGGAGGAGGTATGTGGAGAGGTGATAGGTGGGAGGTGAGGGAAGGACATGTGTGATCACAAGGAAGTACTCCTGATTGGGCTTACCGATATCTGGAATAACTCCATTTGCCTCAAAACCCCAGTAGTGTGTGCCAAGGCGTCCAAAACCAGTTTGGACCTGAAAGACGTGGCAATGGTGGGTGATATAGCTCTCGGCTCCACCACCCCCTCCCCCCCTCCCAAAAGCTTACCTCATCGCTCACACACAAGCCTCCACGTTCACGGACCATGGCATACACCTGCTTGAGGTATGTCTTGGGATGCTGTACTGTTCCACCTACACCCTGTAAGATGGAAGAGGGGGAGGAGTGGAGGGAGGAGAGGGAGGGGAAGGGAAGAGAGGGAGGTAAGAGGAGAGGGAGGGAAGAGAGGGAGGGGAGGGAGGAGAGGGAGGGGAGGGAGGAGAGGGAGGGAGAGGGAGGGGAGGGGGGAGGGAGGAGAGGGAGAGGGAGGGAGGAGAGGGAGAGGGAGGGAGGAGAGGGAGAGGGAGGGAGGAGAGGGATGGGGAGGGAAGAGGAAGAGGGAGGGAAGAGAAAGGGAAGGGGGAGGTAAGAGGAGAGGGAGGGGGGGGAAGGGGGGAGGAAGGATACCAAAAGAGTTAGTACAGCGGAATAAGGGAATAATCACCAACAACCAGAGATAATTAAATAATTGCTTGCATATAGGATACAATTACATCACAAACAATAGAATCATCACGTCATTAGTTAATGGATCAAACACTACCCACACAACATCAAGATCCTAATAGTTTACAGTTAACAACAGCTTGTAATTTCAATCATAAGTCAGAAAACTGGAAATAAGGTGGTTATTTAATGTTGATTCAAATTTCTTAATAAGTTAATGAATAGGTGTTATTATCATTTGACTTAACTTGATTTCAGCTGTTAATTCTTTCCTTGATATAGAACTTTACTGTTCACTTAACTACTTAAGGTTAATTGCTAAATATTATAATGTAGGCACATGATGATACATAGCCATGATTTTAATGGTTACAAAAAAGGTACTTCAGGAACATGATTGTGGCATACAAAGGATCCTGGTACCCCTAGCTCTGAGGTCACCTCTCTCTGCGACCATAATACCTCACCATGTGTGATCAATTATTGTTTACTTGATCAGGTGCTTGATTTACCGCTACCGCCTGTCAGTGATCTTCCATAACTAACTATTGAGCTTCCATAACTAACTAGTGACCTTCCATAACTAACTAGTGACCTTCCATAACTAACTAGTGACCTTCCATAACTAACTAATGACCTTTCATAACTAACTAGTGACCTTCCATAACTAACTACTGACCTTTCATAACTAACTACTGACCTTTCATAACTAACTACTGACCTTTCATAACTAACTACTGACCTTTCATAACTAACTACTGACCTTTCATAACTAACTACTGACCTTTCATAACTAACTACTGACCTGGATAGGCTCAGCAAAAAATGCAGCAACCTTCTTGGAACAGCTGTACTTGAGGACATCATTCAGCTGTTCAGCGTACATGTTAGCTGCATTACAGCTGCCTGAGGAAGAGAAACAGGAAGTGCCCCACCTAATGAGAACACTGAAAACAGTTGGCATGGATACCAAAACCAAAAATTTAACAAGACTTAACATGGAGCAAAGTCGGAGGGTGCTGCTGCTGTGGGCGGAGCTTTGTGTGCACTGGTGGGCGGGGCTACTAACCTTCAGGACAGCTGCAGGTCTTCTGTGTCTGAGCAATGGAGTCCCTACATTTGGCTCCACCCCAGGGACCTCTAAACACATCTGGATTGGTGGCCTAGAGATGGGCACACCCCCACCCCCTCCAATGTCACAGGGCACACAGAATACATTCCCTCCTTCCCTCTCTTTTCCCTCCAAGAATTCAGAGTACTGAGGACTTACATGATGGATTCCAAATCCCCCCGCCACAGGGAACCTCCAGGTGTTTAGGGCTGTTAGACCCCCACAATATGGCCCAGCACCATGGTAACCATTCCTTTTAATGGGCAAGGGGGTGACATGCGTCGCAGACAAGGAGAGTTGAAAATGATAATGGATGGAGAGGGAAGAGAGAGGGGAGGGAGGTATGGAGGGGGAGGATAGAGGGAGGGAGGGAAGGAAGAGGGGAGGGAAGAATGGAGGGGGAGGATAGAGGGAGGGAGGAAAGAGAGAGGGGAGGGAGGTATGGAGGGGAGGATAGAGGAAGGGGAGGGAAGAATGGAGGGGGAGGATAGAGGGAGGGGAGGGGAGGAAGACAGAATGTCAGATAGATGCTATAGATAACCTGTGTGTGCGTTGTACCTGTGTGTGCGTTGTACACATGTGTGTGTACACATTGCTATGCTTACTTGAGGGATATTATATCATAAGATCCTGTGTATAGCCGAGCTATGAGCATAGCTAGATCATTAGCCTCACCACCACTGTTTGTTAAATATACAACCTGCACACACACACACACACACACACACATATAAACACACACACACACATGCACAGACATAAACACACATAAATACATACACATACACACAAATAAACACACACACATACACACACATATACAAACAATATGAAAGGCATTAAATTTCTCAGCAACTTCCTACCCACCTTCAAGTTGCCAGGCAGCTTGGAGACAAGCTTCTTCACATACTGGTGGATGGTTGGGTGCATGTAGATGTTGGTGGTGTGCCAAAGTTTGGACTGCTGCTTCTGGGCTCTGGCATTGACCTTACTGGATGTGTGAGGTGAGTGTGTGGGTGTGAGGTGAGTGTGTGCATGAGGTGAGTGTGTCGGTGTAGGTGTGAGGTGAGTGTCGGTGTGGGTGTAAAGTGTGTGGGTGTGAGGTGAGTGTGGGTGTGAGGTGAGTGTGGAGGTGTGGGTGTGAGGTGAGTGTAGAGGTGTGCAGTGAACAAGGTGTGTTAGTGGAGCATGCGGTAGTATTGATGGTTATTAAGTGATGTAGGAGCAAGAAGTAAGGCACCCAGGAGGTAGAGGTACGTGGGGACTGCTGCCACTTACGGATGGCAGTGGCCAACACTGACTGTGACTATGCCAGCAATCAGGTCGAGATATCGCTTGCCCTCATGGTCAAACAGCCATTGCATGTGGCCCTACGTGTGGTAGAGAGTGGACAGTCGTGATGGTGAGGGGACAAGAAGGAAGGTACTACTGATGGTGAGGGGACAAGAGGGAAGGTATTACGTGATGGTAATGAAGGTATCACATGATGTTAAAGGTGTCATATGATGTTAATTAAGGTGGCACATGACGTTAATTAAGGCATCACATGACGTTAATATAGGATCAATGTAAAGAGTGTAGGGTTGCATCACCTGTCTGGTGATAACATGAAGTAAAAATTACGATACAAAAAAAAAAAACATTCCAAGCTAAATACAATTCAAAAGATAGAAGACTTAGCAACGGGCAATGCAGTAAGATGACCAGCACTGTGGTATGGAGGGTTCAAGAATCCGTGCTAAAATTTTTGATTTCGATTAATTTCAATTGCCACATGTACTATGCACAGGTCAATAGCTACAGGTAGTCACCTGGATTTGTCTGCCATTTTTGGCTCTGTGTTGTGAGGCTCAAACAAGTGAATGATACGCACATGAACGGCACAATGTGATCTTGATAATTTATAGCAGTAAATAACCTTCACTGCTCAAGCCTACTGTAAAGGCAGTGTTCTTACGGTTCTATAATATAGAATGCCCTAGCTGTTTGGTCATTGTTGTTTGCAAACATGTTTGTAACCTTGGTAACATTGGACTACCCTTTTTATAGATGAGTCATCTTATGTGATGGATCTTATTTTTGCCCCAAGGCATATTATTCCAAGGCCGGGTCCTGCGTGTAGGACCAATTTATCCTGAACTGAAAATTTCTAGCTTCCATAATTTTGCTGCTCTTCATGTCACTTAATTTACCAAATTGTCAATTTATTTTTATATCACACTCTTGGTCCGTACAATGTAAAACAACGAATCAGAAAATGCATTACGCGGAATATTTGGGACAGTGTCCAGCAAAATCTACCTTCTGGGGTTATCTGCAAAAATTGTTTGTTGCATTTAATTCAGTATATTGTCGCAACCGTACAATGCTTTCCTTTCAAATCTCGTACACGTGTTTCTACACCATTTGTCTCTATTTACTAAGCCGATTATTATGCTCTAGATATTTTTGTTGCCATGGGTGCAAGTTTGCCAACCCATCAAGTTAGAATCCCACGTATCTCCAGGTAAGAGTGTCATAAGCGTATCAAATTCAGTATATTTATAGAGGAGTCCTGTAGCTATTTAATAGTCCAATCATTTATAGAGGAGTCCTGTAGCTATTTAATAGTCCAGATCATTTATAGAGGAGTCCTGTAGCTATTTAATAGTCCAGGTCATTTATAGAGGAGTCCTGTAGCTATTTAATAGCCCAGGTCATTTATAGAGGAGTCCTGTAGCTATTTAATAGTCCAGATCGTTGACTTGAATGTTATCCGTTACGTGGACATTGCTGTGTAAATTGAGCGGACACTTTCCGGCTCGATTCGCTCCAAAGATTTAAGCAAACCACGCCTAATTCAATGCACAAGAAGAGTGCGCTAACATCATTGGTGTGAATCGAGTGGGAAAAGGTTCACTTACTTTATACAGCAATATCCACGTAACAAATAATATTCAAGTCAATGATCTGAGTAATTAAATAGCTACAGGACTTCTCTACAATTAAATAGCTACAGGACTTTTCTACAAATATGTGACACGCTTGTGACACTTGCATCTGGAACCGAATGGGTTGGTGAACTTTGTGCTCACGGCAGCGAAAATATCTACAGTACCAAAATTGGTTAACATAGATAAAATGGTGAGGGGAAAAGTGTGGGAGGTTTGAAAGGGAAGTGTTGTAAGGTTGCAAAGATATATAGATTTATGTGACATGCAATTTTTATAGTGATAAAATTGCAACCCCAGAAGGTCGATTTTGCTGGACACTGTCCCATTTCATTGTCACAGGAGAAAGTATGACAAGTATAACATTTTATGAAGCTTGATCAGTGTGTGCGTGTTGCTCTGTACATTCTAGCAGTGTAATCAGTTTGCCAAAAACACACAGATGATTAAATTCAACTACCACAAATGTGTATCACGTGATAGATGCTAAGATAGCATAATGTTATTACCACCACACTACATTAATATGTAGTATTTTTAGCTGTTAAAAATACAGATGACTATGCGTAGTACAGCCGAGAGTTAAAGAGATTATTAAAAGCCACGCAATGTAAAAATGAACTACTATCACCTGATCAATGAGAAGTGGCTTCTTGTAATAAGTGACGATGCCTGGCATCAGGTGATCCTTTCGCGCTTTCACCGTATCCTCATAAGTCATACCCTGTTTAAATAAAAAAAAATTTAAAAAAATTTTTTTTAAATCTTTAAGGCACTCACTGCACCTCGTATGGCTTGGGAGTAAAGCCGCAAGGAGGCATCCTTGGTTGTTTGACTCCTAAGTGGTGGCAGTAACCTGAATAATGGCAACCCCGGGGGGAAATACCTGCTGCGCTGGAAAGGGTTCGTGCGGACTCCCCGAGACTCCAAAATGCGCAAGACTTTGTCCTGACAGCTCGCTGCATGATCTTTTTTTTTTTTTTTTTTTCAAAAGGCGGTATGTAATTCCGTTAATAATGATATATACGGTTTATGGTAGAATACGTGCACATGCAAGACATCATAGGCGTGGCTAATTGCGCTCGTGGGTGTGGCCTGAAATGACTGCCGATCAGCCGCCTGGTAAAAATCCCTTCTCGTTTAAGAACTTTGTCTCACGTAGAGTGGAAGGAGACGAAGTAGTTGTAAATAAAGTCAAAAAGGCGCCAAAGAAAGCAAAAGATAAGACTCATAGCGACCCGCCCGTGCCTTTTCCCGAAGTTGGCGGTCCGAATAATGGTTTGTTTTGAATCATTTAAAACCTTGGCATTAAAGCGTACTTTTCCAGAGGAAGAGAATCCATTTTCTTTCAAGAAGTTTGTTCCTAAGCAGTCACAGCTAGTGAGAGGCCCTTTCTCACCGCTTAAGGGTTAATGCTCTGTTCCCTTCTCGCAGGGATCCTCACGTAAACAAGCCGAAGATGACAGCTCAGATAGCGAAGGCATTGAGGGAAGTGGCTTCAATCCACTAGCAAAGAAAGCACCGGAGAGCACTGTTGAGCCATCTCCCATATTTCACCATCCAAGGACTAACCAAACGATACCCAAACTGGTAGCATCAGACTCGGATAGCTCCACGGAGGAGGGACCAGTGACTCCAGCCAGCTCACTTGGGCCAATACCCTTAGTGTCTGCTGAAGTCCATCCTCCACTGGTCTTGATAGCGGCATCAATGGACACTACCGTTGATGAAGGTGACTCTTCTGATGAGCCTGAAGATGGTCCTATCCCCCCTCCTCCCATCTTAAGACCTTCGGGTGAACCATCGACTGAGATGCTCCTCGAACTAAGCAAGGTCTGTTTGTGGGCATTCAGGAGGTGAAACTTTTTTTTTTTTTTTTTAACTGGCTCGCTGGTTCCTTCAGCTCAGAGCAGAGAATGAGGAGCTGAGAAACAACCTTGAGAAAGCTCAGGCTGAAGCAAAGAAGGAAAAGAAAGTGTGAGTCTCCATTTAGAACTGGACTATATTTCTGCTTCGTGACTTTCAAGGTCGTGGACCCTCCTCCCTCAGGAATACCTCTTTAACCCTCCTCCCTCAAGATTAACCCTCCTCCCTCAAGATTAACCCTCCTCCTTCAGAAATACCTATTTAACCCTCCTCCCTCAAGATTAACCCTCCTCCCTCAGGAATACCTATTTAACCCTCCTCCCTCAAGATTAACCCTCCTCCCTCAGAAATACCTCTTTAACCCTCCCCCCTTAGGAATACCTCTTTAACCCTCCTCCCTCAGGAATACCTCTTTAAAGAAGAAGATCAAGAACCTGGAGAAGAAGGAAGCCGAGGACACTAAAGCGCTCGCAGACATGGTTCAGAAGGTTGAGGAAAACTTAGTCTTGTCTGCTGTAAGTGGTTGTACATGGTGGACTATTTATGTGATTTCATGGGGTGCGTGTCTGTGTGTGTGTGTGTGTGTGTATGTATGCCTGTTTGTGTGTGTGTGTGTGTGTATGTGTGTGTGTGTGTGTGTTTTGTGTGTGTGTGTGTTTATGATGGCCTAGACCAGAGCTGCCACTGCTGAGTCTACAATTGGCAAATTGAAGCAAGAGATACTAAGCTTACAAGTATGTTAATTGCCATCATATGTCCCCACCTTCTGATCACAGCTAATCCTGTTTCTCATTGCTGTCCCTCCCTCCCCTCCCTCTGTCCCTCCCCTCCTCTCCCCCTTCTCCCTCCCTCCCCTCCTCTCCCCTTCTCTCTCTCCCTCCTTCCTCTCCTCCCTCCCTCTCCTCCTTCCCCTCCCCTCCTCATCCCTCTCCTCCTTCCCCTCCCCTCCTTCCCCTCCCCTCCTTCCCCTCCCCTCCTCCCTCTCCTCCTCCTCCCCTCCTCCCTCTCCTCCTCCCTCTCCTCCTCCCCTCCTCCCTCTCCTCCTCCCCTCCTCCCTCTCCTCCTCCCTCTCCTCCTCCCCTCCTCCCTCTCCTCCTCCCCTCCTCCCTCTCCTCCTCCTCCCCTCCTCCCTCTCCTCCTCCTCCCCTCCTCCCTCTCCTCCTCCCCTCCTCCCTCTCCTCCTTCCCCTCCCCTCCTCCTCCCTCTCCTCCTCCCCTCCCCTCCTTCCCCTCCCCTCCTCCTCCCTCTCCTCTTTTCCCTCCTCTCCTCCTACCTCTCCTCCCTCCCTCCCCTCCTCCTCCCTCTCCTCCTTCCCCTCCCCTCTTCCTCCCTCTCCTCCTTCCCCTCCCCTCCTCCCTCTCCCTCCCCTTCCCTCCTCCTCCCTCTCCTCCTTCCCCTCCCCTCCTCCTCCCTCTCCTCCTTCCCCTTCCCTCCTCCTCCCTCTCCTTCTTCCCCTCCCCTCCTCCTCCCTCCCTCCCCTCCTCCTGCCCTCCACCCTTGCCACCATTCCTTTAGGCCCAACTAGCCCAGGCCAACCCTGTTAATGTGCAAAGGCACTATGAAGAGCTCCTTGGAGGTGTGAGAGAGAAGTCCACATTTGCCTCCCAGCGCCTTCTGCTTGCAGCACAAACTGCTGACCGCTCAATCAGGTTTGCTTTTTTATCTCCTTCAGTTCTCTTCTTCTTGAATCCTATTCCCCTCTCCACTCTTCCCATTCCTCTTAGAACTCCATCCCTCTCTCCATCCCTCTCTCCCCCACACCTCTCCATCTCTCTTTCCCATACCTCTCCATCTCTCTTCCCCACACCCCTCCATCCCTCTTCCCCACACCTCTCCATCTCTCTTCCCCACACCTCTCCATCTCTCTTCCACATACCTCTCCATCTCTCTTCCCCACACCTCTCCATCTCTCTTCCCCACACCCTCCATCTCTCTTCCCCATACCTCTCCATCTCTCTTCCCCATACCTCTCCATCCCTCTTCCCCACACCTCTCCATCCCTCTTCCCCACACCTCTCCATCCCTCTTCCCCACACCTCTCCATCTCTCTTCCCCACACTTCTCCATCCCTCTTCCCCACACCTCTCCTTCCATCTTCCCCACACCTCTCCATCTCTCTTCCCCATACCTCTCCATCCCTCTTCCCCACACCTCTCCATCCCTCTTCCCCACACCTCTCCATCCCTCTTCCCCATACCTCTCCATCCCTCTTCCCCACACCTCTCCATCCCTCTTCCCCACACCTCTCCATCCCTCTTCCCCACACCTCTCCATCCCTCTTCTCCACACCTCTCCATCCCTCTTCCCCACACCTCTCCATCCCTCTTCCCCACACCTCTCCATCCCTCTTCCCCACACCTCTCCATCCCTCTTCCCCACACCTCTCCATCCCTCTTCCCCACACCTCTCCATCCCTCTTCCCCACACCTCTCCATCCCTCTTCCCCATACCTCTCCATCTCTCTTCCCCATACCTCTCCATCCCTCTTCCCCACACCTCTCCATTCCTCTTCCCCACACCTCTCCATCCCTCTTCCCCACACCTCTCCATCCCTCTTTCCCATCTCTCTAGTCACTGTGTGGTAATAGTATACTGTTAATAAGGATTTTCTAATTTCTTGTACTTTCAGAGATTTGATGGGTGGAGTGGAAACACTAAAAAATATTGCCGAAGTGCTAGAGTATGTTGACAGAATAGCAACAGTAAAGCAAACGTGAACAATTTTTTTTCTGTGCGTATGTGTATATGTGTGTGTGTATGTGTGTGTATGTGTGTGTGTGCATTTTGTATCATTAAGTGTGTTCTCTTGGTGTATCTGCATCACTGATCTAATGTGTTATCATGTGGATGGCTTGTCATTACCACTGTCGGTTATGTGCCATTGCACGTTGTTACAATATGTGTTTACTGTCCAGTGCAGCTGGGCACAAACCTCAGCTCTCTTACAGTATATGTCTGCATGCACACAGTACTCTATAACCAATATCAGGCCTTCTTTTAATAACCAATATCAGGCCTTCTTTTAATAACCCATGTGCGTGTATTTTTGGGCACGGAAGTGGGGTGGGTTACCCTTGTGTTAGTACAGTAAATGATTCGATTCATGATGTCATTACAATCTCTTGGTAGTTAAAATGAATATAAAAGTGTATATTGGATATGGTGAATTGTAGCTAGCATTCAGATCAGCTCTATACATGAGATCCACAGTTGCATACAATGTCCGGTATGTACCATTTATTGCTGGACTTTATGATGCAATCCAGATCATGATACACAAGTTCCAGTACCATCTGTGCCTCATACACTATTCTATAGACATCGTCATACCCTGCTATTAATCCCTTACAACGACCCTGTGAAAGGGAGAGATGTGTGGAGAGAGAGAGAGAGAGAGAGAGAGAGAGAGAGAGAGAGAGAGAGATTAGACAATGTCTTACATTTAACACCTTAGCATACCATATATGGCTGTGTACTGCTGTTGTAGCTCTCCAGTGTTGGGGGGTCCTCTGCCTCCTTTAACGGCAATGATCATGGAATGGTATGATTGTACTACTACAAACTCACCTCACTTAAAATGCAGCCATTGTCAGTGAGCATGTTTCCGTTGACACCTGGAGCTATGGTATCTATCTGGAATGAACACGTAAAAATGCTTTGAAAATTTTTTAAATTCAAGTACCATGTTTTCTAGCGCACTGTAGATTTCAGCAATCTGTGTCTTTGCACTCCTTATGTATCCTGATAGCACTGTGGTATGGCTGTTATCATACCTCATTGCATACTTTAGCAGAATGACAGTGTTCCATAAAATCAAGCCATCAGCTTCCAACCTTTGTTTTATCTGTAACAGAAAGGCTGAGAGTATCTTGCCTGGTGCATTTCCATGGCAACTCACAGCAAAGTTGTTAATCTCGTTCTCGGTCCTCTCCTGTCCATAGCAACGGTGGTAGGGTCGTTTTAAGGCTTCCCTTTCTTCTGCATTAAGCTGCATCTATGGGGGAGTAGTTTGTAACCACTAATAACTAATGATGCGTGGAGGTTATTTGCTCTCACATCTATCAAACATGTTAGGCCATTCTGACTCAATGCTGAGTGAAGGCTTGCCAATTTCACTGAAATGAGGCTAAGGCTGGTGACATTGAATGCTAGCATGGTGGGGATGGGTTTGTAGTTGGTGCTCCATGCACACATGGGGGCACTGTATGTGGTGTTGCACAGTGCACTGAGGGCCAAGAGGATGAGATACAGTGAAACGGCAGCGTTATTTTGAGTCATAGCTGTAGCCATGCAAATTTCTTCTTTCTTTCTCTTCTAGTTGAATGTGGTTTTTATATTAGCCGCCTGATTGGGACTGCTTTATATACTCAAACCTTTGCCCAAATATGGAAAATGATGATCACATCTCTGTTAATCAAATGCAAGGAGTTGGCCCGGACAGTTTTCTGTTTGCTGCACAACATCAGTTGATAAACATGCATGCACTTATATGTGTAATACTATTAAATTCTGGGAACTTGCACTAGAGATGTAGCCAGTTGATTTCTTTCTTTCCGGAAGCACATGCATTTTTGTAGATTTCTTAGGCTGTAGCAAAGAGGTACTGTTAATAATTATTAGTTTTGCTGACCAATTGAGATGACTACCTGCAGTCTTGTCGCTACCAGTTTCACTCCCGCCGTATGTAGTTGCATTTCTCATGCATTGGAGTATGAGCATCATGTTTATTGCATGTAAACAAAATTGGATACTTTTGATGTTAGTGTTCTATAATATTGGCAGAAACTGTTCTTAAATTGCTTAACTGATTAAGTGCATATAAGTTTTGCCAACCGCTTTAACTTTGTCCTCATAACATCAGTATCGGTATACATCAGTGTAGCTTATTCCGGAAATTCCGTTACATCTGATCATTTGAGATACAACTCTGCATTAATTACACTTTGCAAACAAAAAAAAACTTCCTTTTCTTTCGGCTGCATGTGTGCACAGGAAGTGTGTCATATCCAGATTTGGTGGTTGCGTCATATTGACCAATCATAATACTAAGTCGAAAAAAAAACTTACTGTTTTGCATGGGATTGGCGGCTGTTTGTTTGGCGATCTTACTAAGGCTTCCCCCCCCCCCCCCCCCCCCCCCCCCCCTCAACGCCGTTAGTATACATCTACGTGCAGAGGTTGCGGAAGGCATATGGTTTCTCTATTGATAGGAATTTAATTATTGTTCTACTGGTGCAGCTTTGTTTGAAAGACAGCAACGTTCACAGGAAGAAAAAAAAAAGACCGCGAATCCATTTTTGATTTCATAAATGTAAAATCGCATTATTCTTACGCTAGTGTGCTCAGTCATCTACAAAATCAAAAATTGATAAGACGTATTTTTTCCCTGTGGTTTTATAAAAGTCGGTGTATTATAGTATTAATGAAAGAGGAGGCATAATACATCATGCACTATCATCCTATTGCATAATGCGACGTGACACTATGGCATTTTGTTGTGCTCGTGGCAAATTTTGTATATCATACTGTAAATTATACCATAAGTGTTATTTGTGTGATAAAGTTATTCAGTGCAGTTTGATACAAAATGTCTTGCAGTCAGTAATATATGTAACAATAGGAGTATCATTTTTGTATAAACTGTACATTAGAACAACCTCATGCTGAATGGGTAGATTCCAAGAATGCATGCATGTACCAACCATTATGCAATACAAAATGTCACCATGTACTGATGTGTAGTGGCATATCCACTACAGACATTGCTGTCTATAACACAGACCTATATATAACTACCTAGAAGCTCTCAGTATATTATGCTCCCTAATTAGTGCCTCCCTGCAGAAGGAAAGCATTATTACGGGTGTCTTTTCAATTGTTGATTGATGTAAAGTGATAACCTTGGATATGCAATATGTGCCTATCATATATGATGACATTTAGGATCATAATTATTCATATGAGCGTTGTAACATTTTGTGACTGATACAGATATGATATACCATTATGATAGAAATTTTATTTTTATTGCTGACATTAATAGATTATATTTAAAGAGCCCACCAAACAAAATATCAATAAGTGCTTAGAGCTTGGTTGGCAGTGCATTCCACTAGCAGTAGAAACTTGGAGACTGGGGTGAGCAATGCTTTCTCTTGCTTAGCTATGTGAGAAGCCATCCACATATCCCAAGTTTTGGGAGATCTACATGGCAGGCTCAGTATCATACTGGTGAGAGCAAACGCCAGAGTCATCCTTGCAAGATCATTGCAAGTTGCTGACATGCTGGTAGACCCTATCATAAAGTAGAACATTAATTATACAATGTTTTATTTTTTAATTAGAGAATATTTTTCTTTACTTGTTTCCTTTAATTACAATTATTGTATAACAATAAAAAGGCATTATTAAGCTGTTACATTCTAATTAAGTGTTCTCCCTCAACAATTCATCCTAAGGCTTTCCCAGTAAACGCACACACATGCACAAGTGTTGGTACATTCATAGACAATGTGGGCTGTAGTATCCATAAACAGTTCTTGGGACCACCAGGAACAGCCGGTAAACTCTTGGTAAGACATTTCAATTCATCATCTACTCTCCATCAGTTGTCAACAGTGACAGGAAGCCTTGCCATAAACACAACAAATCTCATCTGAAAAGTAATTGTCAGTAGTTAATATGTGCATCTCTCTCCATGTGAAGACAAAGTTTCACATAATCCCCACAAAGAACTAGCACACTGTTCTCAGACACAACAGCTTTGTATCCTGTTACTGTTCCAGTATTAGCTTGAATAGAGATTAATGTGTAAGGAGGATGGCTCTGTAACAAACGTAAGTGGATGTCATGGTATGCAAGTGGCATGTGGGTAAGACTGGTTTGCACTTGGATGCCTTCAAGTAACTATAAATGACAAGGCTGTTTATCTTATATGTAATAAAAACCTTTTGTTGCTGATCCTGGTTGGTAGATTGATCTGCTGCTGTGAAGATTAAAGAGACATAATGTTGTACCATATCTGATGAAATTATTTCCTGGGGAAAACCTTGACTTACACTGATGATCGCTTATCTGGTGAATACCTTTTGTTTCCATGAAAACTTAAGTACTTTGAGCTGGAAATTTATGACACATCTGCACCTTTGGGGACTCAAATCTGTATAATGTAAAATAGTTTTGAGTATACTCTTTATAGGCAAGTGGTACACAGACAGCAATAAAGCACAAGGAATCATATATAAAATCAAGAATCATTAAAAACCTACATTCTGATAAAGTCTGTTATACAATAGGTTACAAAAGTGTGTATCAATGTAGGCTTTAAATCGCTTTTGAAATCAATTCTTGATTTGTGGTCCTTCTAATTATTGAACCGGATATGTATAGTGAGGGGCGTCATCAGTAGTTTGTGCATGCGTTATAAGAGCAAATGGTGGTTCGCTAGTTTCATTTGGGTCGGTACGCAAGAATATACGGAACCGAGGGGGGAAAAAACATTGCATGGGCATCGCGAAGAAAGAAAGGCCTACAAAAAGCTGGAGTGAGTTTGTATTTAATAAAAGAAGTATAATTAACGCTTCGATGGCACATATATATAGTCTTTGTGGACACGATTCACGGTATCGCGAAAATGCGGCGTACATCAATTCTATATTATCTATGGTGTCATCAAGCTAGGAGGCATGACACGATGCATGTGTCAGTAGTTTATTGATTCACATAAGACACTGCACTCAGTTCCCCCCCCCCCCCCCCCCCCAATACCGAGACACTTAATGATTTTTTCTGCATGCGTGCATGACCAGCTGGCAAGTAGTATATTATTATTTTTAGTAATTTCGTTGGATGGGGTGGAGCTGAGGGCAGTTGGTAAAGCACGATAGTTTAAATGGCTCTCAGTTAAATAACTAATTGTAAGCCATAATTACTTGCATTAGTAGTTAAAATTCAGACTAAATATTTCTAAGGTCATTTAAGAACTGGAATTCAATTAGAAATATATAATGCGTGAGTTCGTACAACTGATTTTCTGGGAATGTAATTGCGATCAATATAGCTAACAAGTAATACTTCTGGGAAGGATGATATGGAAGCGACTTTTCAAATCGGAAGGCATGGGCTGACCGTGGAATATTGTAATGAGAAACTCCGCAATTCATTGACCTCGCGCACTACTTTAGAAAAAATGGCCCATGCAACAATTTAAAATTTAACTTTTACATGCATATCAATATTATAATGTAAATATATAATCACTTTATAACTGCGTGTTGCAATATATCATGTATATAAACGGAGAATGACATGTCAGTTTAAAAAACGTTCAAAAGTATATCTAGTTGTTTTGTTGCGATAATAACGACTGGACGTCTTGAAGAGCCACGTTTAGTCCAAGTTTAACCTCAAAGACGTTCTGATATTCATCCTGGGGACTGGTTACGATTCCCAAGCATCGGCAACTTTTTAGTGCGCTTTTTAGCTACATGTGGAAAGTAATTTGATTGAATTAAGATGCAGCAATGCATACAGGCATCACACAGGCCAGGCCTGCATGCATGTATTCATACGTATATATTATAATATCGAATCCTATATACAATCGATCAAATGCATCCCTTCTTAAATATACCTGATCACCGTAGTGCAGCTGTTGCTGGATGCATTGCTTAGCATCGTCCGTATCAACCGGTTGGCTGGTTCCATCCGACTCAACATCTTGTAATTCACTTTCGTTAAGCTGTATATTTGTAATAGAACGAAATATTTTGTAACTATTAATTTGTTCAGGTTTGATCGCATTGTAATGGAGGTAGCGTGCAATCATATGGTGCAATGGAGCTATATATACATGCAGTGATAAATTTGGCCGGGCACCAACCATTGATGATAGTCCTTCGGTTATGTCGGCCAGCTGCAGCAGTACCTGCTCCAAGCAAGGTGCAAACACACCGTTGTTGTACGCAATGTCATATTTGACGCTGTCATTAAGCAGAGTGGTGAGATTTTTCAAAAGGGTGTAGCCATTGGCGAGTCTTTCCGTTGCCTGCATGTAATAAATCATGTGTGAACGAAGTGTCATCGGTGCATGCATGCGGCTGTTTCTATATATTCATGCAAAGCGTATATGCAATAACGTGCAAAGCGCATGCATGCATGGTAACGTACGTTCAGGTTGTCGGACAGGCTGCTCTCGACGCCGCTGTAGCAGGGGTGTTGGGGGGTCGGGAGGCAGGTGATAGGCTTTGAGGATCCCTGCGCATCGCACATGATCACAGTGGTTAGCACCTCCATGGCCTGACCCAAAAGGCGCATCTTGCTCAGGACTTGGTTGACGCTCTCCGAGTTCAGTGCCGTGATTTGGGGCATGGGGGAATAGTTCAAGATACCTGGGCAGGTCGGCTGGAGCAGGGGAAGGCCGTAGGCTGCAGAGAACGTAACTCCGAGCAAGACCAAATTCATGGTATTCAACGACATTTTTCTTTCTTTCTTTTTCTGTTGAGATATACTTGGTGATATATAGTTGATGCAAAAGTGAAGCGCCTATGTCGTTATATAGCTGGAGTTGTTCCTTTATGTACCGCTGTTTTGGAATTAATTAACTACAGCCCGCGAGATGGGAACAATCTCTTGGGATCTCCCAAAACGTTCTGATACCACAGGGCCCTCCCCTTCACTTTGTTTGGAGAGGTTTGCGCGCTGCCGTGATTACTGCTTGACACTTGGTCCTTGAAGGGAATTATTAGCCCCTGCTGCTGAACTTTAATCGTTGCAGCAAACTCGATGGTAATGATATACATCCCATGCACGCAGGCTATATCTCGTTTAACACTGTACATATATATATATATATAATCAGAGCGCGTGCGTGTGTGCATTATTGCAGGCTAATTCATGTATTTTTCAAATAATAACTATAGGTGTCAAGCAATAGCCAAATTGCTGCATGCATGTTGTTTATAGACATGCAACAGCCTGACTATTTGATGCATACATGCATGCATCATGTATGCGACAGTTAGTATGCTACAAGCTAACTAAATATATACATGCCATGTATACAGATCCTCAGCTATATGATATTTAAAAATTATGCATGCATGCACTCATCGTCATGCATAACAGGATAGCTAGATCGTTGTGTGGCGTGTTTGTACAGCTCTACTGAGGAACTGTATATAATACTGTTTAAAAATCATCCGTATATGGTTATGTGTTATAGACTTTTTATATTTGTATATGCATGTATGTTCTTTGATTCATGTATTGGCATTGTGTAGTTGTAAAAATAAAAATGAACCTGTTGTTGTATAGTTTATATAATACTGTTTCGTGCATGTTCGCGGAGTTGTATATAATTATAATTATATATATATATATATCTATATGAGCATGCAATTATTACATGCTCAATTGGCATCAACGAATTTATATGCATTCGTCACTGATATTAACTGCAAAGACCCGCCTTGTATAAGCAACGCCCACCACTGGAAGCAACATAACAAACGCCTACGGGAATGTCGATATTCCGAAGGATCCTACAATTATTTGATTGTATTAGCCAAGTGAGGAAAATGCAACAGAAAGCACATTCCATGCAATGACCTGTAGTGCATGCACGCATATGTATACCACCTATATGCGTAATTAATTTGCATTATTGCGGGCATCGACCGCACGCATCCATGCATGACATGCATCCAGGGCTATAGCACAGAAGTCCACAAGCATCTTATGCACAAGACCACCAATAGGGTCCCCGTACGCATGATTTTCTTTCGAAAGTGAGCTGATTCCCCTCACACTGCCGGTGATTCCCAAGTAATTCCCGTCTTGACAAAGTGGTTCCCCTTGCTATAATCATAAAGAGCACATTTGGACCTGCGGTGCGCGGTTACACGCTCTACCACAAACCCAACCGCGGCTCTCTTTGAACAATCAGAACTCTGGTTAACAAACCAAACCATGCAGCGTAATGTGGTTGGAGTCTATTTTTATCGATTAATTGGCTGCATCGTAAGCATAAAAGATGCGGTAACCGTGCGACTTTGCGAAGGGAATTCCCCTCACTTGTGTATTGCTATTTCCTAGAACATATAATCGATGCATATGCATGTTATTCCTATACAAGTCATATGATTTATAATAAGTGCCGCCAGGATGATTAAGTTATCTGGACAAGCGCCATTTTATACCCCGTACCATAAACTATAGGAAGCCTCCCCCGTACAGTTAGCAGCAACTAAGTAGTTCCAGACCATCTTTTGCGTGGGAGTCCTTGTTTAATTTAAAACTGAATGCTGATGTGTTTGAACCTAAAAAGAAAATAACGCAGTAATGATGGTCCGCCAAACCAACGCTGCATGCAGCATACTAGCTATGATAGCTCCCAATATCAGCGCCCTCATGTTTACAAATTCATATGTGCTTATAGTATGCGAACCACTATATACATGAGCTAACTTTATGACGCATTTTGGTACTAAATATAGGCACTTTCATGAGACATCCTCTCCGAAAGAGCTCTAAGTAAAATTTTGAATATCGTTAACGTTGACGTTAATAAAAAATAATAATTACAAGGAGATCGTTATCATGTATTTGTTGGGATTTAAGAGGTGATTTCCTTGGGACCATCCACGTATAGGGTACAAAAGGCTCACGATTGGTTCAATGCCTCATTCAGCTCCTACCACAGACCATGCATACAGCGATACATTAATACGCATGCGTGCAAGTAGCTATAACCCTCTCAACGGCCAATGCAGCTAGCCGCTCCTGTCACCAAAGCAATAAAGTAATTTACACAAATAATTGTTCGGTGGCTTGCAGGCGCAAATTAAAACCACAGTTCATACCGTGAATTTACACAGCATGCACTATACCATACATATACGGTGTATGACCATTTGCCAGATCATTTTTCGGCTATATAGATACATGTCTATTGAATAAAAATAGATACTTTTTTTTTAGTACAACATCCCAGATAATAGAGCCTCTCTTGGTGTTGTGTCAAACGTACCTATGCAAACTATAACTCAACAGCTGACACTAGCTCAGACACATGCACAAACAGTTAGTTCACGGGGTCTAATGTTACAATGACTAAAACCCGAGTAGGCACGCCACAATAAAGATTTTGCACTAGACCTTTCCTCGTATGTAATGTGTAGAAAGAATTGCAACACGTATCTTTGAGCTCTGTAAACGTGAATATGTTTCAAAACGCAATTATTAACAATCACGTGCGTCATTTATCACTCGCAAAGGCGTCCGCTTCCAATTATGTGCAGCGTACAGAGACCGAACTCCGTGAGACTTGCGAGCGTGAAGCACCAGCTATACAACCCTCAGCTACCCACGCTGAGGCGTATGGACATGGACACGGTTCTGCACAAGCTGACTACGGAACACAGCAGACATACCACCAGCTGTGCGCCAGGTGCGTTTAATAATCGTGACCAAAACCCGCTAGATTTTAGCAACCCGCTCATCCTTTCAAGACGCTTTTTTGAAAGCGAAAAGCACATTGCTCTCTAAGGTGTCTTCTGTCGTACCTTGTCGGGTAAGTGACAAAAAAGGAACGAGGTGTTATGTCGCCCTACACGTAGTATGAACAGTGACACCAAATAATTAATACATAATTTCGAACAAATTGCCTTCCTGGTGAGAAAAAAAGGTAGCGTTTTAAAACGACAGTAGAACAACCGCGTGTGAGAATGCTATACCAACGTATCACAATGGGGGTTTGGGGAGGGAGAGAGAGGAGAGGGAGCAGCTGAGTATTTGGTAGTCATAGTTACAATCAATGAATAAATATAGTTATGAATAGTGGCATACGTGTCAACACAGTAAAAACCTTATTAGGGGTGGCTGGGTGGGCATAAGTCTGAACACCCAGTAGGTGTACTGAAATAAGCCATTTTGTTACATGTACTGTGTACAAGAACCACGTATTTCTACATGTAGCTCTGGAGTGAAATAAGTAAAGTCTAGTTACTTCCACAAACTTTTGCCAAAATGAAGTTCCTCAAGTGTGCAATAACAAAATGGCATTGTCATACACTATGGAGTGATACCCAGGACATTAGTCATTAACTAATGGTTCTCATGGAAACAGTTATTTTACAATTCCATTACTTTTTTTCAAATTGATTTAGATTTAATAGGATTCTGGCCAAGTCCACTATTGGACTACTAGCATTTTCTTTAATTAGCCATATATTTCAATTGCCATCATGTTTTTGCTTGTCCTGAAAATCAAATAAAAGCCCCATGGTGTCCCATACCTATAAGCCCCATGGTGTCCCATACCTATAAGCCCCATGGTGTCCCATACCTATAAGCCTGTCCGATACCTTCCCATAATGTCCCATACCTATAAGCCCCATGGTGTCCCATACCAATACCTCCCCATACATTATAAGGTTATGTGTCAGTGCTATAGTAATCTTACATACTACATTTCCCAAATACCAGCAAATACTTAGCCCAAGGACCAAGGCAACCATGCACACAGTTGGTAAAAGGTAATGAAATTCTTTATGCAATGAGAGACTTCTTTATCTGTCATACAACTAGCAACACTGACGCTTGGAGACAACTACTTGGAACAGCTCAGATAAACAAAACTGGCGGTAACGATGCTCAGGGTTAAAGCAATATTATTACTCCAACCCCCCCTAGACCTTCACTTCAGTGGGTTGGCAGTACGTGACAAGCATCCTTCCATCACCTCTTCATGGCAGGTTTGTGGGTGACCATAAAATGCTCCAACGATACTCCTCCCCTTCACTTTACCTAGACCACCATCACTGTATCCCAGGCACACCGCCCAGTATCTTCAAAGCCCATGCCTACAACTCTCTAGTAAGCCTCAGTCCCACCAAATCTTGACCCCACCCGCACACACGCCTTTCTTCCACAGCAGCAGGTACAGAGTTTCAAGGTAATGTCAGCATTTGTGTGGTGTGCTCTAATTCAAATTACACTAATGAGCTCTTCCTCCTCCTGCTGCAAAATCTCTACACAGACCTGGAACAGCCTCACCCTGGAGATACTGAGATATACTAGTGTTTTCTAGACCCAAGAGAGGCAGTAGCAAGGAAAATAGTAATCATAAAATATCATATAGGCTAGTTGAAGAGTAACACTTAGTAATTCTCTAGATGTTCGTCTACTGCTCACAGCTCAAACTTCCTCAGCACATTCTGTTTCTTAACAAGCTCATCACTCTTTTTAGAAGAGATATCACCACCTTTGGGGTGAGAGAGGAGGCCACAGAGTGGTGCATGTAAGGAGAGGAACATGGTAGTGGGGAGGAGAGGAACATGGTAGTGGGGAGGAGAGGAACATGGTAGTGGGGAGGAGAGGAACATGGTAGTGGGGAGGAGAGGAACATGGTAGTGGGGAGGAGAGGAACATGGTAGTGGGGAGGAGAGGAACATGGTAGTGGGGAGGAGAGGAACATGGTAGTGGGGAGGAGAGGAACATGGTAGTGGGGAGGAGAGGAACATGGTAGTGGGGAGGAGAGGAACATGGTAGTGGGGAGGAGAGGAACATGGTAGTGGGAAGGAGAGGAACATGGTAGTGGAGAGGGGAGGAACATGGTAGTGGGGAGGAGAGGAACATGGGAGTGGGGAGGAGAGAAACAAACTGATGCAATTATGCAAGTTAGGCATCACTTACTCAGAATGCGTCCAATTCGTTCCTTTTCTGACTTGACGAACTCTCCACCTTTCTCTTGAACCTTCTTCATAACTTTAACATAGTAATCAGCACTGAACAAGAGGCAAAAGGATGTACAGTGCCACAGGGGATAGATGGACACCACTTCCCCTTCTCTCAACCTTTCCTTTTTTTTCTGTGAGACACACGTATACACACACACACACACCACATGCACACACACTAACGCACTGTGTATCACTGCTTGCTGAAGCTGCAGCAGCTGCCTCAGCAATGATGCCCTCACGACTCTCCTCCTCTGTCATGAACCTACTAGCCAAGGTGTTCATCTCCTCCACGACACCAGCCTGCACAATCAGACGGCCCCAGCAAGGGAATAAGATAATGGGCCTTCACTAGTATTGAATGCCAGTACAATGCCATGCTATACAAAAGTGCACTTTGACCCCACCCTCCACCCTAACCACAACACACACTTCCTTTGCACTCACCAGTGGGCTCAGCTTTCCCCCCACCATTCTGAAGGTGCCACAGTTTTTGTTTAGGAACATCACAAACTCGTCAGCAGAGCGACCTTCATTGTACTAGGCAACACACACACACACGCACACACACACACACACACACACACACACACACACACACGCACACTTAATACACACAGATGGCACAACCTCAGTACCACTCACGTCTATTCCATCCTTGTTATCCTTCGGGAAAAACTTGATGGTGGGATACCCCTGGACACCATACCTATTTAATTAAACCACAGAAAAGGACCTCGCTAGTCAAAGCAAACCCCTCCACTCAACCCTCAACTTCACCTTGAAGCCAAATCCCTCTGAGCATCAGCATCAACTCGTGCAACCACACACTGTGCAAAAAAATGAACAAAATTTAATTATGGAACAATGGACATTATTAAAGGAAATGGGTATCCATGGGGGGGGGGGGGGGGGGGAAGGGGGATATCCATGGGGAAGGGATCCATCTGCACTCAAAGAGGAAGGGCAGCCTTACATTTTCATCGTTCTTGAAGGTTGCGCCCACCTCCTCATAGGCAGGTGCCAATGCTTTGCAGTGACCACACCCTATTTGAGAGAGGATGGATTGTTTTGAGCAATTGGATAGCCATCAGGTACCGCAACTACAAAAAAAAAAAAACCCTCTGTACTCACATGGTGCAAAAAACTCAACCAGAACATTCTTGGTAGAGTCCTTCACAATGCTGTCAAAGTTATCAACAGTCAAATCCACGACTGCGCTTAGTGTTTTCTTCACACGACCTCTGGAACCTGAGGTTGTCAAAGTGTCCAGCAGATCACCACGGGAGGAGGGTATGATGTTGAACCCCCCACCCTCACAACATGTCCACTCTCACCTCCAGCCCTTACCACTATTTATACCTTCAACCACCAAGCTCACCAGTCTGGGAGTTAATAAACTGGATAATATCCTCAGCCTCTCTGCCTCCGTTGTAACTGTAGGTGCGCCGGTGGGAAGGCAGTTTTAAAACAATTTTTTTTTAAAGTGAGCGTGCAACGCAGCACACACTAATAAACACCCAACACACGCCTACACATGGACACACACGAACATTCACAACACGCACAAAGTACTCACTCTTGCGGCTCGGTGCTGCCCTTAGGAAAGAATTTAAGCGTTGGGAATCCCTGAATACCGAAACGAGAGCCCAGGTCCTTTTCGGCGTCACAATCGACCTTCGCAACGACAACGTCCCCTACGTTGTCGAAAGCTTTTCCTACTTCTTCATAGGCTGGTGCGAGGCGCTTGCAATGTCCACACCCTGGGGAAAAGCAAGTTACGCCCTAGAACACGAAGTTCAAACAAACTTACAAGGTGCGTAGAATTCGACGAAGGCGTGTTTGTCTCCGTTTACGTACTGCATACGAACAAATACAAATGCCATGTTTAACAAATTGTGGGCGTGCTGGTAAAAGACTATGGCTTTTACCTGGTCGAAGTTACTATTGTCCAGCTGTAGAACGACGCACTCGATGGGCACCAGAAATGCAAACGTGCACAACGCCAAAAGCACGAGTCCCGCCATTCTCTAACCTTCCTTCTGGCGTATAGACCACGTTTTATTAAATTAATCACGTGAGGTTAAACCGCTTAAATTAATTTAATATTATCAACATCCGGTATCGTCGGCCGCGACTCTTCGATCGAAGCTTTATCCGAGAGATTCAGTGCGCCACAACACAGGCCAAATCATTTACATCTGATCATTTGAAGCGCTAAATTTTCCTCCATGATTTACACATACATTCACACATAGGCACACACATACAAAGTACAAATAGCATAGTAAATATTGTATAAATATCTGCCAACCAAGTTTTCTTTACCATCCCACCTCACTGGATCAACATGGTTCGGCCGGATGTCTAGCCAAAGCTTCTGGCAAAAGATCACCACTCTTCCCTTCAAAGTGAAACCTGTAATGTTTATTACAAAAAAAAAGATACAGAAAGTATTTGTATTTCAGAGCTAGTGGAGTTCGGAAGGTCCTGACCTCAAGAAGGAGGTAACAGGTGTCTGTTCCAGGTTGAACTCTGCTACTGGCACACCGCGGGCTGCCACCATGGGAGCAAACCCCGCAGCAGGGTAGACCACAGATGAAGTACCCACCTTATTGGGTTAGCAGTGAGCAGTTACAGGGGTGGTCAAGCCAGCCACTCCCCCTTACATGACCACCCACTTGTGCACAGGCCACTCCCCCTTACATGACCACCCACTTGTGCACAGGCCACTCCCCCTTACATGACCACCCACTTGTGCACAGGCCACTCCCCCTTACATGGTCACCACTTGTGCACAGGCCACCCCCCCCCTTACATGACCACCCACTTGTGCACAGGCCACCCCACCCCCCCCCCTTACATGACCACCCACTTGTGCACAGGCCACCCCCCCCACCCCCCTTACATGACCACCCACTTGTGCACAGGCCACTCCCCCTTACATGACCACCCACTTGTGCACAGGCCACTCCCCTTACATGTTCACCACTTGTGCACAGGCCACCCCCCCCCCCCCCTTACATGACCACCCACTTGTGCACAGGCCACCCCTCCCCCCTTACATGACCACCCACTTGTGCACAGGCCACCCCCCCCCACCCCCCTTACATGACCACCCACTTGTGCACAGGCCACTCCCCCTTACATGACCACCCACTTGTGCACAGGCCACTCCCCTTACATGTTCACCACTTGTGCACAGGCCACCCCCCCCCCCCTTACATGACCACCCACTTGTGCACAGGCCACTCCCCTTACATGTTCACCACTTGTGCACAGGCCACCCCCCCCCCCCTTACATGACCACCCACTTGTGCACAGGCCACCCCTCCCCCCTTACATGACCACCCACTTGTGCACAGGCCACCCCCCCCACCCCCCTTACATGACCACCCACTTGTGCACAGGCCACCCCCCTTACATGGTCACCCACTTGTACACAGGCCACCCCCCCCCCCCCCCCCCCCTTACATGGTCACCCACTTGTGCACAGGCCACCCCTCCTTACACATGGTCACCCACTTGTGCACAAGCCACCCCCCTCCCCCCCTACATGACCACCCACTTGTGCAGAGGCCACTCCCTCTTACATGGTCACCCACTTGTGCACGGGCCAAAGCAATTGGTGCAATTGCAAAAGCCTCTCTACTGGTGAGTTCATAACAATTAAGAAGGCTAAACGTCAGATCTTGCACCCTTGGCGCAAGGGTGTCCTATGATGTCCAAGAGTTGGCCTATGATGTGCAAGAGGTGTCCTATGATGTCCAAGAGGTGTCCTATGATGTGCAAGAGGTGTCCTATGATGTCCAAGAGGTGTCCTATGATGTGCAAGAGGTGTCCTATGATGTGCAAGAGGTGTCCTATGATGTCCAAGAGGTGTCCTATGGTGTGCAAGAGGTGCCCTATGATGTCCAAGAGGTGTCCTATGATGTGCAAGAGGTGTCCTATGATGTACAAGAGGTGTCCTATGATGTCCAAGAGGTGTCCTATGATGTGCAAGAGGTGTCCTATGGTGTGCAAGAGGTGTCCTATGATGTGCAAGAGGTGTCCTATGATGTGCAAGAGGTGTCCTATGATGTCCAAGAGGTGTCCTATGGTGTGCAAGAGGTGTCCTATGATGTGCAAGAGGTGTCCTATGATGTCCAAGAGGTGTCCTATGATGTGCAAGAGGTGTCCTATGGTGTGCAAGAGGTGTCCTATGATGTGCAAGAGGTGTCCTATGATGTCCAAGAGGTGTCCTATGATGTGCAAGAGGTGTCCTATGATGTGCAAGAGGTGTCCTATGATGTGCAAGAGGTGTCCTATGATGTCCAAGAGGTGTCCTATGATGTCCAAGAGGTGTCCTATGATGTGCAAGAGGTGTCCTATGATGTGCAAGAGGTGTCCTATGATGTCCAAGAGGTGTCCTATGATGTGCAAGAGGTGTCCTATGATGTGCAAGAGGTGTCCTATGATGTGCAAGAGGTGTCCTATGATGTGCAAGAGGTGTCCTATGATGTGCAAGAGGTGTCCTATGGTGTGCAAGAGGTGTCCTATGATGTACAAGAGGTGTCCTATGGTGTGCAAGAGGTGTCCTATGGTGTGCAAGAGGTGTCCTATGATGTACAAGAGGTGTCCTATGGTGTGCAAGAGGTGTCCTATGATGTGCAAGAGGTGTCCTATGATGTGCAAGAGGTGTCCTATGATGTGCAAGAGGTGTCCTATGGTGTGCAAGAGGTGTCCTATGATGTGCAAGAGGTGTCCTATGGTGTGCAAGAGGTGTCCTATGATGTGCAAGAGGTGGCCTATGATGTCCAAGAGGTGTCCTATGATGTGCAAGAGGTGTCCTATGATGTGCAAGAGGTGTCCTATGATGTGCAAGAGGTGTCCTATGGTGTGCAAGAGGTGTCCTATGATGTGCAAGAGGTGTCCTATGATGTGCAAGAAGTGTCCTATGATGTGCAAGAGGTGTCCTATGGTGTGCAAGAGGTGTCCTATGGTGTGCAAGAGGTGTCCTATGATGTACAAGAGGTGTCCTATGATGTGCAAGAAGTGTCCTATGATGTGCAAGAAGTGTCCTATGATGTGCAAGAGGTGTCCTATGGTGTGCAAGAGGTGTCCTATGATGTACAAGAGGTGTCCTATGGTGTGCAAGAGGTGTCCTATGATGTGCAAGAGGTGTCCTATGATGTGCAAGAGGTGTCCTATGGTGTGCAAGAGGTGTCCTATGATGTGCAAGAGGTGTCCTATGATGTGCAAGAGGTGTCCTATGGTGTGCAAGAGGTGTCCTATGATGTGCAAGAGGTGTCCTATGGTGTGCAAGAGGTGTCCTATGATGTGCAAGAGGTGTCCTATGATGTCCAAGAGTTGGCCTATGATGTGCAAGAGGTGTCCTATGATGTGCAAGAGGTGTCCTATGATGTCCAAGAGGTGTCCTATGGTGTGCAAGAGGTGTCCTATGATGTGCAAGAGGTGTCCTATGGTGTGCAAGAGGTGTCCTATGATGTGCAAGAGGTGTCCTATGGTGTGCAAGAGGTGTCCTATGATGTGCAAGAGGTGTCCTATGGTGTGCAAGAGGTGTCCTATGATGTGCAAGAGGTGTCCTATGGTGTGCAAGAGGTGTCCTATGATGTGCAAGAGGTGTCCTATGATGTGCAAGAAGTGTCCTATGATGTGCAAGAGGTGTCCTATGGTGTGCAAGAGGTGTCCTATGATGTACAAGAGGTGTCCTATGGTGTGCAAGAGGTGTCCTATGATGTGCAAGAGGTGTCCTATGATGTGCAAGAGGTGTCCTATGGTGTGCAAGAGGTGTCCTATGATGTGCAAGAGGTGTCCTATGATGTGCAAGAGGTGTCCTATGGTGTGCAAGAGGTGTCCTATGATGTGCAAGAGGTGTCCTATGATGTCCAAGAGTTGGCCTATGATGTGCAAGAGGTGTCCTATGATGTGCAAGAGGTGTCCTATGATGTCCAAGAGGTGTCCTATGGTGTGCAAGAGGTGTCCTATGATGTGCAAGAGGTGTCCTATGGTGTGCAAGAGGTGTCCTATGATGTGCAAGAGGTGTCCTATGGTGTGCAAGAGGTGTCCTATGATGTGCAAGAGGTGTCCTATGGTGTGCAAGAGGTGTCCTATGATGTGCAAGAGGTGTCCTATGGTGTGCAAGAGGTGTCCTATGATGTGCAAGAGGTGTCCTATGGTGTGCAAGAGGTGTCCTATGATGTGCAAGAGGTGTCCTATGATGTGCAAGAGGTGTCCTATGGTGTGCAAGAGGTGTCCTATGATGTGCAAGAGGTGTCCTATGGTGTGCAAGAGGTGTCCTATGATGTGCAAGAGGTGTCCTATGGTGTGCAAGAGGTGTCCTATGATGTGCAAGAGGTGTCCTATGATGTCCAAGAGGTGTCCTATGATGTGCAAGAGGTGTCCTATGATGTGCAAGAGGTGTCCTATGATGTGCAAGAGGTGTCCTATGATGTCCAAGAGGTGTCCCATGATGTGCAAGAGGTGTCCTATGATGTCCAAGAGGTGTCCTATGATGTGCAAGAGGTGTCCTATGGTGTGCAAGAGGTGGCCTATGATGTCCAAGAGGTGTCCTATGATGTGCAAGAGGTGTCCTATGATGTCCAAGAGGTGTCCCATGATGTGCAAGAGGTGTCCTATGATGTCCAAGAGGTGTCCTATGATGTGCAAGAGGTGTCCTATGGTGTGCAAGAGGTGTCCTATGATGTCCAAGAGGTGTCCTATGATGTCCAAGAGGTGTCCTATGATGTGCAAGAGGTGTCCTATGGTGTCCAAGAGGTGTCCTATGGTGTGCAAGAGGTGTCCTATGATGTGCAAGAAGTGTCTAATGATGTGCAAGAGGTGTCCTATGGTGTGCAAGAGGTGTCCTATGATGTCCAAGAGGTGTCCTATGATGTCCAAGAGGTGTCCTATGATGTGCAAGAGGTGTCCTATGGTGTCCAAGAGGTGTCCTATGGTGTGCAAGAGGTGTCCTATGATGTGCAAGAAGTGTCCTATGATGTGCAAGAGGTGTCCTATGGTGTGCAAGAGGTGTCCTATGGTGTGCAAGAGGTGTCCTATGATGTGCAAGAGGTGTCCTATGATGTGCAAGAGGTGTCCTATGATGTGCAAGTGTCCTATGGTGTGCAAGAGGTGTCCTATGGTGTGCAAGAAGTGTCCTATGATGTGCAAGAGGTGTCCTATGGTGTGCAAGAGGTGTCCTATGATGTCCAAGAGGTGTCCTATGATGTGCAAGAGGTGTCCTATGATGTGCAAGAGGTGTCCTATGATGTCCAAGAGGTGTCCATGATGTGCAAGAGGTGTCCTATGGTGTGCAAAAGGTGTCCTATGATGTGCAAGAGGTGTCCTATGATGTCCAAGAGGTGTCCTATGATGTGCAAGAGGTGTCCTATGATGTGCAAGAGGTGTCCCATTGATCATAAAGTATATCACACACATTTCAGACCCCAAAGTATGCCCACAACATTAATCCTTTTAAAAGACCCCAAATGGGCACAATGGATTCAGTGATGGAAATTTTCGAACATTTCAAAACACATCCTCCCAAATTTCAGGACTTGTTGAAGCTAGATACTCAATAATTTCATCATACCATTCAGCAAATTGGCTTTTTTGAAGAGTACTTATGGTTTCTTCTGCTTACAAATAGCAATCCTCACAAGTATTACTTCATAACACGGCTTGATGGTATAGTACAGTGAACAAAACCACTCACTCCCCTTCACACAACACACTATCACACACAGCCCCAGAGCATACCTTTTTAACCCCTCCTTCTCTACCATGGCATCCTTACCAACAAGCACAGGTCACATTCCAAAAGTGCCTCTGATGCCTGTCTCATTACGTCATCATCCAGCATCTCTCCAAACCACACCACATTTGGTCTCAGAAGACCACCACATGTCTGGTCACTGCACCTGGTCGAGCGTGAGAAGGGTAGGGAGGGGGTAGGGGATATGGAGGAGAGAGAGAGGATAATACAGACTTCACACAGAGTGCATGCAGGTGCCAGAACCTTGGAAGTTCCTCCAGAGGTATTTTTGCCTCCATACAGTTGGGATCTGGGGCCCTAGAAAACAAAATAAATAACTCCATGTACATGTAATTACAATAAACACCTTCAAGCGTTAAACACATGCATGCACATGCCAAATAAGGTCATTGGACAACTTGTATATTGTTCTCATGCATTATGCCATATTTGGAAAGTGCCTCACTGGCTTAAACTGGGGGCTATGCATGTGGGCTATGCATTTGGTATGAAGGATCAGACACTATGCAAAAAAAAAATTGGGAATGAAATGGAATGTACAAACCCTTTGTCTTTGAGTGAAGGGACGATAGGACTTTTGGTGTTCTCCTCTACCTTGCCACACTTGGTGCACCGGGTGTCAAACAGTGACCCTGTGAAATGGGTACGTGCGAGAAGGGGCTCGCTCAGAAGGCAATTAAATGCTTCTCTATCAAATACCATGGAGTTCGACAATTGACTTGGAGCCAGCTCGATGGTGAAGACGGTCGATATTCTGCGTAACAACAGTCACCTTCCTTCCCTGAGGCTTGAGCCTGGCTTCGAGCTCTGCAATGGCTCTGTGACCTGCGTTCGGTGCTTTAGTCCTCATCACCTCGCGGCGGTAGTGATAGAACTCCCATACCAGCGAAGGGTTGGCTTTGAACGCCTCGGGCGTGGCCAGCTGCTGGGCAGCGTACGTGCGCCACAGACCTCCCGTGCCCCTGTGCACGCGCAGTGATAACGATACCAATACATGGCATTGCCGCCTCTGTTGCTGCTCACCTAAAGGTGGGCACACCACTTTCGGCACTAATCCCTGCACCGCTGAGAACTACAATACTCTTTGCACTTCCAAGTGCCTCCCTGAACGCTTTCATATCACTCGTAGTTTCATGGCTGTTTGGTTCCATTTTAAAAGATCAGGAGCTTTTAATAGAAATATCGTAATCGTGACATCATCATAACCGGTACGTCTCGCCGTACGTTACGTCGCGTCCTCCGAGCTATAAATACACTCACGTCATCGTATTAGGCCCACGTGATATATAATATCTGAGATCCAAAGGAAGTGCTAGGTTGTGTTTTTACCAGTGAACGATGGCATCAGCGTTAGCGCGCTTATTCGGAGGTGGGAAGGGCAAGGAAGACCAGCCCTCGCCTCAAGTAGCAATACAGAAGTTGAGAGAGACGGAAGAAATGTTGGGCAAGAAGTCTGAGTTCCTAGAAAAGAAAATTGCTAAGGAGCTAGCGGCAGCCAAGCAAGCTGGGATGAAAAACAAGAGAGGTAAAAGCGATATATAAATATCCCCGACACAAGGCTTCTAGTTATAAAAACGGATAATGTCTGACCTTAGCGTCATCATAGCGTAACGGTTCTCATCATTATATATTTTTATTTTTTAGCCGCCATGAACGCCCTGAAACGAAAGAAGCGACTCGAGAAACAGCTTCAGCAGATTGACGGAACCCTCTCGACCATCGAGTTTCAGCGTGAGGCCTTGGAGAATGCCCAGACCAACACTGAGGTCCTCAATAACATGAGCTTCGCAGCCAAGGCTCTGAAGGCGGCTCACCAGCAGTTGTGAGTGACTAATCGCTTGCCCGTGGCGTGGCGTTAGTCAAGCCAGCAACATTTGTGCGGAAATAACTATTGTCCTAGTGAACCTTGGTGACAGCGTAGCACTAAGGTGGTGCACTGTCATGCCCTAACATTCTGGTCCTGGTCACACACACACACACACACACAACACACACACACACACACACACACACACACACACACACACACACACACACACACACACACGGAGACATACACATCCAAATTTGCCCTGGCATTTAAATATAGTATGGGCAGCTTATACTAACAGTACCGTATTGCTGTTGTAGGGATGTTGATGATGTCCAGGACATGATGGACGATATCCAGGAGCAAAATGAGTTATCTGAAGAAATTACAAATGCACTGTCGAGTCCTGTTGGGTTTGGTCAGGATGTGGATGAGGTAAGCTAACTGAGGGTGGTAGAGGCATTTATGTATTGATATATGTATGAGGCCAGTGAGCAATTGTGTACGCTCTGCTCCACCCACCTTATCTCTTTTCACTCTCTCGCCACTTAAGGATGAGCTTCTGGCTGAGCTGGAAGGGATGGAGCAGGAAGACCTGGAGAAGGACTTGCTTGAGGTGCCTGCAGGTAGCAGCAAGTTACCAGAGGACACCATTGGTGTGGACGACCTACCTTCAGTTCGTAAGTGTCTGGACTGGGGGGGGGGGGGGGGGGGGGAACCTGAGCTATTTTTTACATCACTTCTAACCTATGTTTGTAACAGCCACCAAGACTCCCAAAGCCAAAGTCAAGAATGATGATGATGATCTCAGAGAGCTAGCCAGCTGGGCCACCTCATAAGGAATATCATGGATCCGCCCCCAACCCTTATGTCCCCTGTACCCTCAGTCCCTTATTGTCAGCATAAATATTCTCATCTGTGTGACAGTTATAATTGTGTGTGTGTGTTGTAGCCATATTCTCTGTGGTGTTTACTGGCAGATACTTGTTGAGGACGTTGCCTGCTCGGAAGGTGGGGGGGGATCTAACATAATTAATGGACTCCAAACGCGCGTACGCAAGATGTATGCATAATTTAAAAATTCAGGCCACTATAACTTCTAATTTCCAGTGCGTAAGAAAGAAGTTGAGAACATAGGTTCTCTTAAATAATTTGAAAATATTCGCTACGTCCCTTTTCGTTGCCTCGATCCCATACATATATAGACTGCCATGCTAAGAATGTTCTCTCTTAAAGGGCTGAAGTATATTTATGTTATTGGAATTAGGGATATTAAACTACATGTACATGGAGACGTAGTTACGTAATATTCTTGCCATGGATAATGAATAACCGCGCGGGAAAGAACGACGGAGGAAAAAAGGCGATGCATTTCCTCGCATGGTAGCATATGATTTGGAATCGTTCAGGTGACTTCACGCCATCCAAGTGGGGAAACTTAAAAGAGTGTTCAGGTAAACAATAATGCTAAAGCAAAAACAAAAAGATTCATGGGAATAGTTTTGGTATTAATATAGGCGGCGGAGACGGGGGGGGGGGGGGGGGGGGGGGGGGGGGGGCAAGGGGGGCTATTGCCCCCCCCCCCCCCCCCCATCCCTGCAGATTTTTGGTTACAGATTATACAGGCAGGTATATAAAGGAGTCTATTTTATTACATACGTCGATACAAGAGACAGTCAGTGATCGTTAAGTTCGGTGAGCACCTTGCATCACTTCAATTCCACTTGTGGCACGAGTTAGATTCTAATTAACGGTATCGGCACGTGAAGTAAACTTGAACGCTTGTTGCAGTCCGTCATACATGTATCCATAATCCAGACATACCAAGTCTCACGCCTCCGGCGTGAGTCTCACGCCTCAGGCTTCTATCTCACGCTCACACGCCCAACGAATGTTTTCTCACGCCTAAACTAAAACACACAGAACAAAAAGTAATCGCAAATTAATATTGGATAAAGTAAATCATTACACGGCACCCGCCCTCACTACATGTATTGAACCCGGTTATTTGTAGCAAGTTATTTGATTATTTATGCTTGCTATAAATTATACCGTACCGCGCGCGCGAGATCGAGCATGGCAGTCCGAGCTGAAAGGTTAGCTTCAGTAGATCAAGATGTGGAATCGGATGAGATGTCGGCAAAATCCGTCGGAGCAGCCAAGTACCGCACAAAGTTCCAAAAAGAATGGTTGAAGGTTTACCCCTTTGTTCAAGAAGTTAAAGACAACCCGCACAAGTTTCTATGCAATATCTGTATGCGTCAGGTCGCATGTGATCATCAAGGTAAGCACGATATTGAAAGGCATATGGAAAAGGCAATGCACCAGGCTAATGTAGAATTTGGTTTGCTAATTGCATACTATTTTTACTACATGCATATGTATCAGAAGTAATCACAATGAAACTCGTTACGTATTCATATTGAATGTTACGTGCGGTTGTATCTACTGGAGGCGCCTGAAAAAGCGACTAAGGACTTGACCCCAGGCGCGAGAAACGCTAATAATCGTTTTTCTCACGCCCAGACAGGGCTATCTCACGCCCAGTTTAACATCGTCTCCCGCCTTGGAAGGTATACCCCTTGGCATCTCTGATAATCGTTTGGTTCAAACGGTATCCATCCTCAGCTTGTTCGTTTTAATCGATCCTCTGAAGTTATATAGCTAATCTGCATACCAATACCGCTAGCCGTTTGAGGGAAACTTCGTTTCACCATAGATAATAGACTGTGCAGCACTGCAGACGGCCAAAGGCCAGGCAGAGGATGAAACTTCAGCAGCTAATGAGAAGAGGAAGACGTATTTTGGAGTATTTCCGTAATTGAAATGTGTAGTTTTAAATACTTTCTGCGTGTATCTTGTACATTAATTAGCCGATATCGTAGCGCACAGCGTAATAAAATTAGATCGAGGGAAAAACAATCGACATGAAAAAGTAAAATACCCCCCCCTCCCCCTCACAGTTTTATATCCGTAGCCACTACTTTTCCGCCCCCCCAGGTTTATTTAGCTTCCGCCGCCTATGGTATATCATGAAGGATGCTGGTAGATGCTGCTAGTTTAATGACTAGACCCTCCAACCTGGCAAAAAGCGGGCATGTATTATTTCATCGGTTTAGGTCTGTCTGCGCAACTGGTATGATATGTGTGCATACATGTGCTGTATGTATACAAGGTCTCTTTCGGCGCGCGGCAATGAAACAGGTGGTAAAAAGTGAAAGCGGAATTGCCATAAACCACCGGCAGACGTGACGTCAAAGGGCATCAACTTCTGCGGCTAAGATGGCATCAGCGTTAGCGCGCCTGTTCGGAGGTGGGAAGGGTAAGGAAGACCAGCCCTCGCCTCAAGTAGCAATACAGAAGTTGATGGAGACGGAAGAAATATTGGGCAAGAAGTCTGAGTTCCTAGAAAAGAAAGTTGCGAAGGAGCTAGCGGTGGCCAAGCAAGCTGGGATGAAAAACAAGAGAGGTAAATCAAATTGCACACGTCCTCCAAAAGGTGTTCAATTAGGATGCTAAGTACCTGAGCTAGCGCGTATAATTTACTGATTAATTTTTAAAAATGCACGGTACGTTGTCATGTTTAGCCGCCATGAACGCCCTGAAACGAAAGAAGCGGTTCGAGAAACAGCTTCAACAGATTGACGGAATTCTCTCGACCATCGAGTTTCAGCGTGAGGCCTTGCAGAATGCCCAGACCAACACTGAGGTCCTCAATAGCATGAGCTTCGCAGCCAAGGCACTAAAGGCAGCTAGTACTCACTTGTGAGTGACTACACGTATGTGTGTGCTGCACTTGTGCGGGTGACGAAGGATTTTGGGGACCCGGGGGGGGGGGGGGGGGGAGGAGGAGGAAGAGGTGTTCAATGGGCGTGGTCTATTCATCGCATTTACATGTAACTAGGCACCTTGTGAGGGCCACATACAGTTAATATTACACTTGAGCATAAAGATTTCATACACGGCCCTGGGGTCCACTGAGTTATGCTTATATGATACAGCGCTGCATGTTGAAGTGATACCACAATTATTCCTGATGAGCAGTTAATATATCTATACAGCGTATTGGGATTATTAATGGCAATTCAGAGGTGTGTCATCATGAACCTCTGAGTCTTCTTACTTTATTGGTCGTAAATATCATGTGACCAAAATCAAACCTGAAAATAAGACCCTCTCGGATCAAGTTTAGCAAAAGCCTCGATAGTGTTGCTGATAATTATAAATCAGTGATGGTCCGGTTTTGTGGGTTACCTGATGCCTTTGACCTGACAGTGACCTTATCACGAAGTGGGTATCTGCTATAGCTGCTGCTGAGCTAAACAGACATAATTCCAATGATGCCAAATGCTCCACGCTGTGGTTTCAGATGCTCTGAGTGTATTCATATGTCGCTACTTTTCAGAGAGTACAGCTACTAACACCTCCCAGTTTGCTTGACCAGTGGCAAGCTCAACAGAGTCTGAGCAGAGGACGTCTTGGACCTCGCCATCTCTTACGACCATCCACTGCTGCGTATATCGTCACTAAGCCCTTCAGGTTCAGGCTCCTTATCAGCCAAACATCTACATGATGCAGTCAGCCACTACAACAGTCTTGTTCTTCAACCAGATGTTCTCGGTGAGTTCTTTTCTTTTATTGTGCCTCAGTCAAGTGAGCTGCCTGACAACACTACAGAAAAATCATGTTAAGACTCGGAAATACACAGCAAGAATTTGGAACACGTGTTTTCTTTTCTGATGCTTAGCATTGTACTGTATAAAGCCATTCTTATGCACCTTTGATTGCATATCTCATTCCGGCACAACCCAGCGCTGAATTTATAATTAACCATACATTTCTACAGCAAGTAGCAACCTCTTTCACTTGTCCTGAAAGTTGATTAGTTGGTCCACATAATGTATTCAGAACAAGTGAGATAAGTTTGATTGCTGTAGAAATGTATAGCAAATTATAAATTACTACACTAAATTATAAAGAGCTACACTAAACTAATGTTTATTTTTATGCAATTAGCTACCATTTTATTATCTCTCCCTGTGGCCTTTGATCTTAAGATCATTCATCCACTTAACTCAGCCAACATTCTAGAAGCGAGTTTGATCTCAGGGTCTACAGCTGAGAAGGGGGGAAAAGGAAAACACAGGAAGAACGATGATACCTGTAATGCTAGGGGATGGTCTTGCATCCCTCCAGTAGTTGAAGTTTATGGTGGGTGGGGTCATAAAGCCACAACAACATTTGCCCGTCTAAGCAAATTACTTGGTCTCTGCAGCAGACGACCATCTACAACTTTGTTAAATGAACTATATTGCCATCTCTAATGAGGCAAAATGCTCAGGTGTTGCTGGCCCACACTGCTTTGCCTGCTGTAGCCCATGAATTTTAGTTTACATCTTTGGTGTATGTATGTATGTATGTATGTATGTAACTAAATCAAAATTATTTAGAATAATAAGGGTTATAATAATTATAATTGTACTTTTATAAATTCACATGCTCTATGTACACCATTCCTGCAACTACTCATGCTTTTTGGCAACATAAAAATGTTGCTGGATCTATTATTATAACGTCAGTAACTGATTCCTATGCAAAAATTATATGGACAAATATGCTGCTCGTATTCCAAACATGCATGATTAACTAACCACTTTCCATATTATTTAATAAGATCTAAGCAGAGATCTAGAGTAATTTATTCATTTAAGGAAGAGGCTGCAGCTTTGGACCTCCTGCTGAACCACAGGAGGTCTGAGATCATTGCACAAGTTGCCGCAACGTTATGTCCTTCATGCCGTCTGCACACATAATAGACCCAGGCCATGTCAACCTGTTGGGTTCTCCTAATGGAGCACATCTTTCATTAAATCATTCTTGGACAAGCTTTATTTATGGCAGAGCACTTTGCATGGTCATTTAGTGCTGGAAGACATCTGCCATGAATGACATTACCATCAGGAGCCTCTAACATCTTCCAATGCTAGTACTGCAAGGCGGCCTTGAACCTCTGATGGCATGGAATAGATGGTATAACCTTGGTCAGTGCCACAGAGAAATAGAAAACTTCTTTTCTTAGGATGCTACTGACCGTAACATTTTTTGCTCCATCCTACATGTACATTGAGAAGTTTCGTATCAAACTTTGATTGTTTATTTGTATATCCGTACAGAGTGCTTCATTTAAATGGATATTACTAAAACCATGTTTCTTATTATGTAACAGAGATGTGGATGACGTCCAGGACATGATGGATAATATCCAGGAGCAGAATGAGTTATCTGAAGAAATTACAAATGCACTGTCGAGTCCTGTTGGGTTTGGTCAGGATGTGGACAAGGTAAGTGAGTTCTTGTGGTGTGTTTGGTGAATAACCACACATAAGTATGCACGTGTATTCGTAATGTTCATATCAATTATTTATAACTGGTAGCTAGTTTCACTGTTCCATGTCCCCTCCCATCCACTTAAGGATGAGCTTCTGGCTGAGCTGGAAGGGATGGAGCAGGATGAACTGGAAAAGGACTTGCTTGAGGTGCCTGCAGGTGGCAGCAGGTTACCACAGGACACCATTGGTGTGGACGACCTACCTTCAGTTCGTAAGTATCTGGCCTGAACGGGGAAGAGGGAGATTTTTAAAAACATCATCCTTTGTAATAGCCACCAAGATTCCCAAAGCCAAAGTCAAGACTGATGATGATGAGATCAAAAAACTGGCCAGCTGGGCCACCTCATAAGGGTCTACTAACCAACCTGCCATCTCAATTAGTATCTGTGCAGCACATGGACAGAAATTATGCCATTGGTTTTGAATACATTACCAATTAGTGATTATGGCGAATAATTTACCATGCCCGCTCTTATTGGAAATTTGTTTTTAATATATAGATTATAATATAGATTACTGAAGCCCCATGCAAGGACATTCAGTTGAGTTCAAACCAGCCAGAACATGCCACAAACCAGCTCCAAATCTTATCAGTATGACAAGGATTTTAAAGTACAGTCTATTAGTCTAGTCTAATATCCATGGTCGAATTTATCTTCGCTTTTGATCGATCGTTGGCCTTTAAAATGCCACAGTGCAATACTTGCTGTGCAACAGCAAATAGTACGACATAAAACTTCAAGCAAATTTGTTCCGTTAAATGAAACCAATACTCGGTCGGTCATGAGTCGGGTTTATGACCGCTTCTTCTAATTAAATACCATACGTAGAAATACAATACAAAAACACTTAACTTCCGTACCAGCGAAACTATTTGAAGTAAGCAGTATGAAAACACGTTTGACAAACTCATAAGTATAAAAACGATACTGGGGAAATGACGTCAGGCACGTGTTTAGGTATAGTCTGCCATGTATATGATTTCACTCCCACACTAGGGGCGCGGTTTATATAATGTGAGGCTCGAAAAGACATGAACAACCTACGCTCACTACCGTAAGGATTAATCTACTTGCATATACCACGAGCGTGGCGTACACAAACCAACCTTAAAAGTTCGGATCAGCAAAGACCGGCAATGCTTTTTGTATGCATTGATCCTGTACACCCAGGTGGTTTTTTGGCGACATTTCAGAACATACTGTTACCACCATGCTTACAGCGGCCTCCGGTGTGGATAGAGGCGTCTTCATAGCGTACAACCGCCCTCACGCCGATCATGATCAAGTTGTTCTAGCCATCAGGTGTCAGTTTTGTCTATGGACCAAGCATGACCCACTATATGATCTCTACAACTGCAATCATTGTACATCTGCTTTCCATTCCGCAGGTCTTCTACCAGTGACAATGTGGAGCATATTGACGTAATGTGTACCGCCAATGGAAAATACAAAGTTTCAGGCGAGGTAACGCGTTACGTAATGTAAATCTGCTCAATTGCGAGGCTACCATGTAGATAATGTACCGCCCAGTTAACACAATTAACACAGTTTTGCCATTCTCCATGCACCAATTTAAGACATGTGTGAGGTTCAAAGTGTACTCCTCTCAGATGCAGGAGCACGAAGACATCATTTTGGCAATAAAATCATTTGCAGCTCATCATATCCCATCTCTGAAGCCTGCCTTTGGTACTGAGACTAGCCATATGGAGGGAGAATTTCTCAGTGACCCACCTCCTTCTTACAACCAACCACAAAATCCTTTACAGGCAAGTGATTTGAGCCAGCATTCTGATGATAACACCTTGCTCAATAGTTAGAGGCAGCTTCATTGCCATGTACAAGTGACATAAATTCTCCTCCACCTTTGTGTATGTAAGCTGATTCTGCACGTTAAGTTTTTATTTTATTCCAAGTCCACACAGCCTACAATAGTGGCATTATTAGCCCTACTACTACTCAGTCATCTCAGCATGGGTCTCACTACTGGCACTATTACCAGTCACTGAATTGCTGCCATCCAAAAAATGTTCACCATGCTTGCTGCTATCATCATTCTGGTAAAATAGATTGGTTCTCACCGAATGACAAAGGTCTCTTCTTGAAACTGTGCACATACATGATATGGGTGTTTTTTATCCCTTGCTTTATTTGCTGGCTATGCACTTGTTACGATGCGGATAAGTATAATGATTGAAGTGCTGTACATCTGGAGAATTCTTTTAAAAATCCCCCAGTCATCCAAATATTTTTCTGACAGAATTAGTTATTTCAGACATTATTTATGGACAGTTCCTATTATTTCTTTTTCACCTCCCAGCGAATCATTAAAGCATAAAAAATCACATTACACAATTGACTGGAAAATCTGAGGCAACTTGTTACCGTGTCTGAACCTCAAGGCCTTAAACATTCTAATGGCAAGAGTCCAAATGGCATAACCTTGATACCATGGAGAAATGGCTATCTATCTTACATTCAAAGTCTTGTGCAAAATTCTTTTTGAGTGTATCATGATATTTATAACTGGTGCCCTAGTAGCTAGTTTCACTGTTCATGTCCCCTCCCATCCACTTAAGGATGAGCTTCTGGCTGAGCTGGAAGGGATGGAGCAGGAAGACCTGGAGAAGGACTTGCTTGAGGTGCCTGCAGGTAGCAGCAGGTTACCAGATGACACCATTGGTGTGGACGACCTACCTTCAGTTCGTACGCATCTGTCCTGAAGGGGGAGGAGGGAGAGGAATGATGTAAAAATGGTTCCCCCCTGCCCAAGAAAAGATGAAGTCAAGACTGATTATGATGACCTCAGAGAGCTAGCCAGCTGGGCCACCACCTCATAAGGGAATTGACCTGCCATCTTTATCTCCATCTTTGCTGCATGCTATTGGTTTTGAAGTCAAAAGGGTTATTGCAAAATAAATTTTCATGCTCGAAATGTGTTTAGAATCTCTTTCTATTGAAGCCCAGGGACCTTCAATTTAATTCAAACCTAAACAAAAATTGTGATGCAGGCAACATGCTAGTAGGGAACGAGTGTTTTGTCGCATCAGCACAATACTAGTCTGACGTGGGTGCCTGGTCCTTATTTGGTCAGTTATCTTGCAATTCTGTTCAATACCTCAAGTGCTTTATTCCCCCCAACATCCACCATTGGTAGTTCCAAAACTACATGCAGAGCCATTTCCTGTCAGCACATGCTTGGTCATTTTGTAACTCACCAATATATATAGAGGCATAGAACTGAATCTATGTAAATTTTCAAATAGCTAATTGACTATACCTGCGTAACATCAAAGTCACATGCGGCGTGTTAAATTAGATTATCCAACATTTTGATGTACAGTTTACTATAGGGCATTTTAATGAATGGGGCATTTTAAATGAAATGGTCAATCATCTTCGTATGAGGATTGCAACATACATGCATAGGTAAATTAAAACAACACATTTTATTTACCGTAAACTACCTGTTAGAACACACACCCCTCCGCCCCCAATGCGCGAGATAGAAAAAAAAAGGGTACTTTTTAAAATCACCGTAACTCAGTAACCATTTACGCTAGCGCTTACCTTTTTCAAACTTTTGTAGGACTACCATTCCTTTCCAGGAAGTTTGAAAAAGGTAATACAAGCGCTAGCGTAAATGGTTACTGAGTTACGGTGATTTTAAAAAGTACCCTTTTTTTTTCAATCTCGCGCGTTGGGGGCGGAGGGGGGGGGGGGGGGGGGGGGGGGGGTTCTAACAGGTAGTGTACGGTAATACCTTCTATAATCACCGGATATGATTGTGCCAATGTTATCCAGCAAAACAAAATCACCCTTGTGATACTTTTTCAAATTTTCCAGGACAAGCAAAATAAAAGTAACGCTCGCATTGAAATGTATGACTAATTATAAATTCAGTGCCCAATAACTTTATGATCGAGAGTTCAATTTAGGATGCGTAAGGAGAACATTTGATAGAAGCTCTTTGGAGTTTGGAAAATCAAAAACTTGATAAACTATCCAGAAGTGTGATTTTGCTGGACACTATTATTTTAACCTGCATACCAAAATGGCGGACCATTATGAATGGTTAGTAACTTATGAATAACCTTAGTTAGGAATAATAATTCGTAATTAAGCCGGACGTGACGTTAAGGAATCATCTTCTGGGGGCGTTGCCTAACTGTAGAGATGGCATCAGCGTTAGCGCGCTTGTTCGGAGGTGGGAAGGGCAAGGAAGACCAGCCCTCGCCTCAGGTAGCAATACAGAAGTTGAGAGAGACGGAAGAAATGTTGGGCAAGAAGTCTGAGTTCCTAGAAAAGAAAATTGCTAAGGAGCTAGCGGCAGCCAAGCAAGCTGGGATGAAGAACAAGAGAGGTGAAAGAACACTCCCCTCTTCCCCCCCCCCCCCCCCCCCCTCCCCCTCGACACTATAAACTTAGGCTACTACTGACTTTAACGTCATCGGTTCTCTTTTTTTTTTTAATTTTTTAGCCGCCATGAACGCCCTGAAACGAAAGAAGCGGCTCGAGAAACAGCTTCAGCAGATTGACGGAACCCTCTCGACCATCGAGTTTCAGCGTGAGGCCTTGGAGAATGCCCAAACCAACACTGAGGTCCTCAATAACATGAGCTTCGCAGCCAAGGCTCTAAAGGCGGCTCACCAGCACTTGTGAGTGACTAGTCTCAAAGTGTTTAGTTACAGCTCGTACTGTTAAGGATGGGATTGTGGTGAGGAGGAGTGGGCACATCCATAACTATGAATAATTACACATTGCATAATAGAGCTTGTATGTTGAAATGACAAACAGCAGAGATATGCCTCTACATATATAGGACCGTTGTCGCGAATAGGGAGCTTGAAATGTACGCATGATTAAAAATTGTGGCCTTTCCATTGCGCAGAAAGACTAGGCATCTCTTATTATTTTGAAAACTTGAAAAAACATGCGTTAAATTTCTTTTCGATCCCGTGAGTGCACAAAACTATTAAGAACCAAAGAACCATGGGGTGGGGGGTTAAATATCTGATCCCATACAATTGTGTCTAACTTTTCATCTTGATTAGGTTTGATAGTGGTCGTAAAAATGCACTTACAATGAAACAACAGCTGATTAAAAAATCTCAGAAATCCCATGATGATAGCACACCCAAGTCTAATCAGTTTCAAGCAAGCTTTGATCACGTTGCGACTGTCATGCTGAACTTAACACTTGTCTGTAGTCCAATTTGCCTACATTTGCCTATCAACCTGCTAAGAAAATTAATGTTCAGTAACATTTACGATTTAAAAATTAAAAAACTTAGATTTATGTATTTTTGCACAGTATAGACATCCAACCAGAATGGGCCTGGTGCGTTAAGGGTGTATTATTGAAACCATGTTCCTTATTATGCAACAGAGACGTTGAAGATGTCCAGGACATGATGGACGATATCCAGGAGCAAAATGAGTTGGCTGACGAAATCACAAATGCACTGTCGAGTCCTGTTGGGTTTGGTCAGGATGTGGACGAGGTAAGTGAGTGATTGTGGTGTGTTGAGTGTTCAAAGGATGCTATGTATATGTATAATAAAACTATATATATATATGTGCATATTCGTAATGCATAATCCATGATTTTTATAACTGGTCACTAGTAACTAGTTTCACCCCTTCTCCACTTAAGGATGAGCTTCTGGCTGAGCTGGAAGGGATGGAGCAGGAAGAACTGGAAAAGGACTTGCTTGAGGTGCCTGCAGGTGGCAGCAGGTTACCAGAGGACACCATTGGTGTGGACGACCTACCTTCAGTTCGTAAGTATCTGGCCTGAAGATGGTTTGAGCTATTTTTACATCACTTCTAACCTATGTTTGTAACAGCCACTAAGACTCCCAAAGCTAAAGTCAAGACTGATGATGATGATCTCAGAGAGCTAGCTGGCTGGGCCACCTCATAAGGGTCTACTAAATGACCTGCCATTTTTTTTAAATTGTTCATCTGAGATACACATAGATCTATAACCTATTTACCTGTGTTTGTGTGTGAGTATATAATGTCTGCTTTCAATAGTGAACATTGGCCACTAATATTTTGGATACTTTATAACTGGATTTTAAAGCATCTGCAGTTTTTAGTAAGCGACATCTATCAGTATGCAATAGGCCAATTATTTTGGAACGATACAAATTTTGGCAGCCGTACACAGCATGTTTTGGAACACAACTCCATTGGGAGGCCTTACATCCCTAACAATTGTAAACAGGTTGGGAAGCCTTACATCCCTAACAATGGTAAACAAGTTGGGAGGCCTTACATCCCTAACAATGGTAAACAGGGATGCTAGTTACAGGATTTACTGCTCCAACATTTTTTTACCGTTCCAAAATAGTTGACCCTACAGTAGGGCTTGTTGTCATCATTGTAATTGGTTTCTGAAGCTTTTACTTTCTACTTGATGCAGTTTGAGTACTTAGCTTATTTTACATGGCCATGTGTGGAAGAACAACCGAAGGGAATAAACAGTACAAAAACAAAGTACAGGCGTCAATATGCACGTTGCAACCACACACACAACACTACTCCATAACAGTGATGTAGCTAGCCCTCTGACGTCTCTGTATGAAGAGACCTGCACTCCCAACCACAGTGGCTTCAACTTGAACTGAGTTCAAGTTGTACACACCCAAAGCAGTGAAGATGGCAAACACAGAAATAGTTCTAGTTGCATTGGGTTCTATCTCGATGATTCTTCTGCTGGCTGTGTTCCCACTCCAAAGGAACAACGTTGTCTGGTTGCTGCTGTAATGGGGTTAGATTGTGGGGATAAAGTGATGACTCTGGGGAGGGGTAGGGAGGGGAGGAGGGAGGGAGGGAGAGGAGGGAGGGAGGGGAGGAGGGTGGGAGGGGAGGAGGGAGGGAGGGGAGGAGGGTGGGAGGGGAGGAGGGAGGGAGGGAAGGAGGGAGGGAGGGGAGGAGGGAGGGAGGAAGGGGAGGGAGGGAGGGAGGGAGGAAGGGGAGGAGGGAGGGAGGGAGGGGGAGGAGTTACCTGTCTTTTGCTGGCACAAACTGGACTGCCACTTGTAGCTTGGCCTTGCAACAGTTCTGCAAGACCAGTTTGACTGGCACATGACACACAATGCAGTGGGAGAAGTCATGGTGCTGAGTGGCTGGATGCTCAAGGACGTACTTCACCATGTCATACGCAGGTGGTGTGAGTGGCTAAGCATACAACAGTGGATAATTATCACACACACACACATACACACAAATAAGCAACATTTTCTTTAGTCACCTATCTAGGGAGCTTACATATTAATTATCCATTTCTAACACATTGATGAATGGGGCTGTTGTTTGATTTTAGCGAGTTGATATCAATTCATTTTTTGCTAATCTTAATTTGATTACATGTATAAAAAGTAATTACTCAGCTCAAGCAATAAACTCAGACATAAGTAGTATTGCATCCAGCACAGAGCACAAGGCCTTTGGTGGAAGAGTGGAGTGCTTACCCCAAGGGAGGAATTGAGTACTTACCCCTGGGCAGGGAAGAATGGAGTGCTTACCCCCTGTGAGAAATGGAGTGCTACCCCCTGGGAGAAATGGAGTGCTACCCCCTGAGAGAAATGGAGTGCTACCCCCTGGGAGAAATGGAGTGCTACCCCCTGGGAGAAATGGAGTGCGCTTACCCCATGGGAGAAATGGAGTGCTTACCCCCCCAAGGGAAGAATGGAGTGCTTACCCCCCGGGCAGGGAGTAATGGAGTGCTTACCCCCCGGGCAGGGAGTAATGGAGTGCTTACCCCCCAAGGGAAGAATGGAGTGCTTACACCCCCAGGGGAAGAATGGAGTGCTTACCCCCTGGGCAGGGAGTATTGGAGTGCTTACCCCGGGTAGAGGTACTGATGCTGAAGAGAGGCTAGCCATTGATTGAGGTAGCTCTACTCCAACTGAATGTTGCCCGTAAGAATAGACCATGTCTGCTCCACTGGGAACACATGCCTATCGGAAAATGTTATTAAAGGGGGAGGAGGAGAAGGAGTAGGTGAAACCAGAAGAGGATGGGAAAGAGGAAGGAAGAGAAAGAGAACCATATTATGCATTTTCTATTTCATAGTTAAAGTGCATGAAGCCATATACATACATGGGGAACAATCGTTACATGGGCCCTACTCACATTGCATTGCATTAAATTTAATGCTAGGGGTTCACTCACCTGCCATGGCATAATTAAATTTAATGCTAGGGGTTCACTCACCTGCCATGGCACAATTAAATTTAATGCTAGGGGTTCACTCCCCTGCCATAGTATAATTAAATTTAATGCTAGGGGTTCACTCACCTGCCATGGCACAATTAAATTTAATGCCAGGGATTCACTCACCTGCCATAGTACTATTAATGCTAGATCACAGCAAGGTACAGACGGCTTCCCCTCCATACCCAGCGACTGGTATGCCTCAGAGGAGTAGAAGAAGTTGGCTGTGGGGAACTGATTGCTGTTCACCTGTGGAGACAGCAATGTGAAAGCAATTGAGCACCCATGTCTTTGTATACTTCAGGATACCCCTGAACCATTTTCAGGATACTCTAGCACCTGTATGCATCAACTTTATACGTTCTGCAAAACGGCTTTACACAACTTCAAAGTTGCTGAGTTAGCTGAATCTTTTAAATACACATACATTTCAATGGAACCTTTTGATAAGCTTAAAAAACTACCACAAGCCCCAGTTCTGTCATAAACATCCCATTTACTATAACAGGACACCATTTTTCATAGTATGACATCATCTCTCTCATGGTATGACATCATCTCTCATGGTATGACATCATCTCATGGTATGACATCATCTCTCATAGTATGACATCATCTCTCATAGTATGACATCATCTCTCACATGGTATGCCACCCTCAGCTAATGCCCACTCAAATCACCAATGGCACATTTGGGCACCATACCATATTTGGGCACCATACCATATTTGGCCCCAGAGGGACATCCGTGAACCAAGCACCCTTTGGACTGGGGACTGCACCAGAAATTCTCGTGGCCTTCAAGTGAATAAAACTACCCACTCCAGGCAGCAGGCTCAACACACCTACAGGTGGCAATTACTCAAATTAATGCACAACCCAAAACCAATACACCCCCTTGCACAAGTACTTTGATTAGGGTCAACCTTCTGAATCCTCCAGTTCTCGCTAACACAAGACACCTGGAGAACCTGCATCTCAATAGCGGCATTCACCTGCCATTGAAGAGAAAGTCGAGTTTATAAAGCAGTGTGATCAAACGATCACACTGCCATACAGCACACTGCCATACTGCACACTGCCATACTACACACTGCCATACTGCACACTGCCATACAGCACACTGCCATACTGCACACTGCCATACTGCACACTGCCATACTGCACACTGCCATACTGCACACTGCCATACTGCACACTGCCATACTACACACTGCCATACTGCACACTGCCATACTGCACACTGCCATACTGCACACTGCCATACTACACACTGCCATACTACACACTGCCATACTGCACACTGCCATACAGCACACTGCCATACTACACACTGCCATACTACACACTGCCATACAGCACACTGCCATACTGCACACTGCCATACTACACACTGCCATACAGCACACTGCCATACTGCACACTGCCATACTACACACTGCCATACTGCACACTGCCATACAGCACACTGCCATACTGCACACTGCCATACTGCACACTGCCATACTGCACACTGCCATACTGCACACTGCCATACTGCACACTGCCATACTACACACTGCCATACTGCACACTGCCATACTGCACACTGCCATACTGCACACTGCCATACTACACACTGCCATACTACACACTGCCATACTGCACACTGCCATACAGCACACTGCCATACTACACACTGCCATACTACACACTGCCATACAGCACACTGCCATACTGCACACTGCCATACTGCACACTGCCATACTACACACTGCCATACTACACACTGCCATACTACACACTGCCATACTACACACTGCCATACTGCACACTGCCATACTGCACACTGCCATACTGCACACTGCCATACTGCACACTGCCATACTACACACTGCCATACTGCACACTGCCATACTGCACACTGCCATACTGCACACTGCCATACTACACACTGCCATACTACACACTGCCATACTGCACACTGCCATACTACACACTGCCATACTGCACACTGCCATACTACACACTGCCATACTACACACTGCCATACAGCACACTGCCATACTGCACACTGCCATACTGCACACTGCCATACTGCACACTGCCATACTGCACACTGCCATACTACACACTGCCATACTGCACACTGCCATACTGCACACTGCCATACAGCACACTGCCATACTGCACACTGCCATACTGCACACTGCCATACTACACACTGCCATACTGCACACTGCCATACTACACACTGCCATACTGCACACTGCCATACTACACACTGCCATACTGCACACTGCCATACTACACACTGCCATACTGCACACTGCCATACTACACACTGCCATACTACACACTGCCATACTGCACACTGCCATACTACACACTGCCATACTGCACACTGCCATACTACACACTGCCATACTGCACACTGCCATACTACACACTGCCATACTACACACTGCCATACTACACACTGCCATACTACACACTGCCATACTACACACTGCCATACTACACACTGCCATACTACACACTGCCATACTACACACTGCCATACTACACACTGCCATACTACACACTGCCATACAGCACACTGCCATACTGCACACTGCCATACTGCACACTGCCATACTGCACACTGCCATACTGCACACTGCCATACTACACACTGCCATACTACACACTGCCATACTGCACACTGCCATACTGCACACTGCCATACTGCACACTGCCATACTGCACACTGCCATACTGCACACTGCCATACTGCACACTGTCATACTTCAGTTACCTGGCACCGGTTATCCACCTCCAGAGTGATAAGCAGGTTGTTGAGGTCAACTCTAATAGATACACACACACACACACACACACACACACACACACACACACACACACACACACACACCCTCAGATAAAGAGAATAGACACGAGACGGACTCTACTTACTGATTGGTGAGACCATTGGCTGGCATGTAGCTATGGACGGCTGATGCCCTCACTTGGAGAGAATCGCGAACCTTAAGTGTACATGTGTGTCTGAGTATTCTGTACCTGTTGAAACAAGGGAGGTTCATAGCCTCAGAGGACATTAGATGGGCTTCAAACACACACACACACACACACACACACACACTCATACACACACATCCAAAAAGACACATACATACATGCATACACAGACATACACACTATTTGCATCTCCATCCCTTATTGCACATCCTAGATCACACCAACACTCCACCCACCTCCCACCAACACTCCACCCACCCCACCTCTCCCAACACTCCACCCACCCCACCTCTCCCAACACTCCACCCACCTCCCACCAACACTCCACCCACCCCACCTCTCCCAACACTCCACCCACCCCACCTCTCCCAACACTCCACCCACCTCCCACCAACACTCCACCCACCTCACACCAGAAGCATTCGTTGCACCCGTCTTCTTGTAACAGAAGACAAGGTTACATGGCACGTCACATGCAGACTCAGGGCTATGCAGCAGCAGACTGGCATTGACCACCTGCCCTGGGTGTAGGCATCCATTGGGCAATGGGATCACCATCCCTCCTGAGGGGGTGGGCTGGTGGCCAGGCAAGGGGGCCAGGGAACAGCCCCCCGCGGAGGGCTGGTATGGGTAGAAGGGAACTTGGGACTGGGTGTCGGCCTCCAGAAGGATGTGGGCGGAGAGGGAGGAGGCAAGGTGGAGGTACTCCAGGGGTGTGTGGCCACAGTTGAGCACCTCCAGGTTCAGACGGGTCACCTGCCCGATCAGAGACCAGCTGGACAAGCCAGTGAGTTTTGCCTGATGGTGAGGCCACACACACACACAACACACACACACACACACACACATTTAAAAGCACGCACAGAAAAACATGCGAGTAAATCAGTACATGCACAAAGCCACACACACACACACATACAACATACACACACGTGTGTAAATCATGACACCCCACACACACACACAAATGCACACCACACATATGCACATAACACACACATCACACACAAAATATACATGCACACACACATCACACATCACACACATGCACACACATGCACACACACACACACATGGACTTACAACTATCTTTGGCTGAGGTTCGGCAACAGTCCACTTCAGCCTGTAGTCAGGCCCATACATGGTAGCACAGCGTTCCATCTTCGACGTGTTCAGCCGCTGACCCCTCACAGCAAACATCACCTTCCCCTGTATCCCCTCAGACAGGACTGACTGCACACTCGCACCCATACTCCTCTCGTAGATGGAGTCCTTTGCTGTTGCGTTCAGGCTTGGGAGGATCGTCCTGGTCCCTGCGGGGGTGGGGGGATCCCCTGGAAGCTGGGCGTCCTGTACAGTGAGTGTGTACATCACTCCCACAACTTCAATGGTTCCTTCCTTCAGAGGGGTTATGTGAAAGGTCACCTACAGGAGGGGCATTACGTGAAATGTTACCTATAGAGGCAGGCATGAAAGGACCAACTTATATAGAGGTGCTGTATGAATAGACTATTTCAACACATGGGGATACTATTTGTATCACCTCAATCAAAAGAAATAAACCCTCAAATACAAAAAGATGGCCCCCCCCCCTACCCCCCAGGGGGCCCACCATGATGCCCCCCCTCCCCCCCCCAAACAGGGGGCCTGCAGAGGAGAGCATCACTCACAAGTCTCTCTTCTCCTGGTTCCAATAGCAATCTCTCTATCACCTCAGTGGCTGCACCACCTCCAGTAGTTTGTGTCTATTGTGTGGGGTCCATATTGATGAACACACACACTGTGACACACACATACACTTCTTTCTAACCTCAGTGAAGCGCCATAACAATGACATTCTGACCATATTTAGCATCACCTGAAGCTGGTTTTTGAACATCAAATTAACAGCAACAGGTTCTGCAGAGGAAAAACAGGTAGTCCAATCGCCCCCCTCCACTTTGCTCACACCAATACATCACTTTCCCATACATTTTAACACAACTCCCACACCTCTTCCCCATCCCCTCCTACAGCATCCCACTCCCGCAACTCTTTCCCAGTCCTACCATTCACAATACACGTGGGAATGTAGGAGTTGTCGGTAGTATCGTCGAGATAGAGGACCGTGGACCTGAAGCTATGCTCCTTCTGACCGCTGGCTCTTGCCTCCAGTGAGTGCCACTCTCTCTCCAGTATGGATACCTCCGACTGATGCGGGCTGTAGGTCGTCGTCCCTATGGCGAACAATGCCTGGTCCCCATCCGCTGCCGACGTGGACAGCCCCCTGTGGATCGTGACGGGACTGGAGCCCCCCTCCCCCCCCGAAGGGAGGTCCTCGCTCAGGACTGGGCGGAGCCTTGACGACTGGTAGGCGCATTTCTTGACCATGCGGGAGATGTGGGTGTGGTCAACGCCGGTGGCAAAGGTGACTGCAGTGCATGAGGCTCTGATGAGTGGGACTGGGAGCGAGGGGAGGTGGCCCAGCTGTTCTATACTGGCCAGTGTGGTACTCAGGGTGCCTGCAGGGACCAGCTGTGCAGTGCTGTTCAACCGTTGCTAAAAGAGGGGAGGGAGGGAAGGAGAACTGAGGGTCAATATGGCGGGCAGGGAGGGAAGGAGAACTGAGGGTCAATATGGCGGGCAGGGGGGGAGGGAAGGAGAACTGAGGGTCAATATGGCGGGCAGGGGGGGAGGGAAGGAGAACTGAGGGTCAATATGGCAGGCAGGGGGAGGGAAGAACTGAGGGTCAAAATGGCAGGCAGGGAGGGAGGGAGGGAGGGAGAGAAGGAGGGAGGGAAGGAGAACTGGGGGGTCAATATGGTAGGGAGGGAGGGAAGGCGATATCAAAAATCTCCATGCCAACCAAGAACAATTCACTCGAAGCAGGCCCTTGGCATACATGACTCGCACCTTTTGAACAAAAACATACTCCTTGAGGTTGGTAAGTTGTTGCTGTGGCGACTGACTGCACTCATGTGAGAGGAGATGCTCAAAGAACATGCTGGCATCATCGTGCTTGTGTAAGCTGAACGAGTACCTCGCCAAAGAAAAACCAATGAAGTCCTGTGTGCGTGCACATGTGTGTGTGTGCATGTGTGTGTGTGCATGTGTGTGTGTGTGTGCATGCGTGTGTGTGCATGTGTTTGTATGCATGTGTGTGTGCATGTGTTTGTGTATTGTGTGTGGGGAAAATTGGTACAAGGAAGGAGTAATGGGAGAGATAGTAAGAGGTGGAGGGACAGAGGGGTGGGATGGGGAGGGACAGAAGGTGGGATGGGGAGGGACAGAGGGGTGGGAGGGGGAGGGACAGAGGGGTGGGAGGGGAGGGACAGAGGGGTGGGATGGGGAGGGACAGAAGGTGGGATGGGGAGGGACAGAGGGGTGGGAGGGGGAGGGACAGAGGGGTGGGAGGGGAGGGACAGAGGGGTGGGAGGGGAGGGACAGAAGGTGGGATGGGGAGGGACAGAGGGGTGGGAGGGGGAGGGACAGAGGGGTGGGAGGGGGAGGGACAGAGGGGTGGGAGGGGCAAGGACAGAAGGTGGGATGGGGAGGGACAGAGGGGTGGGAGGGGGAGGGACAGAGGGGTGGGAGGGGGAGGGACAGAGGGGTGGGAGGGGGAGGGACAGAAGGTGGGATGGGGAGGGACAGAGGGGTGGGAGGGGGAGGGACAGAGGGGTGGGAGGGGAGGGACAGAGGGGTGGGAGGGGAGGGACAGAGGGGTGGGAGGGGGAGGGACAGAGGGGTGGGAGGGGGAGGGACAGAGGGGTGGGAGGGGAGGGACAGAGGGGTGGGAAGGGAGGGACAGAGGGGTGGGAGGGGCAGGGACAGAGGGGTGGGAGGGGCAGGGACAGAGGGGTGGGAGGGGGAGGGACAGAGGGGTGGGAGGGGGAGGGACAGAGGGGTGGGAGGGGAGGGACAGAGGGGTGGGAGGGGAGGGACAGAGGGGTGGGACAGAGGGGTGGGAGGGGAGGGACAGAGGGGTGGGAGGGGCAGGGACAGAGGGGTGGGAGGGGCAGGGACAGAGGGGTGGGAGGGGGAGGGACAGAGGGGTGGGAGGGGGAGGGACAGGGGGGTGGGAGGGGGAGGGACAGAGGGGTGGGAGGGGAGGGACAGAGGGGTGGGAAGGGAGGGACAGAGGGGTGGGAGGGGCAGGGACAGAGGGGTGGGAGGGGAGGGACAGAGGGGTGGGAGGGGAGGGACAGAGGGGTGGGAGGGGCAGGGACAGAGGGGTGGGAGGGGCAGGGACAGAGGGGTGGGAGGGGCAGGGACAGAGGGGTGGGAGGGGGAGGGACAGAGGGGTGGGAGGGGAGGGACAGAGGGATGGGACAGAGGGGTGGGAGGGGGAGGGACAGAGGGGTGGGAGGGGAGGGACAGAGGGGTGGGAGGGGAGGGACAGAGGGGTGGGAGGGGGAGGGACAGAGGGGTGGGAGGGGAGGGACAGAGGGGTGGGAGGGGGAGGGACAGATGGGTGGGAGGGGGAGGGACAGAGGGGTGGGAGGGGCAAGGACAGAGGGGTGGGAGGGGCAGGGACAGAGTGGGATGGGGAGGGGGAGGGGCAGAGGGGTGGGAGGGGGAGGGACAGAGTGGGATGGGGAGGGGGAGGGACAGAGGGGTGGGAGGGGGAGGGACAGAGGGGTGGGAGGGGGAGGGACAGAGGGGTGGGAGGGGGAGGGACAGAGGGGTGGGAGGGGAGGGACAGAGGGGTGGGAGGGGGAGGGACAGAGGGGTGGGAGGGGAGGGACAGAGGGGTGGGAGGGGAGGGACAGAGGGGTGGGAGGGGCAGGACAGAGAGGTGGGAGGGGAGGGACAGAGGGGTGGGAGGGGCAGGACAGAGAGGTGGGAGGGGAGGGATGGGATGAGGGCAGGGTACAGTGGATGTGGTGAGGGGACAAGGAAGGGGACCCAAGGGAGGTGGGGAGACCATATTACCTCAGCAAGCGACCACCCCTTCTGAGCGTACACGTCCAAGGCATGCCTAAGAACTCTCCTACTGTGGACACGCTGCAAAAGAAACGAGCAAGAAACGTCACATCACACACCCACACACACACCCACACACACACCCACACCCACACACACACACACACACACACACACACACTCACACACACACACACACACACGCTGCTGGCCTCACCTGCATAGCCCTGTAGTATCTATGTGATGCCAACACCATATGGAAGGCATACTTGCGGACCATAGGAGGTCTGGTGTGGAGGAAGGCATGGGCCACCTGCTCCAGAAACAGAGCATTCCTCACGTCATCGTCCTGCCACAGGAGTAAGAGAACACACAAACTTAAGCAGCACCAGGAAGGAATGAAAGGGGCAAGGACGTTTAACAGTTAAGACTGACGAGGGGGAAAATACAGACTATGAAAGCCTATACCATGGGTACGGTACTCTGGGGCAGAATGAATGCTCCTTAAGTCTGTAGTGCCATTGAGGACAGGAGGATAGTGTATGGGTATACCTCTGAGTTCATCTTGGTGAGGATGAGTTGGGTCAACTCTCTGTATAACCCCCTCTCTTTCATCACCTCAGAGAGAAGTATGACTGTTCGTAACGCCAGGCTGGTTGACCTGCACAGAAGGCAGGGGGGGGGGACCAATTAGTGTTGGTGTGTGTGTTGCAGGTGTGAAACACACCCATAACATAGGTAGTTTTAATGATTTAACAAAAAGCACGTGAGGCAATGGTGTGGTAGAGAGACGCATGTACTTGAAAGCTCCAGCACACATTAGCCTTCTCTACATGGCCAAAAACTGTGTTCCATTATTTTGCCTCCAGCTGCATAACAGCACATGGTCCCACCATAGAGCGTTCTTTAACCATTTGAAGCCAACCAGGTACACTTGGTCCACGGTCACATGACCAGGAAAGGAACACTTCCACCCTCTCCCTCCCCACCCCCCCCCACCCTTGTAAGCACCACGAGCACACAGCAGTGACGCCAACATTACAAGAGGAGGAGGAGGAGGAGGAGGAGGAGGAGGAGGAGAGAGAGAGAGAGAGAGAGAGAGAGAGAGAGAGAGAGAGAGAGAGAGAGAGAGAGAGAGAGAGAGATTGCACGTACTTCACTGTGTTCTGATAACTGCTGTACGCCTCTTCAAGAGACATGACAACATCCTTCTTATTTGACGACAGCATGAATGCTGACAGGGCACTCATTTCCTGTGATGCAGGAAAGGGGGCACCTCACATAATCAAAATGTATATACATGCACAATGAAAATACACACACACACACACAACAAACACTACAATAGACACACCTACACCTACATAACGCACACACATACAGACAACACAAACACTACATATACACACACCTACACCCACATAACACACACACCTACACATACCAGTGCTCCAGCATAACACACTGCCATATGACTAAACCCTTTTCTGGCAGCGTTGTACAGTGAGTGGGCTGCCTCGTAGTTGTGCAGCAGAAATGCAAGGTCTCCCACCAGCCTGGCAAGGAGCTCAGCTGAGTCATGACTAAAAGAGGAGAGAGAGAGAGAGCGTGTGAGGGGTAGGGTGCGGGATGATGGGGGTGGGATGGGGGTGGGGATGGGGGTGGGGTGAGGGTGGGGGTGGATGATGGGAGTGGGTGAGGGTGGGGATGGGGGTGGAAAGATGGGAGTGGGTGAGGGTGGGGATGGGGGTGGGATGAGGGTGGGGGTGGATGATGGGGTAAGGGGGAGTGTGTGAGGGGTAGGTGTGGGTGTGGGATAGGTGGGGGGAGGAGGGGGGGACGCTAGCACACTGCTCCAGAAACATATCCACAACAGCTCTTACTGCAGGTCATCAGCCACTTGGCCTGGTGAGGATGCTGCAGTGCCCGAAAAGGTGCTTGCCTTCTTGAGCCTATTCCAAAATTTCTGCACCCCACCATGACGGTTGGAATACTGGTAAAAAGAAGCGAATGGTATATAAATTATTACTATGGAATTCCTTACACAAGTCCCTCCCCTTTCTTAAGTAAAACCACACCCCTTTCTTGAATAAAACCTCTCCCCCCCCCCCAATACGACGTGTAACTGCCACTCAACTATTTCATTCATCTTCCTCAGCACGCTGTCCAAATGCGGTACCAGTTTGCCAAAGAGGAACTCCTGCACGAAGCCCCGTAGAGTGTTGTGGTCCGTCAGACTGAGACAGTGGCCCACCGGCCTGTGAGGGGAAACCCCTCCAACCCCTCCCTCCACCATCTGGAGGCCGAAAGAATCACTGCTGGATGACAGGTTCCCAGACCCACTCTGGACCATCAGACTGTAGGAAGGTTCTGTCGGCCTCAGCAGGGTGAGTGGGTCACTGCCCAGCTCCACGTTTGACGTGTTCCCACTTGTGGTGTGTGTAGGATCGGGGTCGAAGTCAATAAGCATGGGTTCCTCGCGGACCTCAGCCGGCTTCAGAACGATCTCGCGAGGGGGGACCAAGTCTGCGGAAGAAGGCTTCTTCCCACCAATGGCAAATTTCACCTTTGAAGCCGCTCCGTCTACCTGCTGGTATAGAGAGTGGACATCATCCCCAGTTTTTGGCCACTTGACATTCCCCCAAGCCACCATCATAGGCTTATAATGGAGAGCTCTATAACCCTGCACACCACCATCATAGGTTTATAATGGAGAGCTCTATAACCCTGCACACCACCACCATAGGCTTATAATGGAGAGCTCTACACACCACCACCATAGGCTTATAATGGAGAGCTCTACACACCACCACCATAGGCTTATAATGGAGAGCTCTACACACCACCACCATAGGCTTATAATGGAGAGCTCTATAAACTTCCTACACACCAAACAAGGATGCACCCCCACACCATTACGGACTACATCAGCTGGACTACCCCTGAGAGCTCTGGTCTATTATGTACAGCTGGACTACCCCTGAGAGCCCTGGTATAGCTCTTTGAAAGGACCTACTTCACTATTATCCTGCTGCTGCAGGGTTGGCATCCGGACGTACTGCCTCCAAGGGTCAGGTACCGCCGCGCCCTTGGACGTCTCAGGCTGCTTTGAGTTGATTGTAAGCAGCTGACACACGGCGACTCCATACGCACTTCTCACGCGGTCATAACTCTCCTGAGCACTGCAATGGTAAAGAGGAAGCATGGCAAAAGAAGAGACACCGAGATCAGGACAATTACTACACGCAAACTGATTACAGTGCTATTACAGAGGAACCACTGCCCACTAGAGATGTACAGAGGAACCATTGCCCACTAGAGATGTACAGGGGAACCATTGCCCACTAGAGATGTACAGGGGAACCATTGCCCACTAGAGATGTACAGGGGAACCACTGCCCACTAGATGTACAGGGGAACCACTGCCCACTAGAGATGTACAGAGGAACCACTGCCCACTAGAGATGTACAGGGGAACCACTGCCCACTAGAGATGTACAGGGGAACCAGAGATGTACAGGGGAACCACTGCCCACTAGAGATGTACAGGGGAACCACTGCCCACTAGAGATGCACAGGGGAACCACTGCCCACTAGAGATGCACAGGGGAACCACTGCCCACTAGAGATGTACAGGGGAACCACTGCCCACTAGATGTACAGGGGAACCATTGCCCACTAGAGATGTACAGGGGAACCACTGCCCACTAGATGTACAGGGGAACCACTGCCCACTAGAGATGTACAGGGGAACCACTGCCCACTAGATGTATAGGGGAACCACTGCCCACTAGAGATGTACAGGGGAACCATTGCCCACTAGAGATGTACAGGGGAACCACTACCCACTAGAGATGTACAGGGGAACCACTGCCCACTAGAGATGTACAGAGGAACCACTGCCCACTAGAGATGTACAGGGGAACCAGAGATGTACAGGGGAACCACTGCCCACTAGATGTACAGGGGAACCACTGCCCACTAGAGATGTACAGGGGAACCACTGCCCACTAGAGATGTACAGGGGAACCACTGCCCACTAGATGTACAGGGGAACCATTGCCCACTAGAGATGTACAGGGGAACCACTGCCCACTAGAGATGTACAGGGGAACCATTGCCCACTAGATGTACAGGGGAACCACTGCCCACTAGAGATGTACAGGGGAACCACTGCCCACTAGATGTACAGGGGAACCACTGCCCACTAGAGATGTACAGGGGAACCACTGCCCACTAGAGATGTACAGGGGAACCACTGCCCACTAGATGTACAGGGGAACCACTGCCCACTAGAGATGTACAGGGGAACCACTGCCCACTAGATGTACAGGGGAACCACTGCCCACTAGAGATGTACAGGGGAACCACTGCCCACTAGATGTACAGGGGAACCATTGCCCACTAGAGATGTACAGGGGAACCACTGCCCACTAGATGTACAGGGGAACCACTGCCCACTAGAGATGTACAGGGGAACCACTGCCCACTAGAGATGTACAGGGGAACCACTGCCCACTAGAGATGTACAGGGGAACCACTGCCCACTAGATGTACAGGGGAACCACTGCCCATTAGATGTACAGGGGAACCATTGCCCACTAGAGATGTACAGGGGAACCATTGCCCCTAGAGATGTACAGAGGAACCATTGCCCACTAGAGATGTACAGGGGAACCACTGCCCACTAGATGTACAGGGGAACCACTGCCCACTAGAGATGTACAGGGGAACCACTGCCCACTAGATGTACAGGGGAACCACTGCCCACTAGAGATGTACAGGGGAACCACTGCCCACTAGATGTACAGGGGAACCACTGCCCACTAGAGATGTACAGGGGAACCACTGCCCACTAGAGATGTACAGGGGAACCACTGCCCACTAGAGATGTACAGGGGAACCACTGCCCACTAGATGTACAGGGGAACCACTGTCCACTAGAGATGTACAGGGGAACCATTGCCCACTAGAGATGTACAGAGGAACCACTGCCCACTAGAGATGTACAGGGGAACCATTGCCCACTAGAGATGTACAGGGGAACCACTGCCCACTAGAGATGTACAGGGGAACCACTGCCCACTAGAGATGTACAGGGGAACCACTGCCCACTAGAGATGTACAGGGAAACCACTGCCCACTAGAGATGTACAGGGGAAACATTGCCCACTAGAGATGTACAGGGGAACCATTGCCCACTAGATGTACAGGGGAACCACTGCCCACTAGAGATGTACAGGGGAACCACTGCCCACTAGAGATGTACAGGGGAACCATTGCCCACTAAATGTACAGGGGAACCACTGCCCACTAGAGATGTACAGAGGAACCACTGCCCACTAGAGATGTACAGGGAAACCACTGCCCACTAGAGATGTACAGGGGAAACATTGCCCACTAGAGATGTACAGGGGAACCATTGCCCACTAGATGTACAGGGGAAACATTGCCCACTAGAGATGTACAGGGGAACCATTGCCCACTAGATGTACAGGGGAACCACTGCCCACTAGAGATGTACAGGGGAACCACTGCCCACTAGAGATGTACAGGGGAACCATTGCCCACTAAATGTACAGGGGAACCACTGCCCACTAGAGATGTACAGGGGAAACATTGCCTGCTGTTTTGGTGTTGCACAGGGCCAAGCTGGTGTCCAGCCAAGGCAATTTTAGGGATGGACAGGTGCAATTGGAGCTCAGATTTGGATTTGGGACGAAAAGTCGACCCCTTTAGATGAGTCAAAACCCCAAGCTCCCAATTACCACCCCCCCTGTGTGTCATATTGAGCATAGAATTGAAGAGAGGGGCTGAAGAGTAGGTATAAGGGGAGGGGCTGAATAATGATGTGCAAGGGGAGGGGCTGAATAGTGGGTATAAGGGGAGGGGCTGAATAGTGGGTATAAGGGGAGGGGCTGAATAATGGTGTGCAAAGGGGAGGGGCTGAATAATGATGTGCAAAGGGGAGGGGCTGAATAATGATGTGCAAAGGGGAGGGGCTGAATAATGGTGTGAAAGGGGAGGGGCTGAATAATGGTGCGCAAAGGGGAGGGGCTGAATAATGGTGTGCAAAGGGGAGGGGCTGAATAGTGGGTATAAGGGGAGGGGCTGGAGTAGGTATAAGGGGAGGGGCTGAATAATGGTGTGAAAGGGGAGGGGCTGAATAATGGTGTGCAAAGGGGAGGGGCTGAATAATGGTGTGAAAGGGGAAGGGCTGAATAATGGTGTGCAAAGGGGAGGGGCTGAATAATGGTGTGAAAGGGGAGGGGCTGAATAATGGGGTGCAAAGGGGAGGGGCTGAATAATGGTGTGCAAAGGGGAGGGGCTGAATAATGGGGTGCAAAGGGGAGGGGCTGAATAGTGGTATAAGGGGAGGGCTGAATAATGGTGTGCAAAGGGGAGGGGCTGAATAGTGATATAAGGGGAGGGGCTGAATAATGGTGTGCAAAGGGGAGGGGCTGAATAGTGGGTGCAAAGGGGTGGGGCTGAATAGTGGGTGCAAAGGGGAGGGGCTGAATAGCGAGTACACAAGTTAAAGCTATTCAGTGCTCACACAATGACTGGGGTGGGGTGAGGTGGGGATGGTAGGAGTGGGGTGGGAGATGGTGAGATGGGGATGGTGAGGGTGGGGATGGTGAGGGTGGGGGTGGGGATGATGAAAGATGGGGGGGGGGGGGATGTAACACTGGACCCCAGGTACACTTGCACAGCAAATACCGGACACTCACGGGATGCTGCTCCCATCCGTGGCGTCATGGAGGAGAACGTGGTAGTAGTACACGTTCGGTGTCAGCCATTTTGGATAGTGGGCCTTCTCTGCATCCTTCTGCACCTTGTAGAGTTCTTGGAACCCTTCCACAGGCTTAGGGTGACGACTTGACACCACAAGCATCACTTACACAACGGGAGTCAAGGCAACAATAGGCAGGTGGGTTGCCCGTGAGACAATGGTACCATCTACAGCTGGACACAACAACACAACAATGGGAGGTGGATACCACACACGTAGTGTCGCAAATACTCGTAGTCGAGCTGCTTCAGGTTGTCGAGGAAGACTTCACGATATTGGTCATACCAAGGGGTTGGGTCTGTGAGGGGGGGAGGGGAGGTGGGAGGGGAGGAGGAGGAGGGGGGGTTGAGAGGGGGAGGAGGGAAGAGGGAGAAGGGAGAAATGAAAGGGACAGGAAGAGGTGTAAGAAAGAGAATAAAAAGAAGGGGAATGAGAAGCAAACAGTTGGAAAGGTGGTGTGAGAGGAGGGAGACAAGAAAACAGGAGGAAGGAACAATGGGAAGGAAGGGGGACAAGGGTAAAAGTAAAGTGGAGGGGCAATATTGTAAGATAAGGGAAACAGAGGCAACAACAAGCACATCACGGTGTGGATGACTTTCGTAAACCTACATTGTAGTACAGTGCCCCCTGCTCCATTTATCGTGTGCTGGCCAATCCGGCTGTCACCATCGCTGTGGGCAGAGTCCAGTACGACCTGTCCAAGCATCAACCTCAGCGCTCCCTCCACGACTGGTTCAGTGACAGGCTCAGAGAAACGCACACGCATGTTTCGGACAGTGTAAGCACGTCCCTGAAGGTCCCGCAGCTGAACTGTTTGGCCGTGCATTTGATGGTCAGTAGACACACCCCGTGTATGTGCATGTGTGCGTGTGTGTGTGCATGTGTGTGTGTGTGTGTGTGTGTGTGTGTGTGTGTGTGTGTGTGTGTGTGTGTGTGTGTGTGTGTGTGTGTGTGTGTGTGTGTGTGTGTGTGTGTGTGTGTTAAATCCTCGCCATACCCTGCGAATTCGGCTGGCAAAACGGGCGAAGCAGTTCCACAAAGCTCAGTCCATTCTTCCTCGATATTGCCTCTGCATCCTCTGTGCACCTCACCGCCACTTGCAATCCGAAGGTGTTCTTCACAAACACTTCTGCTGTTTGTAGAGACTGGGCCATTGGCCAAGAGCGTTAGGACAACAAGCTTCAAATACAGCTTGCACCGCCAGCGTAGAAGGGCCTCCTTCGGTTACGCTCCTGGGTGCATACAATTCATATATAGAAAGACGGGTCCCACGTAAGTGTCTCGTGATTACTCACGTGACAAATAACAAATAAAGGAAAAAATAAAATAGAACTAGAGGTCTTGTTCTGAGCCCTCTCTGTGCAAGTAAAACCGTTTCGGCTTGGAGGAGTATAGGCTAACTGTACTGCCAAGTGCTTTTTGCATTAGTGCGCGCGTGTGCTTAGTCATAAGGTGCTATTATACCTCAAGAGTTGCCGAAAGAAGTGATGGCGACCGAGAAAGAGAAAAAGCCTCCGAAGCAACAAGCGATTGAACTGGATCCCCCGGTCGAATTGGTATTCAGAGGTGGGCTTTATATAATCAATAGCACCTTTTTTTTGTCCTTTCCGTTCTTTGTGGTAAGGGAGATTTGGAGAAAACTGCGGAGAGTTCTAAAAATAATATGGACAACATCTTGAACTCTGCACAGGTCCCTTCACCGATGTAGTCACCTCCTCGCTGAAACTGAGGAACCCAACAAAAAACATCATCCTCTACAAAGTGAAGACAACAGCCCCAAGGCAATATTGCGTAAGACCAAACAGCGGTGTTCTGAATGCCGGAGAAGAAGCTTCAGTTTCTGGTAATGACAGGACTTCTGTGTTTTTGAATGTGTGACTTTTCCTTTGGCCTTGAAACACTGGTGATCCAATTTTTTTATCGAAACCCTCCGTTTACAGTCATGCTGCAACCTATCGACCTGTCCCAACCCGACTCGGAGAGAAGCAAACACAAGTTCATGGTGCAGACAATGTTCGCACCGCCGGACTTCGTGCCTGAGCAGCTGGACGCTGCAGTGAGTTCGTAAAAAGTTTTTTTTTTAATACGCGCCTCCAAGCGTGGTGCTGAACTTGGAATACTTAACGCTTGGAACTATTGACTCGCGTTTAGGGGGTTTTCATACACACACGCACACGCACACGCACACGCACACACACACCAAAAAGATAACATGCTGGGTGGGGGTAGAGGGGTGCTTATTTTGTCGTAGCATCTCGGCAATGCTGCTGGAGTGACATTCTGTGAGTAGTAGAATTCTCTTTGTCTTGATACTAGCTATATAGCCCACCATTTTTACTGAGCGGGGAGACTGGAATTTACATCAAGAGGTCAATTCCTCACGTGTGCATTCCAACTATAGGGAGTTTATGTCCGTGGTTACCACTGGTGCAAAAGGTATATAGAGCCTGCGTGGACCACCACCAGTCCCCAACCCCCCTAGCCTCATGGATCTATATAGTCTCTTGTGTGGTTTGTGTGAGGGTGATTTAAGTATTAGTGGGATGTTATGTGAGGGAGATGTATGTATTAATCTTAATACCATCAAAATGGAGCTCGCTAGTTGCCTACCAGAGAAAATGGGCTATTTCAGATAGTTACTATGGCAATTATCTGATCTGTTAGTGTGGGTGTGGTGTGAGGGGGGGGCTATGTGGTATGTATTTATTAGTGAGGTATAGGAGGTGTCAGTAGTAAGGGGAGGGGCTAACAGGAGTAAGACTGTCAGTTGCATCGATAGTTGGGTAGGAGGAGGAGTGGTGGGGTGTGGGGAGGGGCAGGTAGGAGGAGGGGTGGGTGTGATATGGGAGGATGGATGGTGTGGGGCAGGGTAGGAGGAGGGTGATGTGGGGTGGGGTGTGGGGCAGGTAGTAGGAGGGTGATGGGGTGTGGTATGGGGCAGGGTAGGAGGAGGGTCGATGTGGGGTGTGGGGCAGGGTAGGAGGAGGGTGGTGTGGGGGTGTAGTATGGGGCAGGTAGGAGGGGTGTGGTGTGGGGCAGGGTAGGAGGAAGGGTGATGTGAGGTGTGGGGCAGGGTAGGAGGAGGGTGGTGGGGTGTAGTATGGGGCAGGGTAGGAGGGGTGGGTGTAGTATGGGGCAGGGTAGGAGGGGTGGGTGTGGTGTGGGGCAGGGTAGGAGGAAGGGTGATGTGGGGAAGGGGTGGTGTGAGGCAGGGTAGGAGGAAGGGTGGTTGCGGGCGTGGTATTTATGTAATGTGGGGTGTGGTATGGGGCAGGTTAGGAGATGTGGGGGTGTGGTATGGGGCAGGATCAGTACTATAGGTGATGTGGGTGTGTGGTATGGGGCAGAGGAAACTTTGTATGGTGTATAGCAGGATCAGTAGTAGGGGGATGGGCTAGCATGAGGAGGTACCCACCCCATGGGGAATCTCCTGTGCCCTCCTCCCCACAGTGTAGCTTTCTTCAACTTTTAGTGACCCAAACGAAAGCAATGGACTTGTATACACGTACCAGATAGTGTAGGAGTTTGTTCCAATTGCAGGCCCACACTGGAGGGTGTTAGGTTTCCTACCCACAAGGGAATGTACACATTTGCATTACGAAGCATTGAAATTGCTGGAAACCTCTCAGCAGGCAACAATTAACTACCACTAGCTACCAAAATATTCCCTTGGGGTAACTGCTAATTAAGACGAATTTGGCACTTTGTTACAATACAAGATAGGAGCAGAAGCTGTTCAGTTTCAATTAGTTACCAATTATCAGCTAGCAAATAGTTTAAATATATTAAAACTGCTAGATATAAAAGGATTAGCGGGCACCATTTGAGTCTATCACATCATTCGTAATGGTTTACAGTTGATGCATACTGCTTTGATAGGCACTGCTGCAGTCACAAGAACATTATTAAAAAGCACAGTTTTTGAATGTGATTTGAAGGTGCCTTACACGTTATTGCACCGTATTTACACAAAGTGCCCTGTAATATGTACACAGCATAGGGCTATGGATGTATTATAATGCAATAGTTGAGGTCTAGATAGAATTACATGTGGCCAGTCTACTGTAGGTTTCCTCTTATTTTTCTTGGTAATGCTGCAGCCTTTGCAGTTTCAGCTCTCACCAACTAAGTATAGTTGCAGCGTGTGATGGATTAATGCCAGTGGTGGATCTGGGGGGCATGTCATGTGCCTCCCCCTTTTATTCGTCTAATTATGTATTCATAGTTGCGCAATATAGTGTTTTTAATTGCATTTTGTACATATAGCTACCAAAAGCTTCCGCACCCCCCCCCCCCCCCCCCCCCCCCCCCCCCCTTCGGTGAACCATGCCGATTTCAAACTTAGTTATAACTTTAAATAATTGGTGCCCCCTCCCTCCCCCCTTTCCTGGATCCCGCCCCTGAATGCTGTACCCTGCTTTGACCAACTGCCTTGAGTATTAGATCACTTGCAGGGATCCTTTGGTTTGCAGTCTATTTCAAAATTCATGACTTTATATAATGAGCTGGACACCATTGTATCAGGGGGTTTTGACAATGAATCAGCTTGATTATAAAACATCCAGGCTAAATATATTATGTACGGTCATTGGCCAGTGAGCTGTAACTATTTTTCATGCGCATATTCGCATCAGTAAAATCGTACGAGTAATGTGTGATAACAAGCATGTGATTATTATTATTTTTAATTTGCTGTGATAGTGACTTCGCGAGCTCCAGAATGAGCAACAGCTCTCGGGTTTTATACATTGGTAGGGGCACAAACACATTTGGGAGCTATTCCACCCTGCATTTTTGCTCAGGATGCACAGTTTTTGCATTACATAACAATGGACTAGTTTTTGGAGAGAGTGCGGCATTTATTTTTGACTCAATATTCCAAAATCTGGAGGCTCTATTTGTCCAAGTTATTTGGATACAGATGTGAGCGTGATGAGACTTGTTAATGGACCATCTATGCGTAGACGAAATCGGTCAATATCGTCTACCCGTAGACAGCAATTTTCGGGTATTAATATCATTCGTTCTCTTACTGAGCCATCTAAACAGGTTAAACAACACATGAGTAGGGACACTTTGCTTCTCTGACAACTGGATTGCTAACTTTCACGCAAGGTCACTCCATTGAGCAGCTACTTTAATGACATGCTGCTCACCGAAGCGACCTTGCGTGAAAGTTAGCAATCAAGTTGTCAGAGAAGCAAAGTGTTCCTACCCATGTGTTCAACCTGTTTAGACTGCTCAGTAAGAAAACGAATATTTTTTGGAGGATATTAATTCCCAAAAATTGCTCTGAAGTTGTGTCTACAGGTAGATGATTTTGACTGATTTCGTCTACGCATAGATGGTCCGTCGATTTAACATTAATGTTAAATCGTTGTCTACGCGTAGATGATTGTATATAGTATACATTGATGGAGTAAAGTTATAAATGCTACCTACCCATGTGTTGCTTAACCTGTTTAGATGGCTCAGTAAGAAAATGAATATTTTTTGGAGGATATTAATACCCGAAAATTGCTCTGAAGTAGTGTCTACAGGTAGATGATTATGACCAATTTCGTCTACATGTAGATGGTCCGTCAATTTCCTAACTTAACATATCGATAGAAACACTAATACAAAACCGGATTGATGTTCATCATAAACCCCCCCCCCCCCTTATCTGCTGGTTTTATTCAAAAGCAAATTGTTGTATAATAAAAGAACCAAAAATATTACCCTCAGGGAAAACATTAAACCCATGTCTTCAAGGTTGCGATATTTTTCACATGTTGTGTTGTTCGTTTCCTGGGAGCTGGTTTGTTGCTAGGTGTTATTACTACTTTAATAACTTGCACTTTGTTACAATGTGGCCATTTTGAACGTAAACTCAAGGGCGCTGCCACATGGACTTAAGAAATTAATTGCCACTCCCCATTCTCAGAGCAAATAAATTACACAAGTAATATACAGACCTTAGTGATGAGGTATTGGGCCACAGACCTTAGTGATGAGGTATTGGGCCCGGTGCAACAACAGGGTGGTAGGATGGGTGTCAGAGGAGGTAGGAAGAGCATCTGTTAGGGTGGTAGGATGGGTGTCAGAGGAGGTAGGAAGGGCAGCTGTTAGGGTGGTAGGATGGGTGTCAGAGGAGGTAGGAAGGGCATCTGTTAGGGTGGTAGGATGGGTGTCAGAGGAAGGAATGCAGTGTGTGTGTGTGGGGGGGGGGGTTGTGCATTTTGACTATTCCTCCTAAACAACCTGATCCCATCACTCAACTCAAACTGTAATGTCCAGGTCATCATCTCACGGATATGTCTGTACACACGGTCATACAAATGTATTCCTGGTATGATGACATCAGACATTTTGAGGGCAGAGAAGCAATCAACATTGCATATATATTGTTGGCACTGGTTAATTATTCAGTCGAAACAGCTGTGTTATAGTATACTAGTGTGCAGCTGTGAAAAATCACGGGCTGATTATTTTAAAATAGTCTTTAACATACATACCCTGTGCTACATCACCCTTATCACGTTCGTTGACTGTTTTACGAAGAGGTTTGTGCACTTGGATCCCTCTTTGCATCCTCCTGTGGGCGTCCCGCCAAGAGCAGCTTTTATAATGCCATGGTTACGTTAGTATGATACAAAGGGTCTTACAATAAGTTATAATTCTTTTTTTAATACTGTTTTATCCAATGTTGCATAATAATCTACCACCTGTTCTAACATACGGTTACTACGCAACCTCTATAACATGCCCGCACAATACAAATACTTCATGGGATTATTATTGTCAGATAGTAACTACATGTTCTCGGCCTGTACGATGAGACTTGAGAGTGAACCACAATAGCGTTGCTTTTATTGTTGCTGCATGTGATGACATTATTACCTGTACAGGCATGTAGGTTTTGTGGCAAGCATGGTCGCTAAGTACGCGTTGCTATGTACGTTTGTTTGGGAGGTGGTTGTTCCTTTTGGTTGTTAGGTAAGGTACGCATACCTATAGGCGCTAGGCCAAGTAGATAAATAAGTTACGCGGACATACATTGGAAATTTTAGTATTAAATGAGCTCCCTTGACAACTAACCACCCCATGTGTCATGTGAGCTCCCTTGACAACTAACCACCCCATGTGTCATGTGATCTCCCCTGACAACTAACCACCCCATGTGTCATGTGATCTCCCCTGACAACTAACCACCCCATGTATGGTTTTTTTTTTGTCTGCTTCAGTGGAAATCAGCTGGCAAAGATATGCTTATGGACTCTAAACTGAAATGTGTGTTTGATGAGACGCCTGCTGCCCCTTCTGCCCCCAATTTTCCGGTAAATACATTTGTGTGGTTATAACTTGTTAGTGTGTAAATATTTGTGGGTAAGTATGTAGTGTGATTGGGTAAATTAGTGTATAAGATGAGCCATTGTCTGTACACATGTGAAGGTAGTGGGCACAAGCCAGTTTTTTTCATTTGGGGACGGGGGGGGGGGGAGAAGGGGAAGCGTATAAGTAGTGTGTGTCTTACGCTTTTTGTGTGTGCTTTACATGATATCATAGTTTTTGGCTTATGTTTTATGCATCCATATGATGACTCAAAAATCACCATTGCTCCACTCCTCTCCTCCTTCAGGACAATGATGCTGCAGCAGCTGCTGCAAATGGAGGCAAAGCTGCTCTAGAGGAGAGCACCTCGTTGCCAATGACGACACTTCATGAGCAATCACAAGTAAACAAAAATGTACAGGTAATGTGTGTGTGTGTGTGTGTGTGTGTGTGTGTGTGTGTGTGTGTGTGTGTGTGTGTGTGTGTGTGTGTGTGTACGTGGTACTAGAGGCTTTAATGGTGATGCCTACTAGGATTCGGAGCCACAGCCAGCTAAGACTATGCCTACGCAGCCATCACAGGTACTAGCTGGTACAACACCTGCCAAGGCTGCCCCTGTAAAGGTAATGGTGCCCCACCCCCTCAAGTTTTTCGTGCATGGTTGTTGTACATGTAGGAAATGTGATGATGAATGTGTGGGAAGTGGAGGGGTGTAAGGTGGATGTGGGAAGTGGTGGGTGTAAGGTGGATGTGTGGGAAGTGGTGGTGTAAGGTAGACGGGTGGGAAGTGGAGGGGTGTAAGGTGATGATGTGTGTGTGAAGGGTAGTTTCTATAACATAACCATAACCTCGTCCCCATCACATCCATGATTACAACAGGCCCTCCACATCATATAGGAAAAGGGGTCCGGTAGGACACCCAGCATTACAATAAACACCCTCCACAAGGTTTTCTAATTATCACTAAATTGCCAGAACCATGTAGCTGGTCCATTGTTACTGACAGTAGCTTCTTGTCCCAACATCTGGACCTTAATATTACTACGCAGGGCTGTACGCAACATTTGATCATATATTGGATGCTGGGAACCTTGGCCCACTCAAGGAAGCTGCAATGGCTAATGGTCAAAAGGGCCTATTCATGTGGGCATTGTTAGCGCTTGGCATAGCTGTCCCTCCCACTCCTAATACTTGCATTGAGGTATGATCTCTGTGGGCTTGTAGGTTCCATCTTTGTACTGTGGGCCAAGCCAGCATTGTGACCATGTCACTGTAGGGGGTCATTGGTCGGGGCTATTGGGATGTATTTAGGGGGCTGTGTTGTGTGAACCTTTGGACATTCAAAGTTTCTGCAGCCACTCATTATATCATTTATGAGAGATACTATCCTTTGCAATGTTAGATTTAGATGTTACTTGGTTCTATAACCATCTTTGCCTCACACAACTGCAGGCTGATTCAGAGAAAGACAAGGCGCAGCTCGAATCGGTAAACAAAATTAATGTTGCATATACAATTTAAATTTCATCCATCCGTTTTTAAAAATAATTTAGAACGTGAGATTGCTTCAAGAAAAGGTCGAAAAGCTGATGAAGGAGAATGATCAACTCAAGGTTAGTCGTTGCCCCCACCCCGTGGACCACCTATGAACATGGCTTACCTTCCAGGGGGAGGCAAGCAAGTTGAGGCAAAGGGTTCCTCCCACCACTGCACACTCCACCACCATGGCAGCTGGGTCTGCTGTTCACAGATCACAGCAATCCTCCTCACCACTAAGCATAGTTGCAATCCTACTGATCCTCGTGGCACTACTTTTGGGTTACCTTGTGGGTCGAGTGCTTTAACCTGGCTGTCTGAGGTCAAGACCAGATTGTGTATTTCTAGTTAGGAGTCCTCCATGTAAAGATTTTGTGTCGTTCTCATGGGTCGTGCATTCCTTGTTTACAACAATTCTAGTCGCACGTTTTCTTTTGAATAATAAAAAATTCCAAACATATGAAATATTAACACGCACAGAAACAAACAATTAGATATATGCGGTCAGCAACATTTGTTTCCGCCATTATCCCCTTTCCCGGACTTGGCATTCTGTTTTGGCGGCTTGATTCTTAGTGCAATAGCGTCGAACATCTTTTGAACTCCTGTACCGTCTTTCGCCGACACTTCGAATATCATGTCTAAAGCGATGTCATTGTTCTCAGCATACTGGTGAGCCCTTTGGACTGCTACCTTGCGTTCGGTCTCGGCTAGGTCCACCTTGTTTCCCACGAGAACCGTTATGATGTCAGACTGTGCCCTCGAACCTGCGGACAGGGCGTTCTCTGCCCAGTTCGTTAAGGAATCAAAGGTGTCCGAGTCGTCGATGCTGTATACAAGCATGACGACCTTCGACCAGCGGAAGTACGTTTGTGGTATGGTACTCATGTGTCGTTCGAGGCCCGCAGTGTCGTACATGGTCATCTAGAGAGGCGTGTGTGTGTGTGTGTGTGTGTGTGTGTGTGTGTGTGTGTGTGTGTGTGTGTGTGTGTGTGTGGTTAAAGCTACCCAATTCGTAAGCCCAGCTCCCAACGCATCTACGCACTTGCTATTCTTGACTTTGGGAGACTTACAGACACTGGTGAACTGTTCACGGTCCACTCCTTGTGAAACTCTCCGTCCTTTGGATTATGCGGAACACTTCTGACAAATTCGTCGGTTTTGAAGCGCGTGAACAAAGTTGTCTTGCCCACCCCCACATCGCCGACTAGGACCACTTTATCTGGAGGTGACTCTATCAAATTAACTTTTGCCTCAGGTGGTTTTTGTACAGCCATGTTTGAAGCTCCACCTCGTTCATCAGGGGCTGCGCATGCGCATCAGTCACAATTATAATGACTATACATTTAGACAGGTTTCATACTTCCACGTTTTACAAGTGTACCCCTAAGAGAAATTGCCCCTTCGAGTCTTGGATTTGATAGCAGTGTCAAATATAGTGGGTTGGCTGGAAGATGTGGGGCCCGGGCATCGTTGGGTGGGTGCACCTGATCTTGAAGTGGTGCCCTCCGAGAAGTGCTTCTAGGGAACACTGCAGCCTGCACCTTAGGGATCGAGGTAGCTTTCAACGTAGAGGTTGAATATTTAACAACGGAGCGAGCTGGGGTGACTAAAACTACAGGAACGTCAGCTTTCAGCAACGGCTTCGCAGTCGCTTGACCCGTTGCTTTCAGCAACGGCTTCGCAGTCGTTTGAGCCGTCAACGGCTTTGCAGTCGTTTGACCCAGCAACGGCTTCGCAGTCGTTTGACCCGTCAACGGCTTCGCAGTCGTTTGACCCGTCAACGGCTTCGCAGTCGTTTGACCCGTCAACGGCTTCGCAGTCGTTTGACCCGTTGATTTTGCTGTCGCCGCTACAAACGGAGTAGCGTTCAGTTTTAAAGTCGTCGATTTCCTCACTATTGTGGTTGAAGTGGCAGGACGTATCGCACCCACGGATGTAGAGGAAGGTTTCGCGGCTGGCGACGAAGCATATTTGCTGACGGGCGTCGCAAGAATAGGTACGTCACCTTGGGGACGAGGATTAGCTAGTACGGTGCTTGTTGGTGTCGCTTTCGACGTACTACATGAACGAGCGCTGCAGCTGGCTGCAGCTGACGGGGACGGGGATCTGTAAAGCGTTGTCGTCGCTGCTTTTGACGGGGACGAGGACGGGAACGGGGAAAGCGTTGTCGTCGCCGCTTTTGAAGCCGTTACTCGAGGACTCGGATTAATAAACAGTGAAGCGACCCTCGAAGAGGATTGAGCAGGCGCAACGGCTGTGACGGTAGGTTTAGGTTGCACCAGCTGCGTGCTGTTCAAAGTAATCGCTGCAACTGAATTGAAATTTAAATTAAAGCACATGCATGCATGCATATACAAATGATGTATGCGTACTTACATGATGCATCACAAAGCTTATTGGAACAGATAGGTTTATTGGACGGACAAGCCGAACAGTAAGAACCAGATAAATATGGTTGGCGATTGGTATTTGCCCTGGCGGGGGGATGCGGGTAAGGCTATACGTATTATATAGAGCGCGCGTGTGTGCAACTTACGCTGCAAATCCATACTTGCACACGAGAAATAGTGCATTGTAGAGAAGTGCTCCTGACAGTCGCCTGACAGGATTGCAAACTGCAGATCCGCATCCCAATTGATCGTAGGAAGATCGGACAAGCTATTATGAAATTATGAGAGTCTATAATTTCTGACCTATATGACGCGATGCATGCACGTGCCGTATTCTTACCTGTGTATAATGGCTGCAGGCTGAGCTGCACCCGCCCGAATTGTAGTCATAGGATTGGTATTCGGCGAACCACTGCGTTTTCACCAGATCGTCGTAGCTTTGTATATTCGCTGGAGCGGACAGGGTGTTTTCGCCCATGGGTTGAGACGCGTTAAAGTTAGTCTTGAAGTCACATTTCTCGGCCGTTTGCTGTGCTAGCTCTGAAAGCGCATCGCTCCATCGCTATACACGCATGTTAATAAACTCATGTCAGTCGAGAATGATTCGCACACACAAGATTATATAAATTAAATTCACGCATAACTGAAACGATCGCGGCATATGCATATTATATTATATCTATCTATCTAGCTGACTCACCATTGCCTGCATGTCGGCCGCCGGAGGACTGACGCTACCCCTGTAGAAGTTGTGTGCCTGCAGCAGTACCGCCTTCTGACTATCTGTAAGTTTCGCGGGAGCATCACGAAGGAACGCGTATAGGCAGCATAAAATGAACTGGACTTTTGCCATTTTCTCTGTTCAACCGATTTGGCATTCTGCGGTGTTGCCGCGGCACCGTTTATATAACGATGATAGGTATTCCCACGCACATATGGACTTGGCTTCGAGCCAGAATTCAGCCTCAACCCTCATAAGTATTCCCATGCATGACACGCGGCAGACCACCAAAAATGGATCCTTCTCAGTGTGTGCGTGCCCATATCTATATATGTAAATATAGACATGCATATTAAAACTGAAGTTCCCAAATATCTTTCAGTACTACTCAGTATGATAATAGCATGCCAAAATGGCTGACTCATAAAGGGTGGGACATATCTACCTGCCCAGGGAAACAAGGTTGAATGTGGCTACCTGGCAAAGACCAACAAACCATGACACAAATTACATTCAAGTTGGCATTCTAAGAATGTTAATGTTATGACATAGATGAAGATCAGTGAGTTAGTTAGCATGAGTATATGTTAGGTTGTGTTTCTGCATGTTAGTAGTGTGTTAGTTTGTGCATTGTATATTATTATTAATATGTAAAGTTATCGAGCTTGGGGTAAGGAAGCCACTGCATCATCTCCACAATTGCCTCTAGACTTGCAGCGGCATGTGCCAGCCAAAGTCCATTGTACTCCATGAGATCTATGGCCGGTTGAACCTCAACCTGTCCTCTCTAGGATAGCTCCACCATCATATAGATGTACTTTGCCACATGTTGTATAATTATATATTGTAATCTGCAGGAATAACTATTTTAATAATAGACAACAGTATATATTAAAATAGAAAGAATACACATATACATAACATGTACACAATATAACATAATTGGGAGCCCGAGTAATGGTTGTTGACCATAACACCACGCAACCCACTGGAAGAGCTCAGTGCTGCATTAATCAAGAAAAGCCTACTGAGAGACCACATTATTATTGTTCTTTCAGTCGGTGGATGGACTGCTTCATAAAGAGGCTAGTCACTTCCTAAAGCACGTGGCCACTGCTCTGTCCTTCAAGTGGGATAAAGCCTATTCTGTTACCAGCAGTTACGTCAGGTCACAGCTTGCTTTTGCAGGGGTTCGAGCTGTGAGCCTCTGTCTGAGAGGGTCACACACCAAATGGAGGAGTGGGCTGGGGTTTGATGATGGTGCTCCTCTGGCCTCATTCATGGAGTGAATTTTTTTCTTGACTTATTGTTTCTCTTTATGATTTCATTTTATAACTTAAGCATTATCTAATTGTATGTATTTCATGTTTTATTTATTAATATTCTGCTGACATATTATTATTCTTATAACATAAACAAATACTATATGAATACACAAATCTAAATGTATAACAAAGTCCTAATACACTCTAACTTAAAGTTCCAGAAGCTACATAAACCTAAACTAAGACCTGACCCGTAATGGCTTTAGCAGCAGACCTCACCAAAAACACGTTGAGGTGGCTGTAAATCTCGTTGAGGAGGCGTGGCTTCGTGCTTGAGTGTCCAAAAGCGAGCAAAGAAGCAAGGCGATTGAAGACATCATGAGCCTCCTTACCCCAGTTTCCATAAGTCTCCACTGCGAGAGGAATGCATGTCCACCCCAAGTCCACGCATTTAGCATCATTGGAGGCATGTTTCCTCTCTTCAGTGGCCTGGGCAGCTGCTCCCTCTGTGACAGCGGAGAAGTTCAGTGTGGCAGGAGTTAGAGGTGATTACTATTGTTATTAAAAAAAAAATTTTCAACTCCAGGGCTATTCTATCTGGAGTATGTTTAACTTTGCTGTGTGTGTTAAAGTCAGAAGCTGGTGCCCAACTGGAGACATCTCAGCACAATGGCCCTAGCATTCTGCCTCATCAATTTGACACCCAGCAGACAGTAGATTTGGCTCATTGCTTCGTTCTTAGACAGTGCCATTTACATGGCAAGTCTCTTGCTCAGTCTGGAGAAGCAGTCTTGTGCTTCACATCCACAACCATCATAGAGTTCAATGACTAGAGGAATGCACCAACCTGGAACACGACTCATCATTCTTGGAGAGCATGCCAACCCCACCACATTCTGCAGAATTGCCTGAAGCCAAACTTGCTCCAGAAGGAGATCAAGTGGAGGGATGACTTTGAGGTCAAGCACTGCATGGTGGGCTAGAGACCAGTTTGGCACCAGTACATCAGCTGGTCTAGAGAATCAGAGCAAATGCCAGAGCTTTGCTTTCATATTCAGGCTTTAGGTGGTCTGAGGTTTGGTTATTGCATGTTTTTCAAGTGGTGTATGTGGTGTACTTGTATTGCTGTATATATAATACATATAATGTATCTTTACATAAATCAGTAGTACTATTATTACAAACTTCCCAGCTGCTGAAGTTACGTGATAATAAAAAGAAGTTGCATTAAATGGTCACAATGTTGGTGGGTGTGGCATCATTTCCTGATCAAACCTACCAACAGACAATGTGGTCAAGCATGCCTCTATGTTACACACTCAACATGTCCTAGGCTGAGCCCAATCGTGGAATGCATACCCATCAAATGCTCATAATGTTAGGTAACTAGGTATATGGCCAACCTAATTGGCCATCAGAGAGTGTGGTTATGCATACCCCTTTGTTCTAGGCTGAACCTGGTAACTCCATCAATCTCTGAGCTGAGCCCAATTGTGGAATGCACAACCACCTAAATTGCCATTGATTGGTTGGTCCTAATGTTTGGTTTTTTAGAATTTGGTGATAGAACCTCATATTCCAAATAATTTGACTACTTGGGTTGTGGAGTGATTTAGAGGTACACGGTCTGACATACAACAAGAGGCAGCCAAAGATATGGTATACTACCCAAGAGAATCGGCGCAAGCCTTGGTCTAAGTAACAATTAATAGAGATATAAAAACTGAAGTCCGCAGATATCTTAATGTTTAATCTGCAGCTTAACCGTCCTTATTAAAGTGCAATTATAGATGACTGTGATAAAATTACTTTGGTCATATGGACAATTCTACTTTCGATCAGTGATAATCTAACTACCATTGTTTGCATAAGGACCATGCTCCTAAAATAAGGATTAAACGTTAACTTCTATGATGAGCTAGCAACATGACTGATGCATGAAAGGGTCCACAAACTATGACGCACCCATACAACTCTTTTTCAAAAAGACAGAACTAGCTGCTGCCCAATGCACAAAGTGTCTGGTGTTGCAAAAACCAAAAAGCAATAACAATTTCCAGGAAAGGGCATCCAAGTTGACACATGCAGTTGAAATGTACCTGTATGCCAGGCCACTGTAAACCCCAGACCAATTTCCAGGAAGAAGGGTCATCAAGAACCTACATATAGGCATCTCTTAGAATTTCATTTTAAAGTTTATAGCAGCAACAATAGTTTCATACATTAAACCTCAAGCCCATTACCTCACTGGGAGCCACATGAAGGTGTAATACATTAATTAATTTTTAAGTAAACTGCAAGAAAAGGCCTATGCACAACTCTTATTGTCTTCAGCATTTCTGTAAGTAATGCAACCACACACACACACACTTTTTTTTTTCAATCAGTTTGAAAATATCAAAATACAACATTGATAATTAGGAACACTCTGAATGACACAAAGGTTAAAACAGTGATTCACATGACAATGACATCAGCAATCGGTGGTTTTGGCGTGAGGCAAAATAATTACACCACTTCAACATGAGCATGGTCGTTTACGTTTGGGATTGATAATATCAATTGTTTCCATTGATGAGATTGGTGCTGTCATGAGTTTAGCAAGTACATTGAACATCTCCTGTACACCCTGACCAGTGAGAGCATTTACTTCAAACACTAAGGACTGATCGATGTGGAGCTGCTCAGCAACGTTTTGGGCTCTCTGCCGCGTCACTACTCTCTCCAAGTCTATTTTGGTTCCAACTAGCGCCCTGTGAACCCCCTCCTTGATGCGTGTTGGGTTGACGCTGTCCATCCAGTGCTCAATGTTGTCCATGCTCTCCTGGTTATCAACACTGTAAACAAAGAGTGCCACTTTGCAGTCGCGGAAGTATGTTGGAGGAAGCGTGCTGGAATAGCGCTCCATACCTGCCGTGTCCTGAAGTGTTATCTGAAAATGAAAACAAATTATAAAGAGGACTGGGTGCGAGAGATTCATTGGTGTCAGCTTCATTTTCTACGGGACCGTATGAAAAGAAGTTAATTAACCATGGCCAGTTGGGGGTATATGAACATTGCCAGTGACGCACTTGCAAAAAATGTGCCTGCATGCGTTATTTAAGTGTCACTTTTGTAATGGAGGGGTAGGTTCTGGACATGTTATCCAGGAAATAACTGGCATACTGTTAGACCTCTAGACTGTTCAGCTGCTGTCTTATAGACCAATAGCACAAGTTGTATTAACTCATCAATAAATGTTCTATTGGCAAAGACCTACCTCTGGATGCAGAAACTGTCCCTGTTTATAAGTATAGACCTTATTCGATGAACGATGAATTGCATTTATTTACTTTTAAGATTAACGGTATTCCTCCAGTACTTGCGTATTGAAGGAATGGCACATTGAAGTATTGGAGGAATACCGTTAATCCAATTGAACACATTACAATGAGATTCATCGTTCATCGAATAAGGTCTATGCTGTCTGACAATATGGCAATGGTAGCGCCTTTGGGCAGGTCTAGGTGATGTATCGGTGAGTGGGTTAAATAATGTTATGCATGCGATAAAGCAATTACAATACCCTTTCATGTTTAGAGGTGCGACACTCCATATATTGTTAAGCACCCGCCCCTGCCCCCCCGGGCGTGGCATATGGATGAATAGATTGTGGGTGTGGTCGCAAATATTGATACGCCCCTGGACACTGCCCATACTCAGCTCAACAGGAACACTGCGTACTGAAGGTCACGTCCGTCCCGGAGTCAACTTCCCCCGCTACACCACCACGTGCACTTACGGTGACGGGATTACCATCGACTTCCCATGTTCGGGCATACTCTGCCCTGGTTGGATTCGATACGTATTTGTGATCCGTGAAGGTGTGGAATAGGGAGGTCTTGCCCACCCCATAGTCTCCTATTAGTACAACCTTCTTGTTCGCTCCAGCCATTTGTAGGTCTACGTCTAGGTCCTTTCATCGCGTGATTTAATCTGACCGTGACGCAACGCTCAGCAAAGTGCGCATGCGTGAATTCCTCATTCGTAAGGAGTATGCTTGTCAGTGATTGTGTGTACGTGTGGGGCAGTGATAATGAAATCAAGGCTGTAATTTTACGCTTATGCTGTAGCGAGTTGGTGGGGTGGAGGGGGCAGTACCAAAATCGAGTCTACCACTACGGTGAACAACAATATAATATCTCTGGTATTTTAGCATGCGGGGGGAGTGGCTCTTTAGTTTGTGCATTTGCTCTCACTATTTATCCTTCCTGTGTATACACACGCATGTATACACCACACGCATGCATATACACATGCATACACACATACACACACACTACACAAACATGCATACTCACGCAGCATATACTCACACACGCGTACACATGCGTGCAACTGAGAACTTACGGAGACAGTTTTTCCATCAACATTCCAAGTATTTGTCCCGAAATCAGGGTTACTTGGCTGTCCACCTTGTGATTCTTCCTGAGTAGATTTTTGGCCCATAACAGACCGATAGAGAGTACTTTTCCCCACGCCGAAGTCCCCTACGAGTACCACTTTGTTTTTGGATCGAGCTGCGCTATTTTCGTGTCCTGTACGAAATACTGCTTCTGTTCCGGCCATAATTTTTGCGTGGGTCAAAACTATACGCATCAAACATGGCCAAATGCGCATGCGCTGTGTAGTACTATAATCACATACGCCAATCACACCCTTGCTTTGATATGTCAATATCCAAAGAGCCTAATGCATGGTGATATCAACGCTCTATATGAATATCAACATCTGTCTCGTGCTTGGTCTTAGAACAACAGGATTGGTGAAGGAGAGTTTGAACGAGTCAGCCTCCTAGTATATAAACCTACATGTGTTCGAATTGATTTTTGAATTTAAAGCCAATACGTTTTAAACAAGCTTAATTAAGGGCTCTACAATATTTTCTGTTGATCATGCAATTATTACCACGCGGGCAGACTTCCTACCACATGTCACAATTAAATCAGAGGTATGTTGCAATTAATTTGAGCCACTCTCAGGAGAGAGCCGGAACTGCCTTTGCTTCTGCCAATAAAGATTATGGCTCAAGGCTTGCTAGAGATTTGCCCAAGATGCATATGATTTGGTTCCCAATGCAGCAAACCTGAAGATTGTGAAGGAGCGGTAACTAGCCCAGCTGTTACTGAGTAAGATTTCTCAGTCCTGTACAAAAAGCAGGTCATCCATGAAGACATTAGGTCTGGCAATAGTTAGTATAGTTGCTTCCCTCCCCATGTCTCCAGAAAGAACAACACCATGCTATGTCCAATATCATGTACATGTTGACCATATAGAAAACTGTTTCTTGTCATCCACATGACCTTTGTATACAGCGGAAGGGTTCCTGGTCTTGTAGCTATAGGAGTGCTTGCGTGAAACAACAATTTAGCTATGCACTTTAGCCTTAGTGATTTTAAAGGCTGTATTCCATCCAGTGGAACTATAAGTATGGCTGCTCTGGGGTCCTTTGTCTTTTACTTTTGTCACCCGCATTTGTATGCATCATGCATGATTATTATATTTACTTTGCCACATCAGCAGAGCCTTGGAATGCATGGATGACAAGTGAGGTCAGTGGCTAACTGAACTTTATATAGACAGCTTGTAAATCCCTGCTCAACTTTGAATGGGGGAGGGGGGGGGGGGGGGTCAAAGAAAGGTGTTAGTATAGCTATAGAATTCTGCATAGTGCTTCTTTGGGCATTCCTCCCCCATTTAGTGCTATAAGCTGAATATGTACTGAACATTAATGGCTTTCTGTCTGCTTCACCTTTACAGCGGTCCATAAGATCTGTATAATATGACTTGTATTAATAAATACCATAATAATAATTATTTTTTCAGCTTTCCCATTATAAAAACTGATTACTATTATAATAACACAATTATACAGCAGTAAGATAAATAAATGCACCCTACTATAGGTAATAGTCAGGGACAAAACATCTGGAGAGGATGGCTGTTGCGTTGGCTCTAACTAAGTTGAGGTTCAGCCTCCCATATAAGGTAGCTAGGACCTCAGCCTTAGCCCTGTTGGAGCTAGTTGCAAGGCGAGAGGCCAGAAGTGAAAATGACTCCATTGCTTCTGTCCCCCAAGTACCATATGCCTCAACCACCATGGCGACACAAACCCACCCTAGCTCCTTGCATTTGGCATCATTTTATTCATGTTTTCTTTGCTCGGTAGCTCTGGCAGCCTGTCCTGCTGCTAGTCCCGCTTCAAGTAAAACATTGGAGTTAAGCGGTGACGTCACAGACAAGTCAAAGGCTGCTGGCTTACCCAAAGACCAGTTGGGTACTAGGATGTCTGCAGGGCGAGTGTAGCTATGGTCTTTGGAGAGCTTACTTCCTGCCTCCACCTTAACACTCAGGTGAGCCCTGAGACAGGTCTCAGCAAGGGTGTCACGTAGTTTATTGTGGCGGGTTACTACATCTCCACCACACTTACAGGTGAGTGCATGATGGCCAAGGGGATCAAGTACTCTCCCAGGACACAGAGGACAAATTGAGCCAAATGAGGTGTCTAGGCCCAGCCACCACTTGATGGCCACCTGGAACTCTGAAGGCTGGAGATGAAGGTTTAGCCCCCCAGAGGGAATGACTGACACCCAAGATGCAGCACGAGGGGAGGAGACAGAGAGAAGGCGTGCTCTATCTACAGCAGAAGATTGCTCATAGAGTATGTTAAACAGATGGTTGTCAATCTTGCAGGACAGCACCTTTTGATGGAAAGGGGATATCAACACCTCCTCTATGCTGACCGCCTCGGATAATGGTACAAGTGAGTTAAACAACTCAACTGCATGGATAAGGTGTTCTTGGGACAAAGGACCAGCACCAGAGGAGCTCAGAGAGGCGATGTAAGCAGCTGGTGAATGCCGACTCAGGGAGCGCATGCCCAGACCACCCCTGCCTGAGCTGAGCTCTGCCTGTTGCCAGGCCTGATTGGAGATGTCAACTGCTGTGCACTTGGAGAAGGTAGCTCGGATGTCGTGATCAAAGGCCTCAAGGGCTGATATGGCTTGGGAGGGTGGCGTGTCACAAGCAAGGTGGGCCAGCTTGCAGAATCCTGCACATTGACGTAGGAGGAATAGGCCACATGTGGGTCGACTGCACTTACTTCCTCTAGTTTGAGCAGGAGAGCTTTGGCCTCTTCATGTTTCTCCGAAATGAAGGTGGAGCAAAAAGCCTTGCCACCAATGGGGATGCCCAAAATAACAATATTAGGGTGAGTTGATCTTTTCATTTCTGGAGGAAATGGACTGATTCTCACATTTAGGAAAGTTTACAATTTCCCATTAATAATAATATGATTTATTAAATGCATGTTGTCAAAATATACAGCCATCACTTTACTATCCCCCTCTGGCTAAATTATTGTATTACCATGCAGTCCATATTCACGTGATATTACCATGTGGGAAAAAAACAAATGCTATGTAGTAAAGGTATGCAAAACCTGGATATAACTAGCTGACCTATTGCGCATCACCTTCCAGCTACATGCATGTAATGAGTCATCCTGCAGTATCACATATTCCTCACGCATGCTGCACACAATTTACGTAAGCTGTAAAAGGTATTTCAATGACAAATATGGCGGTTCATGCATAACACTGTGTAAGGCTACAAATGTGAGTGACAGTATGGCGGTTCGTCAAACGGCGTGTGGAACAGTAATGACGCACAGGGCTGTCCACAGCGAAGCGAAAAGGTGTGAGGTATCGCTCGTTACGTCATTGGTTGCGATCGGTACATCTGGAATGAAGAGCTTTGCGGTAATTAATAATGCTGCCGTCAACACACGCCCACTACTAACGTTCATGTCGAATTTTTACCTGGATAGCCGTCAAAGCTTGCCAAAGGATCTGACGCTATAAAGGAATAAATAGGTAATTCGTTCCGGATTCACTGTATGCCGTTACAAACTATAACGCCTCACGAGAGGCTGGATGGTACTTACAGCAGAGGCGGTTCACGCAGAATGGCTTCCGTCGCGGGCATTGCCCGCAAGACTCCTCTGCGCTGATATATGGCTGCATTCCTGCGTAGTTTCCCCTGTTGATAAATGCGAAGTTAATTGCTCAAACTTTTGTATTGCGTATATGGCTCTATATGTATTTAATTATGCAGGAGTAAGCAGTAAGCTACGTAGCTGCTTACCCTGGACCGTAGTTGCATACGAAATTTAACGAATTCGGATAGCCGAAGCCGACAGCACTTCTGCATCTGTAGGCTCCACATCCCACGTGACCAGTGCTGGCCCAAACGATCTGTCGAGAACGGTGGTGAGCTTATGAAGAGGTAGAAGGGGGGGGGGGGGGGGGGGGGGGGGGGGGGTAGAGGGAGAGGAGCCGGAGGGGAGAATTCGTTGCAAACCTGTGTATAATGTCCACACATCTGTTCCGGTAGGCAGCTGTTGCTCTCATAATCATAGTAGTTCTTCTCTTGAAACCAGCTGCTAATGAGGTCAGTATAGTTTTTCTTCGGGTTGCTCGTTATGGCTAGGTTCTCGCCAACGTATGCGTACAATACTGCTGCCTGCTGGGAGCGTTCGGGATTGTGTCGAAATACGCATCTTTCAGCGTACGATTGTGCCACGGCCGCGAGCTCATCGCTCCACAGCTTGCAAAACGAATGCGATTAAGAATGCAACTTTACATGCAAACAGCAGGCGTTAAGCTTACCATTATTTCCATATTTGAGGCTGGGGGAACGACAGTGCTCCGTAAATAGTTGTGGAACCTCAGTATACTATTCTGCTCTGCAAGGGTGAGCTCCGTTTGCGCTTCCACGTCAGCTTTCAGCCACAGCAAGGTTGCTAAAAGCACGCACTGTATCGTCATATCCAAGCTGGAGACTGCTGCTTTCTGCTTGATGGATTGTGCGCGTATCTAATTTTATAATCGTTGCAATTTGCCGTGTGCAAATAAATTCGAAATAACCGAACGCAATTTGGCTTCCATAATTCAAAAATACTTGTAACGGCTGTATAAGCATTGGTGGCATGCTGACGTTTTGGACACGTCGAGAATAATTTCACTACCCATCATTGCACTAAATTACCTCAGTCTTCCGTTTGAATAAATAAATTACTACAATTTCACTCAATTTAGGGGCTAATGAAACATGCTTGAGTACGCATGCGCCTGATAAAGTGGATTTCGCGGGAAAAATGATTTGCATCTGCAACCGGCTATGAAACTGAGCGTCAATTAAAATGGAGGTAACACGCGCAACCAAATTCAAGCTGAGAAAGTAGGGTAGGACTTTTTTTTGTTGTTGTTGTTGTTGCTATTAGGCCGTTGAACCATATCAAGTACTTGAAAAGTTTGGTGCCATAATGGAGAAGGAGATTTCAATGAATGGCACCTACGCCAACAACCGGAATGAGTGTAGTAGTCTGGAAAACACCAATATTGCAATAAGTTCTAATTCTGAAATTAACATGGACGTGGTCTGTGGTGTCGGGAGTTCTGGTAGCAGTCCTCCTCAAGTAAACACCACTCGTGAGAGCACCCCGGGGGGCAGCTCGTGCGGGAACCTCCCCGGGGACACGTCGTGCTTTAGCCTAGAAGCGGATGACCCACACTCAACTGTGACGGCGTCAGGACAAGGAGGAGGCGGTCAAACAGCACTGGAACAGGGCAGACAGTCATCCCCCACACCTCCACTCACACCAGACACCCTGATAACTGAGGCAATGATAAGTGAAGAACACATGCTGAGAGATAGCAGCCGTTTGGATGAAAAGGAAAAGGTTATTTTCCACCTTCGTAATGCATACTGTTGGTTGATCCATGCTGCTTTTTATTGTTTATTTTTAAACCCCCCCCCCCCTCCCCCCACACCTCAGGTTGTGGAGCTATCTCATGTGGTTGAAGCACAGCGTTATGCCCGGCTTCAGCACCTTCTTGAGAAGTCGAGCATATACTCCAAGTTCCTGCTGCAGAGAATGGAGGCACAGCTGAAGGCTGAGCAAGTCAAGGAGAAGGTGGACGCTGTTAAAGATGGCCACCCTGATGTTGCGGGACCAGGCAAATCTCAGACTGTTCAGAGGAGTTCCCGTGAAAGGAGAGTCAGTACAAAGAAGACGACAGATGGTGGTAGGGGTCTGTTGCAAGGGGGTGGTCTGTCAGAAGAAACAGCTGGTGGTCTGCCAGTTACCGGAGGTCAGATGGAGGATGCTGGCTCACCCAGGGCAGCTAAAAGATCCAAAGGCGTTGGCTACAGCACGAAACTAAGATACAAGTCGACAGCAGCTGATTCAAGCGGTTATAAGCTGTCGGATTACATGGACAAGCAGGTTTGTGTCTGATTGTTCAGCTTAATTTAATCGTGTGTCTTGTGAGGGAACTGTTGCTTCGCATGCAAAAGCATGGTAACCCCCCTTCCCCCTTCACACCTGTGCTATGCCTCACCAGGGTAACCTTAAGGCCAGGATGCCCGATGATGCTACCAAGGCATCTGATCTCTCTCCTAACGTGGATGCTAAGAAGACAAACACAGTTGGAGTGACCAAGTCAGCTAAGGGTACCAAGAAGATTGAGGATGACCAAGAGAGTGAGTTTAACTCAACTGTTTACCCACCACCCCATCCCCTCCCATCTCCCACCCCCAACCCCGACTCATGTACCCTTATTTATTTTGTGTGTGTGTGTGTGTGTGTGTGTGTGTGTGTGTGTGCAGGGTTTTACAAAGGGGAGCGCATATCGCCTCGCCAGCCAAAGCTGGTCACGGGGGGTGTAATGAGGGCTTACCAGCTGGACGGGATGGAGTGGATCAAGGTGCTGTACGAGAATGGGGTCAACGGGATCTTGGCGGACGAGATGGGGTTGGGGAAGACACTGCAGTGCATTGGGGTTGTGGCACACATCATTGAGATGGGAGTCAAGGGGCCATTCCTTGTGGCAGCGCCCCTTTCCACTGTACCTAACTGGGTAGCGGAGTTCAAGAAATTTACGCCAAAGGTCAGTGGAGTAGCCTTTTTTGGGGGGGGAGGGGGGGGATATGTGGGAGGGTGAAGTGCTGGTGGGGACTGTATGCGTGTGGTCACTGTGGGTTGAGCTGTTGGACTGCTTTGTTCTGTTCATTATCTGTATAAAGGAAAAATCGATTCAAAGTGTATGTGGGTACTGCTGAAAGGGCATTGTATCACACTGTGAACGCCTGCCTCTTCATGCAGCTTGTAGTTTGCTGTTTTTGTATTTTTTTTTCTTACCTATTCTTGTCACACTGCCCTCAACCACTTGACTTACCTTTCGCCTCCTTCATCCATTGTTCTGCTACCTATGGTTCTTTGTTCAGCGACACATCTTCAGTCCATCACGTGTTGACTGGACATGTCAATGTTCCATAACCATTCACCACTTATGTCTTATACTGTCACGGTCCTTAGATACCTTCCACCTATTAAAGTTCATATGTTTCTGCCTCTTTCTTTTACTTTCAAATATGTATAAAGTATAAAGCATATTCTGTTTATGTCAGATTCCAGTGGTCCTTTATCATGGAACAGTTGAAGAGCGTGAATCTCTGCGAAGGAAGATATTTGGTCCCATCAAGAGGAAGGTTGATTCAAACATTTCCTATCCTGTTGTCGTCACGTCGTATGAGATCTGTATAAGAGATCAGAAGCACCTCCAGGATAGAAGTTGGAAGTTCCTTGTTGTGGATGAGGGCCATCGCATCAAAAACCTCAACTGCAAGTTAATCAGGTTATGAGATGACCAGTACTTTAATGTATAAGTGCCTGATGCTAGGTTAACCTAGCATTCGTTAGGTTAACTTGGCATTTTTTGAGGGGTCAGAAAGCTTCCACCAATCTTTGAAAAGGTGGTGCCCAGAGTAAAATATTTGTTCCATCAAGCCGGACGTGCAATAGGGCATGTTTACCATAGCTAGGCGCAAAACCACGCACCAAAAGTATACATAGCGTCTGATCAATGGAAAGAGTGCCCAATGCTAGAACCTAAGCTGCGTGCGCTGTTTCTAACGATAGCTGTGACATTTACTTTGCTGAACCTTAAATACATGACAGCCATTAAGAAAATTGTGAAGCAAAACGTTGCAAACGCTAAGTTAACCTAGCGTTTTTACCGACACTTACAGGTTAAGACCTTAGCTACACGTGTCCTTCTGAGTGTCTATTGTCTGCCCCCCATGTTCCAGGGTGCTCAAGTCTTTCAATGCGGCCAATAGGCTCCTACTGACTGGAACACCACTTCAGAATAACCTGGCTGAGTTGTGGTCCCTGCTCAATTTCCTTCTACCTGACATATTCGATGACCTTCAGAGGTGACCTTTATGTGCTTTAGGTGGCATGATATCTACCTGCAGCTTACCCCAAAGCAGTCCGCTACATAGCCCCCACCCCCTACACAGCCCCCACCCCCCCCATTACACAGCCCCCTATGCAACCCACCCCATACAGTCCCCTGCACAGCCCCCTATGCAACCCCCTCAGCCTCCCTCTCATACAACCCTACACAGCCCCCAACCCCTATGCAAACCCCCATACAGCCCCCCCCCCCCTAATCAGCCCCCCCCTATGCACAGTGATTTGCATGTGACTGATGAAAGACTGGGGATGGCTGCAACCTCTGTGCATGTGTGTGTGTGTGTGTGTGTGTGTGTGTGTGTGTGTGTGTGTGTGTGTGTGTGTGTGTGTGTGTGTCTTTGCATTGCAAACTACTTTGTGGTTTTCTTCCATAGCTTTCAGTCATGGTTTGATTTTGACTCAACGCAGACAGACAAGAAAGGGGAGGAGTCCATCATCATCAAGGAGAGGGAACAGAGTGTACTGAGTACCCTACATGAAGTGAGGGGAGGTGTGGTGTGTCAAGTGTAGGGAGGTGTGGTGTACTATGTGAGGGGAGGGGTGGTGTATCGTGAGGGGAGGAGTGTGGGACGGAGGTGTGGTGTAGGAGGTATGGTGTACCATGTGAGGGGAGGTGTGGTTTACCATGTGAGGAGAGGAGGTGTGGTGTATCATGTGAGGGAAGGTGTGGTGTATCATGTGAGGGGAGGTGTGGTGTACCATGTGAGGGAGGAGTATGGTATATCATGTGAGGGGAGGTGTGGTATATCAAGAGTGTTGTATATCATGTGAGAGGAGTGTGGTGTGTCATTGATGTGTTGTGTGCTCTCACTGCATGGTGGGAGTGATTTGGAAGGTGTCCCTTTGGCTATTTCATTTCATTGTGGTTGGGATTACATCAATCACCAGTTGAACTCTTTGAACTAGTGATTGATCTTATTGTATGCTGTGTGTATGCCACTGCCCTGTGTGATAAATTCCCCAGTTGGTGTGTCTTGTCACAACTGCCCTTTAGAGGCTGCCTTTGGTGCTTGACAATGAGGGAGGAGCAGGTGTTATCTGTTGACTGACAATAGCCCCCTCCCCCAAATAATTTCACTTACTCAGGTTGAGTAATGAAGCTAATAGAACTGCCATCAAGTTAATGTGAAGCCATAGTTTGGTGATGTCATAATACTGTCAATCCAATGTTCTTTAGATTTTGACACCATTTTTGCTGCGTCGTTTGAAAACAGATGTTGAATTTACTCTACCCCCAAAGAAGGAGGTGCTTGTATATGCACCCCTGACAAGTTCTCAGGAGTACTACTACAAGAGCTTACTGGATCGAACCATTTTGGATACAATAGAAGAGAAAAAGAAGAATAAAGTGCCACTGGAACCTTCTGTGGGGAAAGAAAATGTTCAGGTGGCTGATGGTGTTGAAATCAAAGAAGTTCAAAGACCAAGTAGAAGAAGCAGCTGCGGAACTACCAGGTACAGTGTCCTGTGTAGCAATTGAACGTACTGTGTCGTAATTGTAAGGGAATTAGATAGTGTCTTGCGTAGCAATTGCACATATTGTTATGTTCCTTGTCACAACAAAATTTACATGTGCTGGTTCTGTTCTGTTTTTAGCTATGCTGGTGTTAGTGATAATGACTTTGAGCGTCTGTTGAATGGAGAGGTGGAGTTGAGTGAACTCATCCCAGCAAAGCCAGAGAAGAAGGTTGATAAAAAGTGAGTCATTTAAAAAAAAAAAAAAAGAAAAGTTTTTAAAATTATGATTGTTGTGTTCTTAGCAGTCAGACAAGGTTCTCATTTGTTGACATCAAGTTTACCAATGTTTACATGATGCTACGAAAATGTTGCAATCATCCATACCTTCTTGAATATCCTATGACCGAGGACGGACAGTTTAGGATTGATGAAGAGATCGTGACATCATGTGGCAAAGTTCGTGTTCTTGACCAGATGCTACCAGCCCTCATGCGTGATGGTCACAAGACTTTGATATTCTCCCAGTTTGTCACCATGTTGGACATACTAGAGGATTATATGGAGATGCGAGGATGGAAGTCTGGGAGGCTTGACGGGACCATGTCCTTCTCTGACAGGGAAAAGCAGGTGAGATCATTGTGCTGTGCCTTTTAATGCTTTTGTCAAGGTCCAGATGTCGCACGTTCTCGTGCGTTTTAGATGGCCATGTTCAAGAACGACTCGGCGTGTTCCATATTTCTGCTCAGTACAAGGGCCGGTGGTCTAGGTCTGAACCTAATTTCGGCTGACACAGTAATTATCTACGACTCTGACTGGGTGAGAGTCTGGTTATGCCCACACGGCAGAGCCTTAATACAGTTGTGAGCACATGAGATGTCCCCTCCTCTTTCTCCCTCTCCCCATCAGAACCCGCAAGCAGATCTCCAAGCCCAGGATCGTTGCCACCGGATAGGACAGTCAAAGCCGGTGATAGTGTACCGTCTGGTTACGGCCAACACAATCGACCAGAGGATTGTGGAGAGGGCAGCGAGCAAGAGGAAGCTTGAGAAGATGGTCATTCACAAAGGTGCGATGGGGTAAAGGGCTACCGTATCTGGCCATCAGTGTGATGGGGGAAAGGGCTACCGTATCTGGCCATCAGTGTGATGGGGGAAAGGGCTACCGTATCTGGCCATCAGTGTGATGGGGGAAAGGGCTACCGTATCTGGCCATCAGTGTGATGGGGGAAAGGGCTACCGTATCTGGCCATCAGTGTGATGGGGGAAAGGGCTACCGTATCTGGCCATCAGTGTGATGGGGGAAAGGCCTACCGTATCTGGCCATCAGTGTGATGGGGGAAAGGGCTACCGTATCTGGCCATCAGTGTGATGGGGGAAAGGGCTACCGTATCTGGCCATCAGTGTGATGGGGGAAAGGGCTACCGTATCTGGCCATCAGTGTGATGGGGGAAAGGGCTACCGTATCTGGCCATCAGTGTGATGGGGGAAAGGGCTACCGTATCTGGCCATCAGTGTGATGGGGGAAAGGGCTACCGTATCTGGCCATCAGTGTGATGGGGGAAAGGCCTACCGTATCTGGCCATCAGTGTGATTGGGGAAAGGGTTACCGTATCTGGCCATCAGTGTGATGGGGGAAAGGGCTACCGTATCTGGCCATCAGTGTGATGGGGGAAAGGGCTACCGTATCTGGCCATCAGTGTGATGGGGAAGGGGCTACCGTATCTGGCCATCAGTGTGATTGGGGAAAGGGTTACTGTATGCTTGCTGCTGGTAGTGGTGGTGGGAAGGATACCATTGGTGCTTACTGTTGGGGGGTGGGGTTTGATCCTTCCTGTAGGGAAGTTCAAAGGCTACAATGGCACTAATACCCAGTTCTCCCTTGATGACCTCATGGACCTATTACACACTGTGGACCATCACAAGGTGGTCAACAGCAATGATGGTGCTGTCTTCTCTGATGAAGCTCTTGCAGCTTTGCTCGACAGAAATTTCAACACTGAGATTGTGCAGGATCAGCATCAGCCGCCAGGTACAACTGACCTTTTCAAAGTACTCGAAGAAAGTGGCTCCTCTGACCATCTTGCTGGAGTAGTCAATGGTTAATTAACTAACTGTTTTTATATTCTCATCATCACAGCAGATTCTCATTTTATATTCTCATCTGATTAGGTGCACATCTGATTAGGTGCACACCAGCTTTCATGATACACATTCAAATTATACAGCTGGGTTGTGATAACTTATCAACTAATTTCACTAATACAATGTATGAGGGAAAGTGAAGAGAGAGGGTCTTAGGGAGTGAGACAGACAAAAGGAGTACACTGAAGTTGTGCTCTGATGGCTGAACATTTGGAAAGCCTCCGGTTATGTTACATGCCACCTCTCAGTGCAAGCACCAGGTGCAGTACAGAACCACCCTGAATCTTGTAGTCAGCTGCCGTCTTATCGTCGTTCCTGTGTGTATAGAGAGGAGAGATCCATAAACAAACCAGAGAAGAAGGAACTAATGACCTCTACTTCGTTCTTTATTTAACCCCACCCCGTCGCGGATTGGGCAACTCACATTTGCTTTCCACTAAAAATGAGTCTACACGAGCCGATAGACGATTATCAAACGTAGAAAGGATAAAATACGTCCTAACCTTTGTTGTGGCGGGGGGATGCCCTCCTTCTCCTCCACACGCTCCTTGATGCGCTCTACCTGCAAGGTTGGGTCGAGTTGGATCGAAAAACAATGCAGTACAATCACCGTCTCTACCTTGTCATTCGGTTCAATATCAATATCAATCTGAAATAAAAAGCGAAGCTGGCTATAAACCACTCAACGGATACCTTATGCACTCACCTCCTTGCCTGTTAGGGTCTACACGTCGAGAAGGGTGAAGGTATGAATGTTATGCACTGTTTCCACGTACCCCTCCTTCATACCTTTACTTTAATCAGCATCTCCTTCGTTCCTTAATTTTTTTTCCCCCCTAACGCTCGCTTGGTTCCCCTATATTAAATTATGGCGCGATGACGCTGCAGAAATATGACATCATAGGTATCCGGATATACACAATGGTATATATAATCATGACAAAGCAAAAATGACAGTGACAAATTTCTATTGCAATTTTACGCTGATACTTAAGTGTCCCACCAGGTCCGGTTCATCCTGCAAGCTTAGGATGCCAAGCACCACCTCTGATAGTGGCTTACCTTCTTCCAGTACCTACAGAGGGTAATGGTTAGAGACAGGTATAATCACAAGTTCCCAGACTTCCATTAGACCCCGTCCCCTCCAGGCACCAGGCCATTTTCTAGGCATCAAGTAAGCTCTTACTGCTCTCAAGTCCAACTCAGCATTGCCTACTTCAATGCAGTCGTCTTCAACATTTTCTGGATCACTAACAACTGTGAAAATAATTCTGCTTGTGTGAGTGTGCATGTGTACATATGGTGTGTGCATGTGTGTGTGTGTGTGTGTGTGTGTGTGTGTGTGTGAATGGAGCACTTGAACCACAATGGCTGCATTACTTTCCATCTGAAGCACTATTGGCTTTCAGCATTTCAGCCAATAGGAGACGAGCACTTGAATTGCCAGTGCTTGTAAAATCAAACACTGGAAAATAAAACAATAATTACTATAAACACTCATTTCATCCTCTCCTGCCTTTGGTGAAGTTGAAAGGTTCAGAATCTACGATGACAGGTTTCTTCACAGAGACAGTATCAAGATCCTTATAGTCATAGTTCAAAAACTGGAACTCCACAAATAGCTGAGTGACAGTTGGGTCACGGGCTAGCGATGATCCAGGCTCTACTGTTATGCTGTGTATGGTCAATGTGATTGTTTCAGGAGGAGAAGAGGCTGAGTATGACTAGAAAAGAAGGTCAGATGGGCTAGTAAAAAACACCTCATATTTACAGATTACCTTCCCCCCCCCCAAAAAAAAATCAACTTCATGATTGGAACCCCACCCACTTTACAAACATTTGAAGCCCCATGTACTTAATACAGCTTGGTGCCCCACCCACTTTATAATTCGGTGCCCCACCTACTTTATGATTTGGTATGTCTGAAGTGATCGGGTGGCCGGCTGCCTGCTCTGAGTCTTTGGTGACAGACTCTTCATCGCTGGCTTCCTCCTCTGCTGAACCACTAGACCTCAGGGGAGAGGGGGATGCGATGAGAGAGGGAGACACTCCCCCTGAAAGTGAATGGGATAGCTGTATAAATTCAGACACTTATTTGCCAGATTGATACCAGTGCAAATGATTAGTCACTGAACTTTGCCTTTTAACCCCTTCCATCGTTACAATAGTTACACCCTTTCTTTTCCTTAACCCCTTCTGTCCTCACCAAGGTCACTGGGAACAGTCTCTTCAAACATGGTATCCCCATCTGACAGCTCTTCATGTATTTCATGTGTTTCCTTGTCATCCTCCTCTTCATCATCAGTGGATCTCATTGGTAATGGTATGTCTGTTTCTGCAGAGTAACATATAGTTCAGATACCCTCACTAGATACCACACCCTCACTAGATATCACACCCTCACTAGATACCACACCCTCACTAGATACCACACCCTCACTAGATATCACACCCTCACTAGATACCACACCCTCACTAGATACCACACCCTCACTAGATACCACACCCTCACTAGACATCACACCCTCACTAGATACCACACCCTCACTAGATACCACACCCTCACTAGATATCACACCCTAACTAGATACCACACCCTCACTAGATACCACACCCTCACTAGATACCACACCCTCACTAGATACCACACCCTCACTAGATACCACACCCTCACTAGATACTAGATACCACACCCTCACTAGACATCCCAGTAGCTGGGCTCACCTTTCACCTTCTCCATTGGTCCCATTTTGGACTGAGGTTCTACTTTATTTGTATCCTCTGGCCCAGGCCCTACATTCTTTATAACCTTCACCTCTGTCCCAGGCCGTTCTTTCTTTAGATCCTTTGCCTCTGGCCCAGGCCCTTCTTTTTTAATATCCTTTGCCTCTGGCCCAGGCCCTTCTTTTTTTATATCCTTTGCCTCTGGCCCAGGCCCTTCTTTCTTTATATCCTTCGCCTCTGGCCCAGGCCCTTCTTTCTTTATATCCTTTACCTCTGGCCCAGGTCCTTCTTTCTTCATATCCTTCACCTCTGGCCCAGGCCCTTCTTTCTTTATATCCTTCGCCTCTGGCCCAGGCCCTTCTTTCTTTATATCCTTCGCCTCTGGCCCAGGCCCTTCTTTCTTTATAACCTTCACCTCTGGCCCAGGCCCTTCTTTCTTTATATCCTTCGCCTCTGGCCCAGTCCCTTCTTTCTTTATATCCTTCACCTCTGGCCCAGTCCCTTCTTTCTTTATATCCTTCGCCTCTGGCCCAGGCCCTTCTTTCTTCAATATTGGCCCAGGGTCAGGTTCCGCTTTCTCTGATACATCTGGTTGTTTATTCAAGCCGGTGTCTTCCTTCACCCCTGAACCTTTCCTTGTCTCTGTCCCGTTCACATCTTCCTTCTTTTCCTTCTTCTTTGTCTCCATACCTGGTCATTAACAATATCAGTGGTTAGCAGACCATGATACACACACCACCAGAGCTACTAGGCCCCAGACCCACCAGACCCACTAGGCCCCAGACGCACTAAGCCCCAAACCAACTAGGCCCCAGACCTACTAGGTCCCAGACCCACTAGGCCCCAGACCTACTAGGCCCCAGACCCACTAAGCCCCAGACCTACTAGGCCCCAGACTCACTAGGCCCCAGACCTACTAGGCCCCAGACCTACTAGGCCTCAGACCTACCAGGCCCCAGACCCACTAGGCACCAGACCTACCAGGCCCCAGACCCACTAGGCACCAGACCTACTAGGCCCCAGACCCACTAGGCACCAGACCTACTAGGCCCCAGACCCACTAGGCCCCAGACCTACTAGGCCCAGACCTACTAGGCCTCAGACCTACTAGGCCCCAGACCCACTAGGCACCAGACCTACTAGGCCCCACCCACCATGAGGGACCTTCTTCCTCTCTGCGCTGTCTGTCCCTCCGGGGAGATTAATCTGTTCCCTCCTATTGAGGGTGGGACCAGAGGGGAGGGGCTCACAGTGGTAAGGCTGCTTCCATCTTATGGTCAGTTCCACCATACCAACACCATCTCCTCCTGA
>OY811984.1:6280934-6320934 GCA_963681505.1 Eunapius fragilis
ATATAGCCACGTACCCATGAGCACACCAATATATAGCCACGTACCCATGAGCACACCAATATATAGCCACGTACCCATGAGCAATGTTCTACCGTTCACACGATCCCCTCCATTGATGACCAGTTCTCCCAACTTCACTCTTGCCATACCCAAACGTTCATGCTTCATGCCGATAGCTTGATGGAGTTCAAGCGTAATCATCTCCTGATGAACAAGGGGTAAGTTGGAGCACTGCAATATCTGATTCTACTCTGCCTGCTCCTACCCTTCCTCCTCCCCCTTCCTGCTCTGCTCCTCCCCATCCCGCTCTGCTCCTCCCTCTTCCTGCTCTGCTCCTCCCCTTCCCGCTCTGCTCCTCCCCTTTCCACTTTGCTCCTCCCCTTTCTCCTCCCCTCCAGCCCTGCTCCTCCCCTCTCCCTCCCTACCCTCCTCCCATTCCTCCTCAAATACCCTGAACACTGGTACCTTCTGTAGCTGTTCTACAAATTTATTGTCAACTGTGACCACGAAATATGCTGTGTAGTTGAACTGGGCTCTGTGCAGGAAAACATGTAGATCACAGATGAGCAATGGATGAGGGAGGAGAGGGGAAGGAGAAGGGAACCATAGGGGTGAGAATGCCTTTACCTTGCTCCTCTGACAACTGGAGTCACTTGCGTTTCAAAGTCACCGTAATTCAGCGTGAGAAACACAGCAGGAGTGGAGGTAGTGAGGAAAGTCAGCGCATCTGAGGAGAGAAGGGCCTAAAGCCCCGGGACACCATCAAGTGACAGTGGCCCCACCCACATTCCACTCCGCCTCTCTTGTGCTGCGTACCTGGCTAATATGGAACTGCAGAAGGTTTTGCCCCCTGTCCAACTGCACGTTCCCTTCAGGCACAGGGTCCTGTTAAGTACAGAACCTAAAAAATGCAACTCAGCAAGCACATGCAACACACCTTTTCATGGACATCGAGCTTGTAGGTCTGGGTTCCATACGCAATGCTTTTCAGCTTGGCGTCGAGGTGCTGCACTCTGGCAGTCTTGATGTCCAGGAGTTGAGCCATTTCTTGCAGCTTGGCTTCATACTCATTTATCAGATCCTTCTCTCGAGACTTCAACTCAGCTATCTGCGAATGTTGTAGCCATCATATAATGGTTTTTAAAAACAATAACGATGCTAAACAATCCTCTATTCAATGCACACCTACCTCTATTCAATGCACACCTACCGCTATCCAATGCACACCTACCTCTATCTAATGCATACCTACCTCTACTGCCTCTATCCAATGCATATCTACCTCTATCTAATGCACACCTACCTCTACTGCCTCTATCCAATGCATACCTACCTCTATTTAATGCACACCTACCTCTTTTGTACATCCTTTGTTGATGGAATTCTGTAATGAGAGGAGTTTCCTTGTTTTCTCCAACTCACTAATGGTGTCAGCATGTGCAACTTGGAGTTCTTGCATCTCCTTAAAACGACCTTTAAGTGGAAAAATAATATGACAGAAACTACACAAGAGATTGTTGCTGCGAAAAAGGACCTAATGTATGTTTTTTCACATTTTCAAATTATTTCATAGATTCTCTACAATTTTTAAAAGTCATCTGTCCATCATGGAGTTACAATGGCTGGATTTTTTATTATGCATATATCACAATTGCATGCATCATTGTTGATGCTCCCTAATATCGTGTTAGGCCTACCACATCTTTAAAAGTATTGCACAATTGGATATACTTTCTCTAACTACTATCATGATATAACTGCATTTATAATGGTTAACAACAAGGTGGTGGTGTAGCATGACAAGGTTAAACAAGGCCGCCCCCTTCCACCCTTTATTAATGAGTGAAACGCATAGCTTGAAGCAATTAAACTACACCTAAGCCAATCACCGTGTGCATTATTTATTGTAAAAAGTCTGTATTTGGATTGATAAATTACGCTCTCCGAAGAGAGCTGTCCAAAAATTAGAGAAGACTCATCATATGTCCTCCTCCACGGAAATCTTTAGTAAAAGGCGAAAGATTTATTCGCTCTGAAGGAAGACCAGAGTGAATTCTAACCTTGCTAGCAGACTATATATACCTCGCTAGCAACGTTTCACTTGTGGTTCCAAGCGGTCCGTGCATGAATATCATTTACCTTGTTCATCATCACCATCGGGTTTGAACAAAAGGCCCGCCTTTTCTTTGTGCAGTCTGAGCAGCACAAGGGCTTCTTGTATCTCTCCCCAATCCAATGAACTTTCCTCAATCTGTAAGCGCACAAAATGGCAACCAATCACTCAAGAGATGCACTAAAAATCAACCTTGTTGAAGCGACCAAGCTTCTCTCTCAGCTGGGTGTGCTCTTGCAAAAGCCTTTTGTGCTCCTCCTTTAGTCTCTCGTGTTCAGCTTTCAACTCACTGTGAACAGCTTTCAACTCATTGTGTGCAGCCTTCAGCTGCTGACAGCTGTTCAATGCCTCCCTAAGTTCCTTGTCCAAGTTCTCACTGACCTCTGCAAACGAATTGGAGAAGGGTGGAATCTAATACGTCAGGTATTAACATGTATGTTTATAAAGTGAAGCAAAAAATGTGTACATGGAAACTGTATCAACCAGATTATACCTGGTCAAAGTGTTGTACCATCATCAACCCACTCGGTGCATTACCGTTATAGGCTCATAATTTAATAGCCCCATGGACTGAGTAGGCATAGGCTCATAATTTAATAGCCCCATGGACTGAGTAGGCTTTTTTTGAGCAAGAGACAATGGCCACATATTTAATCAAGTTCAGGTCCTTATGGGATACTACAGAATAACATTTACTCTCCACTAATGTATGCAGCTATCCCACCACACCAAGATTAGAACACCACTTTCAATCACTCAAAATACAGCCTCGTGACCCGACACCTAACCTCTTTCACGAGACAGAGTGTCCAGCACCTTGGCTTTCTCACTCAGGTCATTCTGAGTGGAAGCCTCCAACATTCTGATGCGGTCCTGTAGGGTCTTGATTTGAACCTTGTGTTGCTGGTCCCTGTCACTCTCTAGAGCACTGCAGACAACACAAAGACATAGAACAAGGCCTTAGGACACAGAACAAGGGTCCACAATCCATGCTCAAGACATATTAGAACAAGGCCTAAGGGTCCACAATCCATGCTCAAGACATATTAGAACAAGGCCTAAGGGTCCACACTCCATGCTCAAGACATATTAGAACAAGGCCTAAGGGTCCACAATCCATGCTCAAGACATATTAGAACAAGGCCTAAGGGTCCACAATCCATGCTCAAGACATAGAACAAGGTCTAAGAGTCCACAATCACAAAGGTCACAATCCACACTTCAGGGGGTTCAACGTCCCTCGCCAAACAGAAAACCGAAAGGCAAAATAATAATAATAAACACATTCAGACCTCTTCATGAGCCGATCATTCGTCTGCTTCAGGAGCTCCCTTTCCGCCTTCAAGTCAGACACCATTTCTTGAAGCTACGGAAGAACGGCCAGCTGGTACCTTACTTGGCAAAAGCAGGTATTACCCCTTACCTCTGTGAGGGACCTTAACGATACCGTATTGGCCTTTAGCTCAACCTGCTGCCTGGAAGTTACTATTTGTTCCTGTGAGGACACATATGATAGATACATATCACACACACACATGCACACACACACACACACACACACACACACACACACACACACACACACACACACACACACACACACACACCATAGAATGCAAGTCATTTAAAATGCTTCACCATTTTCAGTTGAGAATTGAGCACCTCCATCTCTTGCAAGGCCTTAGAGTGAGCTTCCTTAACAATGGTGAGGTTCTAAGCATTGATCAAGAGCATTGACCAAGCTATGAGAGGCCATAGGTCATGCGACTCACATTCTCCAACAGGGTTGACTGCATCTGAAGGCTCTGCAACTGACTGGACTTTTCTCTTAGCTCCCTTTGAAGCCTGATGAACTCAACGCTCTCACTCATACTGATCCTGTTATGAGATCAGAAGAGTGCTCACTAATTAGAGATCAGAGGCGTGCCCTAATTAACAATGCACACTGTATAAGACAACATTCGCCCTACCTGTAGAACAGTTTTACTATCCCTCCCCTCCTCCCCATCTACACCATCTCTGCTCACTTCTGTGCAGCCATTACTTGCAGCTGGAGCTGATCCTCAACCTTAACCCTTCCCTCTTCAAGTTCAACCTCCCTAAGTTTGAACTGACGGGAAGATGGTCACAATTAATTGCACGCTCCCTACAGTGATTACAGGGTCCCTCCCCTGCAATGACCACATTAATTATAGGGTCCCTCTCTGCAATGAAGACAGTAATTGCAGGGCCTCTCCTGTAATGACTACATTAATTACAAGGTCCCTCTCTGCAATGACCACATTAATTACAAGGTCCCTCTCTCTGCAATGACCACATTAATTACAGGATTCCTCTTCAATGACCACATTAATTACAAGGGGCTCCACTTTGGTAACAAAACACCCAGGCACTTGCCTGTTCTTTGTCTCTCTCAGATTTAGCATGGAGTAGTGCCAATTCATGCTTTAGCTGGAGCACCAACTCTTCCCTGGAGAGAGGGAGAGTGTGCAAGCAACCCAGGTGTGGGCGGAAGAGGAAGTGGGTGAGGGAGGGAAGGGGGAAGAGAAGAGGTGGAGGGAAGGAAGGTGGAGGTGGAGGTGGAGGAAGGAAGGTGGAGGTGGAGGGAAGGAAGGTGGAGGTGGAGGGAAGGAAGGTGGAGGTGGAGGGAAGGAAGGTGGAGGTGGAGGGAAGGAAGGTGGAGGTGGAGGGAAGGAAGGTGGAGGTGGAGGGAAGGAAGGTGGAGGTGGAGGGAAGGAAGGTGGAGGTGGAGGGAAGGTTCAAGGTGGAGGTGGAGGGAAGGAAGGTGGAGGTGGAGGGAAGGAAGGTGGAGGTGGAGGGAAGGAAGGTGGAGGTGGAGGGAAGGAAGGTGGAGGTGGAGGGAAGGAAGGTGGAGGTGGAGGGAAGGAAGGTGGAGGTGGAGGGAAGGAAGGTGGAGGTGGAGGGAAGGAAGGTGGAGGTGGAGGGAAGGAAGGTGGAGGTGGAGGGAAGGAAGGTGGAGGTGGAGGGAAGGAAGGTGGAGGTGGAGGGACGGAAGGGGAGGTAGCAGGTATGAGGGAAGGAAACAGTTAAGACAAGAAACTCACGTACAGCTCTAGGTTGTCTTTCCTAGCCTCCTCAAGTAGGCTATGTCCGTACCTGCATCAAATCATCAGTCCTACATGTATGAGCCACATACCCTTACCCATGGGAACAGAATACCTTGGCATGCTAGGAGAGTTAGGTTGGACACTTGCAGCAGACCTGCATGTGTTGAGAGCACGAATGAGAACGTAATACACTGAGACTAAATAGCCAATAGGATTTTGGCATGAGAAGAGCCATTCCAAAATGGTGGTCAGCTCTCTTAGCTTTAGTCATAATACAGGATAATCAAATGCCTAATACAGGATAATCAGGTAATTACATGTGTAGAACCTGTCTAATACAGGATAATCAGGTAATTACATGTGTAGAACCTGTCTAATACAGGATAATCAGGTAATTACATGTGTAGAACCTGTCTAATACAGGATAATCAGGTAATTACATGTGTAGAACCTGTCTAATACAGGATAATCAAATGTCTAATACAGGATTATCAGGTAATCAGGATTAGTCTAATACAAGCAATTTGAAGTGCTTGAGGACTTTTAACAGATAAATTGCACAAAGTATTTCTATGAAAATAATTACAAAGATATGACCAAAGAGAATAAGATGCTGGATGTTGTGATCAATGGTCGCCAAGGCTACAATACACATAGGGCCTTATGTACGCATGCAATGCTCACTACAAGTGTGACCTTACCTTCTTGTTGACACATCTTCTGTGGACACTGACCTCTGAGTATTTTTGCTCAGGCCCTGAGGTGAAACAAGGAAGAGGGGAGGAAGGGAGGAAGGAAGAAAGAAGAGGAGGGAGGATTGGGGATGAAGGGAGGGAGGAAGAAAGAAGGGGAAGGGGGATTGGGGAGGAAGGGAGGGAGGAAGAAAGAAGGGGAAGGAGGATTGGGGAGGAAGGGAGGGAGGATTAGGGAGGAAGGGAGGGAGGAAGAGAGAAGGGGAGGGAGGGTTGGGGAGGAAGGGAGGGAGGAAGAGAGAAGGGGAGGGAGGGTTGGGGAGGAAGGGAGGGAGGATTGAGGAGGAAGGGAGGGTTGGGGAGGAAGGGAGAAGGGTTGGGGAGGAAGGGAGGGAGGAAGAAAGAAGAGGAGGGAGGATTGGGGAGGAAGGGAGGGAGGAAGAGAGAAGGGGAAGGAGGATTGGGGAGGATTGGAAGGAAGGTTACTCATGCATATTTGATGCTGTCAGGTGACCTTACACTGCTGATCCTTGATTGCACATGGTCATAAGGTGTGTGTCTCTTCCCCTTGGCATCAAGCTGCTGCCTCAGGACAAGGACCTTATTCTTGAGTGCTGTCCTCTTCCTCTCCAATCCATCTATTGTCGACTTCATTTCCTCTACCTTCTCTTCTAATTCTAATTCACGCCCACTACGGACATAACCTACCATAGGAGTTACAAAGTCACATGTAAAAATTACCACAACATACACATTGCATGAACATTACCTAATCTTAATTAAAAGCATTTGAACCAAACTAAATTAATGCTCTTATCAATTACGATCAAAGGTTCGGCATCAAAGAAAATGTGCACAGGATTCAACATATGCACACAAACATACACGCCTTCAACATATGGATCCAAGCATTTAGTTACGATCCTTATCCAACTGTCCATCCGCAAGTATACTTCATTTTTTATAAATCGGCAAAAATACACCTTTCACACGTGCACAAACACATATGTACATACACACCTTCACACATGCACAAACACATATATACATACATGCCTTCACACGTGCACAAACACATATATACATACATGCCTTCACATGAGCACATACACATATATACATACATGCCTTCACACGTGCACAAACACACGTATATATACATGCCTTCACACGTGCACTAACACATATATACATACACGCCTTCACACATATGCACATGTCCATGCCGTATCAGGGCACACCTGTCTGGTTACCATGGCCAAAAGCTTCCTTTTTTCCATCAGCTGTCAGGCGAAGCAACTTAGTGGCCATTCTATTTTTTAGAAGGAAGGTGGAACGGATGCATGCGGATAAGTGCATTTGAAGGCCTAAATTACACAAACAACCTAGCTGTTTTTCCCCCCACTAGTTAAGTGTGCATCATTGGAACATTCTAAGCAATAGCCAAAAAAGCCCCAATACACTGGTATGTGCTACACACATAAATACGACTCTAAGAGAAATGAAAACATCTGATCAGCACTCACTTTTTCATTTTTTCCTCTTGTGACCTTGCATGCTTCTTCAAGAGCTGTTTGCGTCAAACAGGGCAGACCAAAGACATGTCACTTGAATCACATGCAAAGTCACATGGGTAGCAATACGTTGGCAAACGTAAACAATCAACCCCTTTGTGGACTGGTGCAGCTGTGAAGGTTATGCAGATATGTGTATATTACCTTCGAGGGTTGGGTGTTTATATATATATATATATATAGCCTCTTGATGCAGATGACTGATGTGAACAGGCACATAGGTGAGGCTGAACTATTTACACCAGGGGTAATTGGACTACAGCATATTAAGTGTTTGTTGCTGGAGCAAGTGTGCATCTGGTGCCACTTTATATACATTATCTGCATAACCACATATTACGTTGGACCCACGACTGCTCATCACTGCTTGCTCGTTGCAATGCCATTAACAAACTAGTTATATACCAGGTTCTCTTCCATCAGCTGTAGATGTTTGTCTTCCAGTGCCGCTCTGTCCATCACTGCTACAGCCCTCCTGCTTTGTGATTCACTCTCTGTGGGCATTAAGTTGGTGTTCGTGAATCGAATTTTGCGTTCAAGCGCAGGTTTTATAGTGTAAGTGTTTGTACATGTGTGTGTACGTGTATATGTGTGTGTTATGGACAATGGACATGCATATATAATATATGTAGTTATCTAAAAGTGGACATAGTAAGCGCTGAAGGATATTACTACTTGCCTGCCATCTTCCTGACAATTCCGCGCGAAAACTAGGTATAAGGTTAGGTGCTCATTATTTAGAATTTCGTTCCTGACCATGGAGAAGATCGAAACGCCCAGTCGAAAGAATGGTGCAGAAGCGACGAAGGAAATAGAGGGCTCCAGTACGCCAAAAGAGGTGAGTTTTATGTAACGTAATATTAATAACGTTTTTAAAAATGAAATCTTGTGCGCGCAAATACAGCAAAGAACACCGGTGAGAGTTGCGAAGAGTGCAAAGAGAAAGATCCAGTCACCAAGCACACCAACAGGCGCATCTTTAGAAGGTGAACAAAGACCAAACCAACCAGTTAGAATAACTGTCGCTAACGTGTATGTATCCTATAACAATTCTAGTTCTGCATATAACCCATTCGAGTTTTATGCTTGAACTTGTAGAGTTTGAGAAATCGAACCCGGGCAAGAAGCAGCACCGTAGAGGCACCCCGGGCAGGCTGAAGAGACCATGCTCCCCAACTTCACTCTTCAAACCACCACTGACAGAGAGGCAGCAGCTAGCCCTCTTGATGCAGATGACTGATGTGAACAGGCACATAGGTGAGGCTGAACTATTTACACCATGGGTAATTGGACTACAGCATATTAAGTGTTTGTTGCTGGAGCAAGTGTGCATCTGGTGCCACTTTCCTCTCATGGTGCCACTTCCCTCATGGTGTCAGCACCTGGTGCCACTTTCCTCTCATGGTGCCAGCACCTGGTGCCACTTTCCTCTAATGGTGCCACTTTCCTCTCATGGTGTCAGCACCTGGTGCCACTTTCCTCTAATGGTGCCAGCACCTGGTGCCACTTTCCTCTCATGGTGTCAGCACCTGGTGCCACTTTCCTCTAATGGTGCCAGCACCTGGTGCCACTTTCCTCTCATGGTGTCAGCACCTGGTGCCACTTTCCTCTAATGGTGCCAGCACCTGGTGCCACTTTCCTCTCATGGTGTCAGCACCTGGTGCCACTTTCCTCTAATGGTGCCACTTTCCTCTAATGGAGCCATGTTATCTCCCTTTCCTCTAATGGAACCATGTTATCTCCCTTTCCTCTAATGGAGCCATGTTATCTCCCTTTCCTCTAATGGTGCCATGTTATCTCCCTTTATCCAATCACTTCACTTTGTAATGACTAGTTGCACTGGTGGGGTTAGGGTGCCTTATACAGTGGCGAATCACCCATCTAGGAGGTATGGGGTAGTTGCTGTAAGCTCTCTCATCAAGGGATCTGACTGCTCCAGAAGCTAGCACATTTTGCTTATAGATCACATGACAAAACTAAACCAAGCATGCATACAAGTCATTGGTATTATGTGCTATGTTCACTAATACAACATGGACACAATATATGAACGCAAGATCCAATCGAACAATTGATGTAGAATACGAAGATGATATGATTACGACTTCAGCACATTCATGTGCACATCACTGGGGTATTATAATCACCATGGTTACTGAGGAGGTGGGGGTCCAGGACCTCGCTGGATCTGCCATTGCCTATTGTCTAGTTGCTATGGTAATGCAGGTGTTGTACCGGATTTTTTTCATTCCTGATTTATTTATTTTTATTTGTTCATAGACAAGTGAACAATTTTGTGTCATTGTTAATGATTTCTGAATACCCCATACTAAAGTGAGCATGGATAATGTACAATGAGGGAAGGTCCAGCGGGGGGTGGTGGGGGGGGGGGAGGGGAGGAATTTAAATGACAATATTATCGACCATTTAAAGGGAGGTTGTATTATTATAAGTGATGATTATACAGTGTCAGCGTTGCAATGAGCCTGGAGACCCTGTGCCCATGTGTACCTTGTAACACAGAACGGCATGACAGAACGGCATATGTAGCAAGGCTGGCCGCTGGTCACATCCATGTTTGTCTTTATTTTAGGGTCTGGGGAGGAGTCATCTCCTAGGAGTGATGTGTCCAGGAGCCGTATCCAACGTCGCAACGAACGTGGCGAGACTCCCCTCCATGTTGCCTGCATCAAAGGCGACCTCAAGCAAGTCACTGCTCTATTGGGGCAGGGAGCTGACGTTAATGCCACTGACAATGCCTGTGAGTGCACTGCTATTCTGAGAGGGTACTTTGTGTGGGGCTACTGCCATACCCCCGAGAGGGTACTTTGTGTGGGGCTACTGCCATACCCCCGACAGGGTACTTTGTGTGGGGCTACTGCCATACCCCCCGAGAGGGTACTTTGTGTGGGGCTACTGCCATACCCCCCGAGAGGGTACTTTGTGTGGGGCTACTGCCATACCCCCGAGAGGGTACTTTGTGTGGGGCTACTGCCATACCCCCGAGAGGGTACTTTGTGTGGGGCTACTGCCATACCCCCGAGAGGGTACTTTGTGTGGGGCTACTGCCATACCCCCCGAGAGGGTACTTTGTGTGGGGCTACTGCCATACCCCCGAGAGGGTACTTTGTGTGGGGCTACTGCCATACCCCCCGAGAGGGTACTTTGTGTGGGGCTACTGCCATACCCCCTGAGAGGGTACTTTGTGTGGGGCTACTGCCATACCCCCGAGAGGGTACTTTGTGTGGGGCTACTGCCATACCCCCTGAGAGGGTACTTTGTGTGGGGCTACTGCCATACCCCCGAGAGGGTACTTTGTGTGGGGCTACTGCCATACCCCCCGAGAGGGTACTTTGTGTGGGGCTACTGCCATACCCCCCGAGAGAGTAATTTGTGTTTTGTACTGCTGTTTCTGAAAAGGGGAGGATGAGAGTGAAGAGCTGATGGGTTGATACAAACGTGGGGGTTAACTGTCCTTTGAGTTGTTCTGTTCACCCAATGCACACAGGTTGGACACCACTGCATGAGGCTTGCAACCATGGACACGTTCAAGTGGTGATGTATCTGTTAGAGAAAGGTGCCAACGTCAATGCTGAGGGGATGGGAGGAGACACACCCCTTCATGATGCGGTGTTGAACCAACATAAAGAGGTAAAACCCCTTAGTGGACTAGTGTGTAGACTGCACCTTAGTGGACTAGTGTGTGGACTAGCGTGTTGACTGCACCTTAGTGGACTAGTGTGTGGACTGCACCTTAGTGGACTAGTGTGTGGACTGCACCTTAGTGGACTAGTGTGTGGACTGCACCATAGTGGACTAGTGTGTTGACTGCACCTTAGTGGACTAGTGTGTGAACTGCACCTTAGTGGACTAGTGTGTGGACTGCACCATAGTGGACTAGTGTGTGAACTGCACCTTAGTGGACTGGTGTGTGGACTGCACCTTAGTGGACTAGTGTGTGGACTGCACCTTAGTGGACTAGTGTTTTTGTCGTACAGTATCTTAAACAGGTTGCTTTGCCTAGCAATTGGTACACACACCCTGGCTATACTAACCCCTCTCACCCCCTTTTGCAAACTTACCATTAATCTCTACATACATTGTATGTTATCCGTGTTTTAGCTGTGATGACTTTTTTTAATTTTAAGTTTTGGTATGGCTTTTGCTTTCAATAGGTGATACAAGCCCTCTTGAACCATGGTGCGGACCCTTCCAAATGCAACGAAATTGGAAAGAAGGCACTTGATGTCTGCAAGGATGCTGATATTGCTGCGCTATTAGAGATGTCGATACAAAATGAAGCACTGTGCACTGAATCGGGAACAGGCAAGGGGGAACAGGTTACAGCAGCAATGGAAGAATCTGCTCTTGCAAGAGAGAGATCTCCTGCTGTAAGGGAGAGATCTCCTGCTGTAAGAGAGAGATCTCCTGCTGTAAGGGAGAGATCTCCTGCTGTAAGAGAGAGATCTCCTGCTGTTAGAGAGAGATCTCCTGCTGTAAGAGAGAGATCTCCTGCTGTTAGAGAGAGATCTCCTGCTGTAAGAGAGAGATCTCCAGCTGTAAGAGAGAGATCTCCAGCGGTAAGAGAGAGATCTCCTGCTGTAAGAGAGGGATCTCCTTCTGTTAGAGCGAGATCTTCTGTTGGAAGAGAAGGTTCTCCTACTAATTGGTGTCCCGGCTCATCAGAAGTGCTGGATGGGGAGGAGGACCTATCCACCACGTCATCAAGGATCAAGGAGAGGGGCATTGTTGTACCTATTGTGATAAGTAAGGATGAGGCGGTGGTATCTCTTCTGCTTACCTCATCAGAGGGCAAAGAGGGTGAAGAAACGTCTGTTCAGTCCAATTTGGCAGGTGACAGTGATGATGAGGGGGTGATATCTGTTCTGCCCCCCTCACCACGTGGTGAGGAAGGTGAGGGAGTGATATCAGATGTGCACACCTCATCGAGCGGCAAGGACGAGGAAAATCTTCAGCACTTGAAGGACCAGGAGGTAGAAGAGTTTGCGTCAGATCTGCCATCTTCAAGTGTCGAAGAAGAGGGAGAGGTAACCCTGTTGCCTTCATCAAGGGAGAGGGTGGAAGGGAAGGAAGAAGAATCAGTGTCTATGCTGCCCGTCACCTCGAACGACAAGGAGGTTTGGCCCTCTTCTAGTAGCACTGAAGAGTTTGTTTCTGCCGTACCCAATACACTGAGCTTTGAAGAAAAGATGTCCACCCTGCCATCCTCATCAAATGCAAGCGTGGAGACATCCATTTTATGTGAACTGAGTGTACAACACCCCCAAGCATCGTCATTAGGGATCAGAATGGAGGCTGCATTGTCTAACTCATTAGCTGAGATGGAGGAAGAGCCGTCTTCTTCAACCATGTGTGATCATGAGGCTCTGTCAGTTAACAAGGGCATTTGGTCAGTGGAGGAAGGAGAGGAGGGGGCATCATCTTCAGTGGAGGAAGGGGAGGAGCCATCTTCAACAGTCGAAGGTCCGAAGGAGACAGCATCGGTGTTGCATATAACCACATGTGAGGTGGTTGAAGATGGGTCTTCAGCTTCTATGAAGAAGGACGTGAAGGTGGTGGAGAGTGAGGAGTTTTATAGTGACATCTCATCTAGCGATGATGAGATGGACTACATAGAACAGATGCCAGCAGAGGGTGGTAGGAAAAGGATGAGGCTTAGAAGCAGAGGGTCGAAGGTCTCTCCTGAGCAGCCTTCGGGAACTGAATCCTTAATGCGAGCAACAAAGTGCAACCCTGTTAGTCCTGGTTTGCTTACTGAACCAACGAGAACTGGCAGGAGTAATTACGTTTATGAGCATAATAAACCAGTTGCCATGGGCGACCACGATTCTTCAGTTAGCAATGGACCGGTTGTTGTGGGAAAAACCCCTGTTCAACATGACAAGAGGATTGTCCCTGGGCACAGCGGTGTAGCGCGTAACGCTGTAATGGATATTACATCCAGTGGTAGTTCCCTTTATGTGGGGGATAGGACAGTTGAAACCTCTGTTGGACTAGGCAAGGAAAATGTACCTGGTGAAGCTGTTCTGCCTGACCAGCTCATTTTACCAGCCGGGGAGGTCACGGCATTCAAAGAGGGAGTACCTGACACTGCCGATGAAGATGTACTGACAACAACTAGCGCTACGGAGAACGGTGCCGAAAAAACCCCAGCAGAGGGGAACGCTTCGGACATAGATGGAGAGGCACTTCCGTCTGGCCTCCACTCTTCCTCCCCTTCCTCACCAAACTCCAGCATGCCCATCTTTGCGGCCCCACCCATCCCATCTCCACCTGACATGCAGATGGAACTCTGCGTCTCGTTTCCCCTTTCCCTCCTGAACCTCTGCCGTGAGACACTGGTGAGGCTTCACCAACAGGGCAGTGACTATCAGAGTGCTGCCGAACCAGGTAAGGGTGATATGGTCCGAGAAGGAGGCGTGGCATGATCTGGGGAGGAGGCATGTACTGCTGGTGTGGTGTGGGCTGGGGAGGAGGCATGTCTAAATAGTACAACATGGTCTGGGGATGAGGCATGTCCTATTAGTATGACCTGTCTGGGGAGGAGGCATGTCCTGTTAACATGATGTGGTCTGGGGAGGGCGTATGGCTTATTAATACGGCATGGTCTGGGGAGGAGGTATGCACTGGTGGTATGGTTGGATGCTCAAGAACGCATGTAGATGGGGGTTGGGGGTGGTGCTCTGGACACCTTACCTTTGTGGTGGGTATAGGACAATTTAATTTTGGATGTCAGTGAATGTGACCCCAACTTTGCAGTAAATTTAAAACATAAACATTGGCCTACCCGTACATGTGGGCAGGGGATTATGCTCTGCTCTGTGTTTTATCTCCCCTCCCCCCCCCCACGCTCACCAGAATCATTTGAGGAGAGCTCTCACGTTGAGCAGCAGCAACAACAGGAGTATGTAGCCATGGAGACCATGTGTCAGGATGACCAGGAGAGGTTGTCTGGTGGCAAGGAGCCGAGATCCCACCACGATCGCGTGACCAGGCACAGCCGCAAACCGCAGCAGGTATTCTCCAGCAAGCGGCTCTTCAAGGAGGTGGACACCTCCGGCTTGGAGTGCACAGAAGTGATGGGGATGGTGGAAACCTCAGACGTGAGGGGAGAGGAAGGCGCCACGTTCAGCGTGCGTGCCGGTTGGGGTGTCCTTCCCTCCTCATCCTCCTCGGCGAAGAAGGGGAAAGGGCAGAGGGACAGCCCTGTCCCCTCAAACATGCCTCAGGGTGCCCATGTGAGGAGGAAGAAGAGCGGGGACGTCGGAAAGGGAAAGAGCCGGTGCGATGAGGAGGATGGGGAGGAGGAGCCTGGATCTGCTGTGGTGTCGCTAGTTGCATCGCTGCCTTTGTCCGTTGTGTCGCGTCCGGGCAGCGGCAGCCCCTTGGGGCACACCACTGGCGGGAATGCGGCGGGAAACACTGGCGGGAATGCCGCGGGCAGCAGGAGCCCGTTGGTGTATGCGGAAGCACCAAAGCCGTCTTCAAGCCACCGCAGGGGTTTGAGTGGTCAACAGAGTGCCCTGATGGGGAGCCAACACAACTTGTCGGCAGGGGGAATGAAAGGTAACTGGCCAATCGGTGTGTTCCTTATACCACTTGTACCATTTCTTCACCCACGTCCCTGGTCCACCATATCTGTGTGAAGATTTCTCCAAGGAACACGATCTGGAGGACCTTGCTCTGGTAAGTCACTGGTAGGGACAAGGTTGGTGATTCGTAGTAATTGAGAAGTTCTGGATGAGAAGAAAGAATTTGCATGACTACTCATATCTTACCAGTTGTGGTCAGTACTACATCTACCAAGTGGGATAGTCTCACCTCAGGGTCTGGTGCAGTCCTAAGGGATGGCATTGCTCAGGCAGTGTTGTAGGGTCGCTAGTCTCACCTCAGGTCTGGTGCAGTCCTAAGGCATGGCATGGCGTTGCTCAGGCAGTATTGTAGGGTCACTAGTCTCACCTCAGGTCTGGTGCAGTCCTAAGGCATGGCATGGCGTTGCTCAGGCAGTATTGTAGGGTCACTAGTCTCACCTCAGGTCTGGTACAGTCCTAAGGGATGGCATTGCTTTGGCAGTGTTGTAGGGTCACTTGATCTCATGCAAGTAACTGTGTGTAGTTTATTTAATTACTTTACTTCTCTTGCTTGCCATCTTGACTAGCCGCCAAAGAAACGTTTTTATGGACGTATGGTACAAAGGTCAATGGTTGTACAGAGGAGGAGAGAGAAGCGAGAGCCAGCCCCTGTGATGCCTACCAACATCAAGTCTTTCCTCCTCACTTCACAGCAGTATAGGTCGAAGCAGATTCCACAGCCAACAAACCCCAAGGTGCGATTCACTTCTCAGAGTCAGCCTCCCTTCTTCTCACCTCTCCTCTATTCCTTCACCCCTCTCTCCTACCCCTTCACCCCTCTCTCCTACCCCTTCACCCCTCTCTCCTACCCCTTCACCCCTCTCCACCCTCCCCTTCACCCCTCTCCACCCTCCCCTTCACCCCTCTCTCCTACCCCTTCACCCCTCTCTCCTACCCCTTCACCCCTCCCTCCTACCCCTTCACCCCTCCCTCCTACCCCTTCACCCCTCTCTCCTACCCCTTCACCCCTCCCTCCTACCCCTTCACCCCTCCCTCCTACCCCTTCACCCCTCTCTCCTACCCCTTCACCCCTCTCTCCTACCCCTTCACCCCTCTCTCCTACCCCTTCACCCCTCTCTCCTACCTCTTCCCTCTCCACCCTCCCCTCATTTCCTTGCTCCCAACATTCCACTAATCTTCCACTTTAAATGGTTCTCATTTCTTTCTGTTGGTCACTCCCCCCTCCATCTCTACTGTGGTGACAGTCTGTCTATCCACCAATACACTCGTCCATGTACAAGCTTTTCAATGAGCATGAATTGGAACGTCTTCGACTTCTGTCAGCACATGCCACTGAGCTGGTAAGCTGGGTCCTAAGACCTACCCTACTTGTGTGCATGTAGACCACCTTCCCTCCTTCCCACCCCTGCATATAGACCACCTTCCCTCCACCTTCCCTCCCACACCCATAGGGTCACATGACCACCTTCCTACCCCAAAGGATCACATGACCACCTTCCCTCCCCAAAGGATCACATGACCACCTTCCCTCCTTCCCTCCCCAAAGGATCACATGACCACCTTCCCTCTCCAAAGGATCACATGACCACCTTTCCTCCTTCCCTCCCTAAAGGATCACATGACCACTTCCCTCCTTCCCTCCCCAAAGGATCACATGACCACCTTCTTTCCCCAAAGGATCACATGGCCACCTTCCCTCCCCAAAAGGATCACATGACCACCTTCCCTCCCCAAAGGATCATGTGACCACCTCACATCACCACCTTCCCTTCCCAAAAGATCACGTGATCCCCTTCCCTCTACCCAAAGGATCACATCACCACCTTCCCTTCCCAAAAGATCACATGACCCCCTTCCCTCCCCAAAGGATCACATGGTCATATCCTTTGAAGAGGAACTGGTGAGGGTCCACCAGAAGGCCAATAGGAAGACCCAGCCACCGCTTAGTGTGTGTGCCTTCCTATTGGAGCAGATGCTACCCCATGTGGACGTGGACGACGGCAGGATGGGGACTAGAGAGGAAGGAATAACAAAGGATGCTGAATATGGTCTGGAGTCAGTTGGCAGGTGGTAAGTTGAACGTATGTCTTCCATCTTCCCTTTCCCTCTCACCATAACCCTTCTCCACACCGTCCACTCTTTACGTCCACTTCTTCCTCGTACATCTTACCTTCTCCTCCCTTCCGATTACCTGGCTCCTCCCCTCCCCTTACCTCCGCTCCTACCTCTTCTGTTACCAGTCCTCCTTCCAAGGAGGCTACTGGTGGTTGTATAGACTCACGTCTCCTAACCAGCTTTGTGCAGGATGTGTGGGACAAATACCTCGAGGTGAGAACATGTACGCTCAACAGACAAGGTCACGAGTGTGAGGCGTTGTGGCTGCTACAGCTGGAACAGTGGAAAGACAGACAACAGGAACTAGGTATCAAGGAGCATGATGTGTGTATTGGCTTGTGGTTTTGTGGCAGGAAGCTTGTGTGGGGGGGGGAAGGGGATACTGGATGGTGTTGGATATTATTCTACACAGCGCATGCACACACACACACACACACACACACACACAGGATGATATGCACTTCCTCCTTAAATAGTAACAGTTGAAACTTGTATGCATATACAAGTAGTTGTGGTGACAAAAACAGAAATCTTCCAACAGTAGGTGACAGTTTTTTTTTTTTGGTGCAGGATTCTCGTCAGCTGTATCAAGAGAGGTTCTATTAGCCCATGTTCCCATGGTGACATCGATAAAGATGTCTGCTGAAGAAGACTGACTTGTGGCTTTCTAAGTACTCGTGTATGTGTGTGTCCTTTCTTGTACCTTAAACAGTTTCCTTGTTCTAATAATAAGTGTTTATGGCTAGTTACGATGGCTATGGGGGTTTGTGTCATTACTAATAATAAGTGTTTATGGCTAGTTACGATGGCTATGGGGGGGTTTGTGTCATTACTAATAATAAGTGTTTATGGCTAGTTACGATGGCTATGGGGGTTTGTGTCATTCTGCCTCACCTCCTAATTTGGAGATGCCTCACTTCCTGATATGGTGGGTGGGGCACTGTATTGTCTGAACTGGAAGCAAAGTGGATAAATATTGAGTCATATTTCACTGGTGGTGTGCAGGTGTTAATTTCATAAGGTCGGAATGTCCCGAGGGGGTTGGGGTTTTGGGGGGGGGGGGGGGGGGGGGGTGTTATAGCACAAGGTACATGTATGTCAAAGAACAGATTGTTTCCATGTTGTTGCATAGGGTAATGCTGCCAATGAATGTCACACACACACACACCACAAGTGGGGACCCTGTGCTGCAACCACTTGACCATGTCACTTGTTAACCTGGTTTTGCAAAGGGGATGTTTACTGAATGTTGCGGTGCTACTCAATAAAATAATTCTGTTACATGAGTGTCTAACCAATCAGATCACGGATGTAACTTCGCAAATTATTGACATGGGGAAGGAAAGTGTAAAGTATACAGTTAGCTGAATTTTGTGTCAGTGTTAATGACATTACAGGTACAATGTTACTTACACCATGTCACTGTTACACCTTCCCATGTCACTGTTACACCTTCCCCATGTCACTGTTACACCTTCCCATGTCACTGTTACACCTTCCCATGTCACTGTTACACCTTCCCATGTCACTTACACCTTCCCATATCACTGTTACACCTCCCATGTCACTGTTACACCTCCCATGTCACTGTTACACCTCCCATGTCACTGTTACACCTCCCATGTCACTGTTACACCTTTCCCATGCAATGGCTAGCATTAATGGTTTGTTTTCACAGTTTTCATAGAAACTGATAATATTATGCCATTGGTGAAAATAACATGACTTTAGTTTTTTTTTGCTGAAAGACAAACTACCAAATACACAAAACAGATGCACAGGGTAGGTCCTTCCAGAGGCAGCCTGTATGCCTGCTGAAAAGCCCCATCGGTGCAATATCTCACCAGTGTCACCTGTGTGGCAAGGATGATGGGAGAGGGGAGGAAGGCTGCGGTAGAGAAGTCACAGCTGGGTCCCCGTCGTTGCCAGGTAGACCAGGACTAAACAGTGGTGTGCTGTGTGCAGGCACATCACTGCACAATGTTGTATTGGTTGAGTTTCCATCAGCAAATGAGACTTTAAAATGGCTGCCTATGCCCCCGGCAACAAGGATGGCCAGTACAACTGCCAGGAAGGAGCCTCTGTATAGTAGCAGCCTTATTTTTGAGGACTTCACACAACTGAAGCACTTTCCATTTCTGCTGTTGCCTTGCAGGGACGTGACACCCCCTTGAAGTGGACCCCTCTGAGTATATGGAGTGTGTGTGTGTGTGTGTGTGTGTGTGTGTGTGTGTGTGTGTGTGTGTGTGTATGTGTGTGTGTGTTGTGTGTGTATGTGTGTGTGTGTTGTGTGTGTATGTGTGTGCATGTGTTTGTGCATGTGTATGTGCATGTGTGTGTTTGTGCATGTGTATGTGTGTGTGAATTAGGGAGGGGGTGACCAACACTTGCAGCAGCCCCATGCAAGCCCCCCCCCCCCCCCCCCAACCATGTTACCTCTTCTTGTGTAACCATCTGGTTGTCAGGTACAACATTGATTAACATCATGCTCATCTGTCTGCTGGCCTTCTCAATGGCCTGCAGAGGATTGCATTTAGGAGGGCAACCACAGCATGTGGGTGAGACCTTTTGTAACCTACTGTTTTGGCTTGCTTTTCCCAGTCCATTTTCAACAGAATGACAATAAACACCACAGCCTGGTTTTAAAAAAAAAAACGTTATTCACATGTGTTCAAATGCACATACAAGTTGTAAACATAAAATGCCCCCTGCATGTTTGCTATCACAGTGGGGAAAATACCTGGGTAGCTGATCCACACAGTAGTCCAATCCAGAAACCCATGGCACCCATTTTTGCTACCAGTGCGAGACACACACCGATGGGGAGGCCGATTAAGTAGAAGCAGACAAAACATGAAACAGCTCCTAGTACCTGCCGACCACACCCACGGAGGATACCGGAAAGCGTACCCTAAAAGGTGGTAGAATGCAAAGGGTTAATAAATGCACCAGGCTGGTAGTGTGGGTGTGGTTTGCCTGGGAACAAAGGTTCAGTTTAGGAGGTGCACATGGGTGCAAAGGTTAATACAGTCAAGGGGTTGATAATAACATCAGTGGTTAACAATGGAATTACCTGGATATGGTCAAAGAAGACAAAGAATGGAACCACGTTCATCAGTTTGACAACTCCATGAATTACAGATCTAATGTGTGTGGCAGGTTACACACACACACACACATGCACACAACTCACTCATCATAAGTGAACATAGCACCTAGTTGGTATTTTAGTGCCTGGAGGCCGACAGCTAACACCAAGGCTTCGCACACTGTCGTTGATATAAAGTATCCCTGATGGACTCTAATCAAATGCCTTGCTCTCTCACCTGCAAGTGCTAGAGATATGTGGAACACTCTCTTGGCCCGTTGTGTGTTGCCAGCACCCAGCTCATTCCCAACTCGTATGCTTGCTGCAAAACTGAGAGACAACGCATTCTGCAAATGCATGAGAAGTGACCACACAAACATAACAGAAGAAGTGTTTTTTGTTTGGATAAAGTAGTGTAAAAGTAAAAAACACAGCAGCACACTAAGTATTCAAGCATACCATAAACAGAAATGCAGTGATGTTGAGGACAATAGTGTAGACTGCAAGCTCTTTCTTCCCAATCATTCCCACCACTATTATCCCAACCTCGTTGCTCCACCATTCAAAGCCGACCATCAAGAAGCCTGGGATGGCCAGTTTGGTGAAGGTCCACCAGTCCGCTAGGCTCTCCCAGCTCCACCCTCCCCAGGTCTGCTTGTGGAGTCCCCAGGCCCACATGCAGGCTAGCAGAAATAGTGGAGATGCACTCTGGCTTAGGGTCATGGCAAAAACTGCACCCCTGGGGAAGAGGAGGAGGGAAGCAGGGGAAAATATTTGTTGTCAACACAGATGACAAAACTCACATGAATCCCAGCTCAAAGCCGTACAGGAACACAGCGTGGAGGGTAATATTCAATAGATTTGTCACAAAGCCTACGACAATGAACACCATGATGATGCTCTGTGTGAGGAAGAGAGGGAGGGGGGGGGGGGGATGACCATGGAGGCAAGACAAAAAGACGATGGCTCACCTGTGCCTGCAAGTACTTGGACACAACAACCAGCAGGAAGACAAACTGACATAAGGGAAGGGAGGGAGGGGCTAACAGGAGTGTACAGGAACAGTTCAGTACTTACAGGCAGGGCGACGCAGAATATCCTTATGTACTGGGCAGTGAGCCTGGGGAGGAGAGAGAGGCTAGTGGTGGGATGCAGATGGTCTCCAAAGCTGACCTCACTACGCAGGGATCTTGATTAAGAAGAGTGAGAAGAGACTCCGTGTTCAGCCAGAATGCAATTACAGGGAACACACACAGCCCAAGGATGAAGATAGCTGAGCCGTGTGTGTGTGTGTGTGTGTGTGTGTGTGTGTGTTATGGATTGCATGTTTTGTGTTTGTTATGCGTTTTTTTTGTATGCATTGTGTGTGCATTTGTGTGTATATGTATATGATGTGTTTTTTATTTTTGGAATTTTGTGTACGAGTATTTTATGCATGTGCATGCATTTGTGTGCATGTGCATGCATTTGTGTGCATGCAAGTATGGGCATGTGTGTGGAAAACAATAACATTTGATATGCTACGCATTTTGCCCCAACCTTGTTGTAGGACTATCCCAACTCTCTTGTAGGCCTGGTGACCAAAGGCCTGGGAAAGACCACACGTCGCATGACCGCACATCGCCTGAGGTAAGCATTCCAGGAGAGGGTGTGGCCTACCTGAGAGCAGAGAGTGTCGACCGCAGTGCTCAATCCGTGGACGACAGAGAACCCTGTCATGTTGATGACCTAAACGTCCAAGGAAGGGAGGGGGGATATGTGTGTTTTTCACATGACAGCAACGTGAAGCCCATGAAGGACTCACTGCAATGGCTAGGCCTTTGGTTAGAAGGGGACATGAGTGTTAAGGGGAAAGAGATGGTGTGCTTTAATTAAAAGCTTAACCTGCTGCGTCTATCTCCAGTGCCTTCCCTGTTATGTGACCTACGAAGATCAGTGAAACTAAGAAGATTGATTGTGTGAGGAATAAGGTGAGATACTTGTGGATAGTGGCAATGAGAGGAAACAGAGGGAGGGGAAGAGAAGGGACAGAGGGAGGGGGAGAGAAGGGAACAGAGGGAAGGGGAGAGAAGGGAACAGAGGGAGGGAAGAGAAGGGACAGAGGGAGGGGAGAGAATACAGGATTCATGAGGGGGAAAAAACGAGAGAATGAAACAGTAAAGTAATAATAATACCGTATGATTTCACTTATTTCAAGCTTACAATTGGGAAGACAAGTTTGAGAAGAGCAGAGAGTTCCTGTTTCACCCATCCTCTTAGGGTCTCATTTACCCATGTGAGGATCTCTTTCCACTTAGGCCGTTCATTTTGGTTTGGCAGTGAATGTTGATTTCCATTAGCTGAAATGATGCGGGAAGAAAAAAAACTTCCAAATGATCAAATACATGTGTGGTTTCTGGTTTTCCCCACCACGCCCCTCTCTTCGGGGCGACAGCTTACATCTAACCTATAAAGTCAGCTGTACCGATCGATCGTCGTACGGTATAGTATATACTAGTCCGGAATAATGGTGTGATGTGCGTGGGATTATATAACTGTAGTGCTGCGTATTCCTTGTGTGTGTGTGTGTGTGTGTGTGTGTGTGTGTGTGTGTGTGTGTGTGTGTGTGTGTGTGTGTGTGTGTGTGTGTGTGCGTGCGTGCGCGTGCGTGTGTGTGTGTGCGTGTGCGTGCGCGCGCGATTTAAAGTGCACAACAGGCAATTGCGTTCAGTAGTGCATTCATTCGTGGTTTGCTTACCCGCACTCAGGATCTTCTGAGTCTCCGAATCATCACCTTCGTTGTTCATCTAAGCAGCTGGGGCGGTGTTCGTATTGAGTACGGCTATTATATTTATATATAGCGGAAGTTCGTTTTCCGCTTCCTTGACTTGACAATAATATAACCCTCGGGCGCTTGTAGATATTTATACCATGTGCACTCAAATATACGGCTTCACAGAGCCGTAGCCTCACACGGATAGGTGGTCCGGGGCATGCAAACTGATTACGTTTTTTTTTTTTTACATGTCGCCGCAGAGGTATAAAGTTATGCAAGTTTATTGTATTTCTTTATTCCACTCCTTTTTCGAGACTAAAAAAGTGTTCAACCGGATGCGGCTACAGCCCTGCCTTACTGCTTGACCTGATCGCCGCGTCCCGCAGAAGTTTCTCACGCACCATTGCTGCAAACACAGTATGCAATACCACAAGAGCCTGGCGCGTAATTGTGCTGTACCATTACGTACAATCTATAACGTCATCGTTGGAATGAAAAGGGACGCGTAAAGAATTTTATGACGAGCAATTTGTACTAAAAGCATTCTCATGTTTGCTACTTAATTTTTTCACCACATCATGGAGCAGGACTAACTAGCTCAGCTATTTTTTTTTTGTTACACACGTACATTGATTCCTCAATTAGTGTTTGACCGTTCAGTGCATGCAGACATCACTATTCAGTAAAACATACATGTATAGTAATTGAGGCGATTTTCATTGCATGGTCTGCCAGGCGTTTATAGAAAGTGGTTGCAATTGGACCCATTCCACCAGTAGTGGAGAGTACAATCCACCCGCATGCATTGGGTTGTGGGCACTAGACTAGAGCTGGAGGCAGCTCACGGCCAGCCACGGTTTTTTACTCTATACGGGAGGAGATTCTGGCTGTCGAGCTTTGCAAACCTATATATCCGTAAAGGATTATAGTAAAAATTAATAAATAGGACAAATCAATAGCGACAGGATCCTTCTAGAACAGGTTGGACGCTCCTACCTGCCTATGTGGCCGTTCTGATAGCATGACCTTATGTACTTTCATCATCGATATCGATCGATCTGGACGGACCTTCACCTCATTGATGAAAGGGGCCGTTCATAAATTACGTCACGCTGAAGGGGAGGAGGGGGGTATCAGCCAGTGTGTACATTCAGCATACATCAGTATGGGATAATGTGTGACGAGGTACATAATGGTCAAAAATAGCGTGACGTTATTTATGAACGGCCCCAAAGCGGTAAGGGTAACTCCACGTTGTTGCGAGCTGTAACTTTTCTGTAATTAAAATTTCAGGCCACTGTTAGGGAATATCAAATAATTTGAAACATAAAAAGCTAGGTACCTTTTCGCTGCCTCGATCCCTTTAATATCACTATTAAAATGAAATCAATCAACTGATGTATCTTCGCAACCGTACCGCAACGCTTTCCTTTCAAATCTCGAACAGGTTGCTTCCATTGGTCCGGTAGCACTCCTCCTACTGAGGCTATGTGGTAGTTTTTGCCGATTTGTGCACTTGGCCCGCTGCCTTATAATAGTTTCTGTGATTGTTACACCTCTCCACGTAGCAAACATCTATCGACTTGTTCAACGGATCTGTATCTACTATTGATGTTCCCACTATTACCACAGTCACAGCTAACTCCAGAAGATGTTATCTAGCATTACTGAGTTATTTTCTAATGCTTCAGTGCAGGGGTATGGCAGGGGTATGCCCCACTTGCTCCTCGCCTCACTCATCAGCTCACCTTCCCCAAGGCTTTAAACCATCACCTTGATCCCTCTGAGTTTTGCAGTGAAAAAAAAAAATTTGATAGCATTCCTATAGCCCACATCTGGTATAAAAACGGTGCAATATACAGAAACTCAGTGACAAAGGTTACAAGCACATACATACATATATATATATATATATATATGTATGTATACATACACTTAATGACCGCTGTTACTACAGTTAGTGGTGTTTTTAGCCATGTTCAATGAGGCACTGTATCGACTAGCAATACCTCCAGCCAATAGGACAGCAAACCCCCCTACAAAGAAAGCACTTCTATAGAAGAACAATTTCACTGAAAAATTTCGTTTTGAACTGTGTGTGTTCTCAGATACCATAACATGTGGGTCCTTGGCATCATCAAAGTCTTCATCTGATTTTGAGATGATGAAAATAAAATAATTGATGTTATTTATGTAATGCTCCCCCCTCACACCATCGACCATAGATCTCCCAGACCACCCCTCCCCCCACTACTTCCCATTCCCACCATTATTCACCTGTCCCTGTTTCTGCTGTATTCAAGTCACCACTGTTGCTTGTCTTCTCCTCCTCCTCCTCCTCCCTAATACAAAGTTCCTCCCCTTCATCCTCCCCAGCTTTCCTGTACACCACTGTTGCTGTCTTTCCCTCTATACCCACGGTCTTCAGATACTCATCTGCCTCGGCTTGGGCACGCTTGGTGGCCTACACCAACACCCACACACACACACACAAAAAAATTCTATAAAACATGGTCACAATAGTCAAGTCAACTAACCATCTCTGACTGCTTCTTCCAGTCCAGTCTCAGCAGTACCACAATGTATACAGAGGTCTGTGTGTGTGTGTTGTGTGTGTGTGTGTTTGTGTGTGTGTATGTGTGTGTATGTGTATGTGTATGTGTGTGTGTTTGTGTGTGTATGTGTGTGTGTGTGGTGTGCGTGTGTGTGTGACTGCAGCAGCCCCATACCAGGCCAGCTAAGTGGCCCAATACACCAACCTGGACTGCAGCCCCACACATAAGGCCAATCCAGAAGCCAACGGCTCCTAGAGTAGTTTTCAGGGCCAGCACTATGCCAATTGGAAGTCCAATCACGTAGAAGGAAACAAAGTTACAGATGGCTCCAAACAGCTGCTTCCCTGAACCACGAAGTACACCTCCAAGAGCACCCTGGAAGAAAGCACAGGGAGAGAGAGGGAGGTGGAGGGAGGCTAAGATGATGTGAGGGGTGAGAAAAAGAAGTTAATTGATGGAGAGAGAGAGAGGTGGAGGGAGGGATGATGTGAGGGGTGAGAAAAGGAGGTGGAAGTTAACTGATGATGAAGAGAGAGAGAGGAAGAATAAAGTAAGAAGGTGGTGATATGGTGTGCATGTTGAGGGTAGGAGCAGATGGTTGGAAGTTGGATGGTGAGGAGTTGAGGGAGTGTACAAGTTCATTAACTGATAGCAATAATAACCTGGGTATGGTCAAAATACATGAATGGAGTCACTATATCCAGCAATCGAGTTATGCCGTTCTGAATATCTCTGCAAGAGATGGGGACCAGGAGATTGGAACATGAATAATACATGCACTTGCTTATACACACAAACGATACAGTCATGAGGCCTTGTATTCCTAAGGAAATACTATGATGCCCCATAGAACATGATCTACTGCAAAGCTTAAAGTGGAAACTGAGGTAGTTGAGATAAAGATTTTTCCCTTCTCTTTAATGTGTGGAATTAGTTTTATCAATACATGTAATGGAATGAATTCTATTAATGCAGTTTTGTTGGCAAACTAGTTTTCTACAAGACTTTGAAATTGAAACATGTCATGTGACTAACTACTCGGCATATAACTACACCACTTGGCTGAGACGAATGTTGAATGCTGTAAACAGTTTGAGGACTGTTGTCACAAATGTGCTGTTATAGGGGGAAACACATCTAGCAGTTTGTCTCATATTGTGTTGTGTTCAGGCTACCATATGTAGATGATAGGTAGTTGTATTTAAAACGCTCATTTAATGAAAGCTTTTGTTTACTCTACCACTAAAATGTTTGCCTCGAATGTTGGGTCTTAAAAAAGTAAGCCATTCTTGGATGAATAACGTAATTATTTACATTATTGTGGTTATGAGTTGGTTATGAGTGAAGACGAATTGAAACAAAAAGCTGAAAACGGTTCCGAACAAAGGGTTAATTAACACACAGGCTACCAACAAGAACTAACATCTGAAAGATTTGACATGTACTAAGCTATAACGATCAAGTCTTTTGGGTCACTCTTTCTGAGAAATCACATGCAGTCCTTCCAAAATTCTACTAGCACTCATTATAACTCGAGCTTTCTGACATGAGATTATTGCTTCAAACCTGAGAAGCACAGTTCACAAGGATGATGGGGCTGGCCTACCCACATCAGCTTATGAATAGAATATGTATGTGCTGTTATTTTATTCGTCATTACATGTATATGTATGCTATACTAATATATACATCAATTTTCTAAATCTTCAAACCTGCCCACATTTTCCCCTTGGAATATATTCATTGGTTTCAAGCCTTGTGACCACAGTGCCCATCACCTCATCATGTGACCACAGTGCCCATCACCTCATCATGTGACCACAGTGCCCATCACCTCATCATGTGACCACAGTGCTCATCACCTCATCATGTGACCACAGTGCCCATCACCTCATCATGACTACAGTGCTCATCATCTCATCATGTGATCACACAGTGCTCATCATGCCTCATCACATGATGAGTTGATGTCTCATCACGTGATGTCTCGCTATCATGCTTAATCTCTGGCCACACCCCCTCATACAAAGTAGGAACCGCTTACACGTCACTAGTAAACAGTGCTCCCAGCTTGTACTTGAGGAGCTGAAGACCTACTGCAAATACTGTAACCTCAGTCACTGCAGGGGAAGGGGAAGAGTTATAACATAACGCATGGCACATCAAGGACTGGATGAGGGTACAATCACATCAGATCACTCAAAATTATGTAAGACCCTCTCAAATTTAGTTCCTACTAAATTTGCAAATTATCGAGTCCCCAGGCCATTACACGTTTGAACTGCATTCGTTTTGAAACGTTGACTTGTTGTAACAATACGTAAAGCGGGGTGCGTTCCTGCCAATAACTACCGTAAAATTGTAACGAATGGTAATGATTGAAGTACCAGTGACTCAGTGAGTGGATAGAGCTGCGCTTTCTGTTCACGTACATATCTGAAACTTGAGTGCTTGTTCCTAAACAACTAAGTTATGGTGGAAATAAGTTCCGTAACTTTGACCTAATTTTTCAAAAAATAATATTTATCATTTCTTCCCTAAAGCGCACAAAAATTAGCGTCGGTCCTTATGGAACGCGATTGGCAGTAATTGAGCCTGGATCTCTGGTACTTCCAGAGATATTAACTGGAATAGAGAGATTGTTTCTAGTTGGCAGCGTTTATTAAGGGCACGCCTTCTCCGCAGTCATGTATGTTCATGCAGAGATAATATATAGAGGGATTGGAAACGAATCACGTGCGCCATAGACTTTAGCAATTTTAGCGCGCCATAGACTTTAGCAATTTTAGCGTGCCCTATCCTTGCACGCGTGAATCACACCTACGTTGACCAAAAAAGGGGGCGGAATTGTAGGCTTGAATTGAAGTCTTGAATGTCACGAGGTAAAGAAACATGCCTTCTCAAGTTTAAAAAAGTATTCGATAGATGATACATTAAAGATTCATTGAATACTTATAGATTCGATTTTGAGCCATTTTATAACCGAAAAAGAAAAAAAAATGGCCATTTTTTTACTTTGCGGGGAGAATCCGGCGATCAAGAAGAACTGTTTTCGTCATTATTTGTGTATTTACTGCTCATAGTCTAGTATGTGCCTACCGCTATGTTGTTTGCATATAGCATCTTCAGAAACCTCGCTGTGATGTTTTGGGTACCCTTACTCTTGCGGGGAGCCACGGCTTTTTGTAACGATGGTGGCTGGTTTTGATATATTATTTTGGTAGAGCTATGTTGGTTGTGTGCCTAGCACATGTTTTTAAATTTAAATCACGTTCCAATTGTTCTGTACATTTCTTCAAGGGTGATGGGTGGAAGTAAATTGGCACATTAAGAACGTGAGGAAAAGGGGAAGTTTGGTCGTGGCAATTCCTCGCGCTCAAGTATATGTACCTGTTACAGAAGGCCTAACCTTGTCCTTGCCTGTTCCAGAAGTTATATCTGTACAACCTTCTAAACGTGTCTGTTGTATAAAAAATTCTAAGTGCTATACATGTATTCGAACCGCTTGTAAGGATTCGTTCGAGGATTGCGCGCGTTAATTAGTGTTGATTGGCCCCGTTTCCAATCCATCTACATGTATACTGGTTCATGACGCTTGGTATAGTTCCGTACGATAACAGAACAGCCAGCGTCATGAAATATTATTGCGGAGAAGGCGTGCCTTTAAAAACGCTGCCAACTATAAACAATCTCTCTATTCCAGTCAATATCTCTGGAAGTACCAGAGATCCAGGCCCAATTACTGCCAATTTTCGTGCGCTTTACATGTTTGGAAAAAATGATAAACATTATTTTTTTAAATTAGCTCAAAGTTACGGAACTTATTTCCACCATAACTTTGTTGTTTAGAAACAAGCGCAGAAGTTTCAGATATGTAGGCGAACAGCAAACGCAGCTCTATCCGCTGGTACTTCAATTAACGGTAGTTATTGGCAGGAACGCCCCCGCTTTACGTATTATTGGTATTGGCCTGGGGACTCGTATAAACATATACGTAGTAGGTTAATAACTGGTAGAAAAACTAAATTTAGAAGGGAATTGCATAATTTTGAGTGAGCTGGTGTGATTGTAACCTGTCAAGGTTCTTAAGAAGAGGAGGGGGAGGTGGAGAGAGAAGGAAGAGGGGAGAGAGAGTAGGCGAAAGAATTCTCTGCTCACCAGTGATGATGATAGTCAAGTAGAACACTCTCTTGGCCTTGACATGTTCCCCTGAACCCAGAAGGTTGCCAATCCGGATACTGACTGCAAAACCAATGGCTAGGGCATTCTGTTTGTATGTGTATGTGTGTGTGTGTATGTGTGGATGCAAAGAATAGTTGCATGGTGCAGCCACAGATGACACGCTTTACCATGAAAAGAAATGCGTTCACATTGAGGACAATGGTGTAGATGCCAAGCTGGGTCTTGTCAATGGTTCCCACTACCACAGCCCCAACCTCGTAGCTCCACCATTCAAAGCCGACCATCAGGAGGCCTGGGATGGCCAGTTTGGTGAAGGTCCACCAGTCCGCTAGGCTCTCCCAGCTCCACCCTCCCCAGGTCTGCTTGTGGAGTCCCCAGGCCCACATGCAGGCCAGCAGAAATAGCGGCGATGCACTCTGGGTTATGGTCATAGCAATAACTGCACCCCTGGGGAGGAGGAGTGGGAGGGGGATGAGTGAAGCATGGGAAGGTTACATGTCTTACCTGAAACCAAAGTTCAGTCCATACAGGAATATTGCATGCAGGGTGATATTGACCACATTGGTTACAAAACCAACAACGATGAACACAAATATTATGCTCTGTGTGAGGGTGTGTGAAGGTGAGGGTGTGCATTTATGTGTGTGTGTGTGTGTGTGTGTGTGTGTAACATGTTATCTCACTATGCACAGAGGACTAGTTACACAACCTGTGCTTGGAGGTACTTGGACAGGATTATGAGGAGAAAGAGACTCTGAGAAAGAAAGAGCATAGCAATGATATAGAAACTTTAGGCCCCTCCCAAAACAGTAATCCACAAAGGGTACAAACACAACGACACTGACCGGTAGGGCAAAATTGAAGATGTTAATATATTCACTGGTGAGACTGGGGAAGAGGTGACATGGACAATGGACTCATGAGGATGGGGGTGGAGCTCACTCTGAGATGCAGGGGTCTTGCTGAAGGATGACCAGGAGAAACTTGATATTCAGCCACAGTGCCCATATGGGGAACATGCTTAGACCTATGATCAAGATGCCTATAGGTGGTGGGGGGAGGAGATTTGAGGACAGGGAAAGGAGGGAGATGAGTTAGTGGAAGAAAGGTAGAAAGAAGGGATGATTTAGAGAAATACACCCATCCAAACAGCACTAACCTTGTTGTAGTAAAATACCAACTCGCTTGTAATTCTTGAACCCGAATGCCTATATATATAAAATCCTAAACGTTGTCACCTTTCCCCTTGGATACAACTCCTCACCTGAGAGCACAGTGTATCCAATGCTGAGCTTAACCCAAAGCCCACAGACAATCCAGTCATATTGATCAACTGAACATGTATGAGTGTGTATGTGTGTATGTGTGTGTGCCAAGCTGTGCAATAAGCAGGCCTGTTGCATCATGAGGGACTTACGGCAACTGCAAGAGCTGTAAGAAATTTGAAGCAGATGATTTATTGGTAATGAAATAGTTTAGTGGTTTACCTGCTGCGTCTATCTCCAGGGCATCGCCTGAGTACTGACCCAAAAATATCAAAGACACCAAAAAAATGGCCTGCGTGAAGACTGTTGTGAGGTACTGGATGCATGAAATATGAAGGTGGCATTGAGTGAGAAAAAAAATGAAGGTGGTGACAATATGTTGACCAAAAAAAAGTGTTCGAACATACGATGGGTATTATCAGTCTGAACATCTGAAAAAGCTCTTCCTTAATCCACCCGGTAAGGGCGTCCTTGAAAGACGCAAAGTACCTGCTCCGCCGAGTTTGCAAGCCTTAGAGGGTAAGAAGTGTTCATTAAACGGTCGCGCGGGCTACTACTATGATATCAGAGATCTATGTACAGTCAGAGTTCATGATCTCTGATACAGTACACCGTCAACTACGGCATCGTATGGTAACTACCTGAAGTTCAACAACACACGGACACACGTCCATAAAACGTAACAAAGTATGCTGGACTTAACACACACCAACGCACGCGCGCGCGAGAGCACACACACACCAACATGCGCGCGAGAGCACAAACATTAACGCACGCGAGAGCACACACACACACGCACACACACACACACACACACACACACACACACACACCTTAAACGTACTTGTCGCACCTGTGGCTTATCATACCTGCATTGTTCGGCGCTTGGTCATCTACTGGGTTATCTCCCATCTCTTTGGCTGTATGGTAATATATTCATTTGGCGAACGTGACGCGACTAATAATAGTATAGCACGGAATTAATTAGCAAGGAACGGAACTTTAACGCGTTCACAGTAGTTTGCGGCTGGACACTAGGTTACAATTAGAACAATACCGTAAATGGTTTTGGAACTATAATCCACACCTCATTATCAATGCTACTTTTTGAGCGAGCCATATCCATCCTTCATATAGGGCAAAACATGGTTCTTTGAGCTTGACGTTCATCGTAGGTAAGTATATCCCATATGCGCAAGCGCTTTGTTGCGTTTCCTTTAAACGCGCATCCTACTTTTACACCATTGCCATAGGGAAGGGGGGTAAGTTCAAGCCTATGAGGCGGACGCCAGGCAAATTCCCAAGGAGGTCAGGACATAGCATCATCGAGAAGAAGCATTAAAATAGGCAAACACATGGTTTAGGACGTGTCACATTTTTTCTTTCAACACACAAATCACGAATGTGTTTTTTTATGAATAATCGGCATAGTTTGTTATACAATCCGGTCACAGTAGTTGACTCGATCCGCACTATAAGGTCCAGCAACGCTGCAGAGTGTGTGGAAGCCTTTTGGTGGCTACAAGAAAGAGAAACAGGCCATCATATAAGTGTACCGAATTTTCTGAACGTCTGAATAGCGGGACAGAGTTACAACATATTACAGCTCCACAAATGTACATCAATGGAAGACACATGATGAAAGCTTACATGTACATATATGTGCATATAAAGTCTACCCAGATATCAGCCCAAGAGAGGTGAAAAGCATACACAGGCACATCCAAAAGGTCTCATCAACAGTTAATAAAATAAAGGGTTGTACCACCACATCACTCACCTAATGTCCACCGCTGACCAGAAATAGATAAGGATCAAATGCTAGTCTTTCCAGAAAGAACACTGGAAACCATCACATCTAACTATTCTAACCATAGGTCCGTATGGCTTCTGGAGGTGTATTGCATATCAGAGCCACACTTTGATGTCCCCCATACACATAAGCAGTCACATCCACATGACCCACGGAATCTTTGAGCTCTTTCTGTCATAACTGTGACCCGCAGCTGGTCTTTGTACACATGCCCACAACCAGCACATCCAGCTTTTTAGCTTTCTGTACATTCTTGCTTGTAGATTATGAAGGCATAGTGTTATGCAGAGGTCAAAGGTGATCAAACAGGTTGAGAAGAAGGGGAAGCTACAGGATGCAATGATACGATTCCAATATGTCTACTATAAAAACACATACAGAAGAATGAAATAGTCAAAACCACCAGAGCCACTGATAAGGGCTTCAACCATCATGATGCACCCTTGGTCAGACATTTAAGGCCAAACATCAACAATACTTTAGTGGTGTATTTTTAGGGAACCTCATAAGGCTCTTCAAGTATAGACCACACCTGATGCATACTAGCCATCAAATATCAACACGTGTACATTAATGGTTACTGTAGCACAAGAGAAGCGCCCTACACACATGCATCACTATAGATACATATGTCACCATTTGAAGTCTATCAACAAAACATGGAACATCACTATTCCATGGCCAACCTTAGGGCATCATTCCCAGGCATCTCAATACTAGTACCACTGAAGATGCATTTCATATCACCCCATGGGCAAGGCGTATCCGTGCAGGGTTTGGCCTTCTCGAAGAGCAAGGGGCTGAGTCCAACCACGCCAGGTTTAATATCTTGCAGAGGACCTACCATGTCTTGTATCATGATGCTCAATGCAGCACAGAATGCTAAAGCGAAGCCACCTCACGGGTAAAACCTTTAATTGAACACCACAAGTGTAGGTGTGTGTATACGCTATACGCACACTCAACTTTAAACGTATCTACGACCGCCAAGAAAAAATGTGACAATAGTTCCATACGATACGCTGTAAGTACCTTCTGCCTCCTTTGGTTTTCCACTTTTATTTTGGCCATAGAATTTGTCCTTCAGGGAGAATAAGCGCTTCAAAGTGGAGATGTCCGTCAAAAGTTGGTCGCTTTTCGCGAGCCATGCCACATCTTGGAAACATCACTGCGCCATGTGATTTGGGCAATAAATAGAACAATAGTGGTACAGTCCTTGTATGGCTTGTAAATGGCAACAGGACGTGTCGTGTTAACAAGCAGTCTCATGTTTCAAAGGTCGGTGGTTGTCAAGGCTCGTTGCTAGGTCATTACGTGATCATTTCAATATTTCGGGGAACGAGGCTACTGTCCACGATTTGAATGGCCGCAAACAACTGTGCGTTATAGCTTGAAAAATTAATAACTTCTGCTGCAGTTAAATGGACCTTATTAATATGGGCACGGACGGAAAAAGCAGGACAAGAGAAAAGAACACATGCTGTGCATCCGTCACATTCTGTTGAAAAAAGCAAGAGTAGCAGAGGGGCTATACTTCTAGACTAAATTAATGTTACGTATGCCATAGTGCATTTCGTGATTAAGGATGCTCCTTTGTGCATGTCTGTTACATTCTTTGGGGGATTTTTAAATAGTTGTTGACGCACCCTTGTTCATAACGATCTTGTTCCCAGACCCCATACGAGCTAGCGGGGCTTACAATTTTATGCGACAAGCGCTGCGCCATATGGGCCTGAGTATCCCAGGGGCGGATACAGGGTTTTTCAAAAGGGGGGGTTGAGACCCGCGATACGAAATGTGGGGGGGGGGGGGGGGTGCTGTCCGCTTTAGACCCGACACGAAAAGCGGGGGGGGGGGGGGGGGGGGGGGGGGGGGGGGGCGTGCTGCCCGCTTCAGGCCCGATACAAAAAGCGGGGGGAGGGGGTGCTGTCCGCTTCAGGCCCGATATGAAAAGCGGGGAAGGGGGAGGGGCTGTTTAGCAGAAGAGGGGGCGTTACCATATATGAAAGGGGGGGTTGCAACCCCCAAAACCCCCCCCCCTGGATCCGCCTCTGTATCCTGTCCCACATGAACCAGGACTTCCATTGACTGTGGCGTTACATTCAATTGCGACTGTCTAAATTGCTCCGTTCGTTGGGGGTGCATTCCGCATAGTAGTAGTCTGGTCCCCAGACTAATATACGCAGGACGACTATGTACCATGTGAGATGGATCCCCGTCTTCTTTCCGTCGTCCGCTTATTGCTTTCCAGCATTATGGCAACAATACACGCGCGTGACGTCACATGAAATTGAAATACGAGCGGCGCGCGTTTAATAGAAGGTGCGGTGAAGGTTTGGCATGAAGAGGTCAAGATGAGACAGATGGCTCAGTAGCGAAGAAGGATATTAGCAATAATATGTGCAGGCCTTGCTATTAGTGGAGTGGTACTGCTGTCCACTAGCTACTTCAGCACTGTTTAGCAAATCAGCGGGCGTACGACAAGAAACGGCACTTACACAGTTTACCCACTTAATAAATGATGTTTACTTTACGCGTGGAGTAGCGCAAAATGAAGTACATATAGACCACACCCACCCTTAGTGTATCTGCATGAGCTTTGATGTTAGCGGCCGGGCTATATGTATAAAAAACAGTGGTATATATTAGCTAAATCATTCTTTGTTTTCATTGTTGATTCTCTGCGAAAACATTATGCATCCAAAATTAGACATCATCAAAAAACGCTATAAGCTGAATTTATAATCATTTGCCATAACATTTCAATGCGAACGTTACTGTTACTCTTGTTCTGAAAATTTTCACAAAGGTGATTATGATTATGTTCAAATTTTTTTTTTCATCTATAAATGTCCCTTCTGCTCAAGTGCCCTTGATCCAGATTGCCACCATGCCCTTATACATGTCGTTCTGGAGGGGACGTCATTGCACGGCACAATAAACTGCGAGACTGTTTTGCCAATCTGTGCTCCAAAGCATGCTTATCTCCTCAACTGGAGAAAGGTCCAGGCTTAGACTTTTCTAGGCCAGCTGATGTGCTGGTACCAAACTGGTCCCTCTCCAACCCTGCAGCCTTTGACCTGAAAGTCATTCATCCGCTTAATACGGACTTGATTCTGGAAGCGAGCTTGGCTTCAGGTAACTGCAGAGGTTGGTGAGATTGGAAAGCATGCCAAGAACGATCAGATGTGTGCAAGATTGGGCTGGTCATGTATTCCATTAGTGGTGGAGGTCTATGGTGGTTGGGGATGTAAAGCCCAAGAATGCTACTCCAGATTGAGTAAGAGGCTAGCCATGCAAGTGGGAATATGTGAAACTGAGGCACTGAGCCAAATGTACTGCCTGCTGGGTGTCACACTGATGAGGCAGAATGCAAGAGCCATTCTCCTCAGATGTGCCCGTGCTCCCCTTCTTGAGTATTAAACTTAATTGTGTTACGTTAACTAATATTATTATCTATAATTTTATAATAATAATAATAATTATAAATATATGAACATGTTCAAATAATATTTTAATTTTTATTGTAATATAACATCATTAATCAACATTAAGTACAACTGCAACAACAAATAATACACGCATTAGTTACTAAATTTATAATACAACTATAAAACATCATCTGGGAAGTTGTAAGAAATGTTGAGAATGGCTCTAGCGTTGGTCCTGACCAATATTAAACTTAGACGGCCATATAGGCTGCTCAAAACCTGGGATTTTTCTCTATTGGTCAGAACAGCAAGTCGCAATGCTAATTGGGACAAAGTCTCTGCACCCCAGGTCCATATGTCTCTACAACAATGGGAACGCATTGCCATCCTAACTCTGTGCACTTATCATTATTTTTATGTTTGCGTTCTCCTGCCGTTCTTGCTGCTACCCCTGAAAATGTGCTCACTTCAACAATGAGTGAAGTATTAAATGGGGACGTCACTGAGACATTAAAAGCTGCTGACAAACCTCTATCCCAGTTAGCCACCAAAATGTCAGCGGGACGCGACCTTGATTTGTCATTACCCCAACTGCTACCCTGTTCATGATGAGCAGAGATGAAAGGTAGTGTGTAGCACATTCCTCAATGCATTGTGCCTTGTTGTTACATCTCCACCACATCAACAGTGATGTCTTAATGTGTCTACAGAAGAGGCATACCATCTGAGTTCCATCGTGACTAGATGAAGGATTGATGCCAAGCCACCATTGTACGGCAACTTGTTGAGAAGAAGATGTAAGCACTGGCTGGTAGACGGAGTGACTGAAATCCATGCAGCAGCATGTGAGGATGTGATCAACATAAGCCCTAGCCCTACCTGACCAAGAACTTGAATCAAGAACAGAGCTAAACTTAGCTTGTTCCAACTTATAAGATACATTTTTCTGAGATGGTGTGTGGGCAGATAAGCTGAAGAAAGATATGGCTTCAGACGGGGAAAGATGATTATTAAACTGTGATATTGCATCAGCTGGATGATGGTTTAAAGATGATGCACTGATGGAATTGCATAACGAGGCAATATATGCAGCTGAAGAATGGAGCACTAAGGATCACAATCCAAACATAAAATAACACATCTTACAGTTCTATTGTATGACCTTGGAGAATTAGTTGTTGAAAGGTGTATGAATAACTTTATACTAATAATTATGTATCATTAAATACGTTGTTGAAGGTGTAAACAAAAATACAGAAGCCAAGAAACTAGGTGAAATATAGGATTTGAAGGCAAAGGCATGCAGTGTAGAAATTACATTTATGGGAGGCTAAACATCACCGTGGTCAGATGCATTGCAAGAGCTATACTAGCCAGATGTGACAGCCCTTAATATAAATGGTTATATTAAGTTTGCTAGTTCTTTTTTGAAATGTTGCTGGCGTCGATAAGTATATTAAAATTATTATTATTATAAATACAGGTTTTAGTTTTTCCTTTTCCCAAAACCTTGTTCCTTACCCTTTTTTACACCACCTTTGCCTTCAAATCACCAACTTTCTCTGATGCGAAAGTTGCAGTAAAAGAAGCAGCATGCAAGTAAGAGGCTACATGTGCATGTAGGTAGGAGGCTACATGTGCATGTAGGTAAGAGGCTACATGTGCATGTAGGTAGGAGGCTACATGTGCATGTAGGTAGGAGGCTACATGTGCATGTAGGTAGGAGGCTACATGTGCATGTAGGTAAGAGGCTACATGTGCATGTAGGTAAGAGGCTACATGTGCATGTAGGTAAGAGGCTACATGTGCATGTAGGTAAGAGGCTACATGTGCATGTAGGTAGGAGGCTACATGTGCATGTAGGTAGGAGGCTACATGTGCATGTAGGTAGGAAAGCTACATGTACAGGTGATGTACCTCCACTTCCTTGAAAAGCCAAGTAAACAAGTCTCCTCCTCCTCCTCCCTATCCAATGCAAAAATTGGACAAGTGTACATTCCATTTGACATCTACTTGTACTTGCATCAACATACAGCCTCGGAGTAGATTTCATATAATCCCACCTTCTGGCTAAAACCACGGAAACCATCAGTTTCTCCACCTCCTCCCAACCCAGCTCCTTGCACGTTCTCCCTATCACAGGTTGTTACCTGTATGAATCATACATGACACAAAAGCAAAGCTGATTTGACTGTACATTGCAAGAGGTGTAGGTAACATTCACTGCTCAAGCTTTAGTAACTGAGTTGTGATGTATATCATATAACTGGCAGTGGTGTGGGGTTAATAATAGGTGGCATTGTTGATGGTTGTGAAGGGATGATGGAGGTGGTTGATAAGGAACTAGTGCCAAGAAAGGCAATGGTGCTGTACGTTACATCAGAGATGGTGGTCATTGAAGCTGAAGAGTAATGAAAGACAGAGGTGTTGACTGGAGTGTTGTGCACTTCACAATCAGTAGTGTTTCCTTTGAGAACATGGAAATGGCTACCCACGCCCCCGCCAACCAGAATGGTGACACCAAACACCAGGAACAAGCACCTGTACAGAACCAGCTTCACTTTTGATGTAGTGGTTGCTGTTGATCGATCATGCACCCCACCACCAGAGGTTGCCAGATCCCTGTAACCTGTACATTGTTTAGTCCATGGGCAATAAATGACAAGTTCAAACATGTTTCCATAGCTTGGTGACTTGCCTTTGTCCCTGTCGTCATGACCTGGACCTCCATTTTCCCCTTCCATTACCCCAGCAGGAGGGTTGGCTGCTGCTACCTCCTCCTTCTCTGCCTCTCCAGGAGAACTTCCAATTGTTCCTTCTTCATTATCATTTCCATTTGCTTGTTCCTGTGGTCCTGATCTATCAGCACCACAACTTAACACAACCACCTCTTCCCTTGCATTGTCCCCATCGCCTTTGGCCTTTTCGAAAGCCGCACTTATGCCCTCCACCTTAGCATTCCTCATGGCCTGTGGAGTGTGTGTGTCAATGGCACCTACGCATTAGCACTGGTGACACTGTGGTCCCAGCGTACTCACCCTCTGTGACTGCTTCTCCCAATCCATCCTCCCCAGCATTACAACATAGAAGAACAACTGTGATGGTTTAAGTGTGGGGGTTAAAGCAGTGTGGGGGTTACTTTAAAGGGTGTGGTTAGAAGTGTGGGGGTAAAATGGTATGGCTTTAAAAAGGGTATGGGGTTAAGAAGTTTGGGGGTGTGAGGGTTTAAGAGGTGTATGGTTAAAAGGTGCGAGAACTGACAGTTGCAAGTTTGTGAGGGTTTGGAGTGATGAGAACTTGTGAAGCACTGCACAGAACTATAAAAGTTGCTTTTATCCAGCAATGAAGTAACCTATGGTAACTAGTTAATAATAAACTTATGTGTAAACAAATAAAAAGCATAATAGTAAATCATTTAACATCCCCAGTAAAACAATGCTGCAAGCAAATACCTCCCAAGTTAGCAAACTGCTTTACTTTAAAACCAAATTAAATGATTGCTTGTAACACTAATAAATATTAACATGAAGACAAGTGAAAATAAAAATCAAATGGCCAATTTTTACTATTGAGCTATTTAAAGTTACATTTTATTTTATGACCAGTGCCCAGTGTATTTGACTTTAATTTCAACATCAGATTGTTTACATGCATGTTTGTAACAGCCAGCATAACATGTGATAAACAGTACTAGTTAATTACTAGTTAACATTTTATTTGTCTGGGAACATTGCAT
>OY811984.1:6325934-6328246 GCA_963681505.1 Eunapius fragilis
TCAGTGATATGAGGAAGATTATTTGTGTGAATACAGTTGAGAAGAACTGTGAAAATGAGAAGGGGGGGGGGGGGGGGGTAAGGTTAGAGAGGAAGGGTCAGTGTCAGAGAAATGCCCTTCATTCAAAGCAGGGGAAAAATTGGACCACTCACAATGGGGATCACGAGCTTTAGCAAGGCGATGAATTCCTGTTTAATCCAACCACCGAGGGCCTCTTTGGCCGCCCTCTTCCGTTCTTCAGACAGAAAACGTTTAAGCGTTTCCATAACTTATACCTGTCACCTCAAATCAAAGCATCAATTACAATAATTACATGCATCTGTCACAACCCTTTGTATCAAACCACCTTGTGTAAAATCGCCAGTTGCAGTAATTGGTCCGGCCTCGTGATCACAGTGAAGCGCTGAAGACGTATATCTCCCCCACGAAATAATAAAAACAAAGTTATAAATAGTTAAGTTTTTAATTGATAGGCGCCTAGGCCTTTGTACACTGATTAAATGACGAGAGCGACCGGGAAATGAGTAAGCACATACTCGGAACTCACACAATTGAATACTGGCGTGGCGGAAGCTTTTTGTGATTGATCAGGTGGAGGGACTGGATTACGAAATGAACCGTAATCGAAACTGGGGCGTGGTCGGTTAATCAATCGCATTGGTCCGCCGGTTCCGCCTGCCCCGGTTCAATACAGTCATAACAAGATAATAAGATATTGTCACACGAACGGTCATGTGCAGCAAATGCAAAAGTTCATACATCACAATTTCCTTATTCCATTGTCATTACACTACTAAGTATTCATTACAACTATTCCTGGTTGGGGGTTTGGTCAGTTGCAGGGAACCTTGGCCTACATATTATTTTTTAGGCATTCTAAGTGCATATTCTAGTGTCTGTACAAACCTTTTGACCAAGCCATTAGTTGCTAGGTGATAAGAACTGGCCTTATATTACTTTGGTAAATTGTTCAAATTTAGCATCAAAAAAATGCGGGCCATATTGTCCGTCACCAGTTTCGGCAGCTGTTTGTTCCATGATGACCACTTCTGACCACTGTGTGTAAGTACCCACAGCAACCAAGTATATCTTACTCTCAGCTAGGAATCCAAATGAATTCGCCTTCAATCAGTGGTCCAATAGGAAATTCATATATGGATGTAGAGGAGTGAGCTTTGGGTCTTGATTCATCAAATGACGCCCAGGTCGTCCCAAATTGCAAAGGAAATGGAGCCGGGCCGCCGGGGGAACCCATTTAAAAAGGGGGGGGGGGGGGGGGGGGGGGAGAACATACATCAGCTGCTCATGCATGAATTTCGGGTGCTACGGCGAGTGCTCGGAATTAGAACGTCTCTTTGCTTATGCAAGGTAGATTAAGAAAGACAACTGCATGCCTTCAGCAAGCTCGTCTTCTAGCTTGTTGGCCTTGAAATGGTGGTCCAATCGTCAGTTCTCCGTACTCCCATCTCTTTTACCCAGCCATATTTTTGATAATCCACCCTCATCGCCATTATAAAGTCCCGCGGGGGGGGGGGGAGTGTTGCCTACGAATTCAAATAGAATCGTAGCCAGCATGAAAAAATTAATGCGTAAGTTGCACGTGTTGTACAAGTTTATCTCGTTGATCAGTTTTCAGATTTAATTCTGTTGCCGGCTTGGTTCTTTGTATAGTTAATCATTACGATGAAAATTATGGGAAAGCGATGCAATCACAGCAAAAAAAAAAAAAAAAAAAAGACGCAAATCATGTTTTGATTCCACATATGATCTGTGTACCCATTTTGGTACAGATATGAAAAAACAGATCACTTGTGAAATCAAAATATGATTTGCGCCTTTATTTTTGCTGTGAATGGGAAGCATGTAAACGTAAACATAAACATGCTGTCTGAAATCCATAATTGATCGCTTCGGGAAATGACACCCCACCGTAACTTTGATATAAAAATACGGCCTGGGAACGAAGCTAATATTATCTCTGCTTGTAGTGAGGAGCTTTCTTGGTGGCAATAGACACGCATTGCGTATATACGTACTTAGTACACTGTCGGAGAATGGAATCGCTTTACAAGTTTTGACATTGTGGGCAACTTTTCTTTAACTCTTGTTGGACCTTATCATGGTGTTGGGTAAGAAGTTTCAGTGCTCGAGCCCCAGACCTTTAAGGGGTGCCAAAGTTTCCCAGGCCCTGCTCCCACAACCTAAGTCCTTGTCTATGTTAACAAATCATGCATGATATGGTACTGTGTGGCACTAACAACCAAGTCATCCTGAATAAGCTGCTGTGACTGGATATCTGTGGCTGCCAGAGC
>OY811984.1:6328446-6350946 GCA_963681505.1 Eunapius fragilis
TTCAGCGCAATGCAGTTCAATAACACCTTGGCATTCCATCTAGCAATCTTGAACATAGGACTCCAAGACAAGGTACTTCATATTGCTTCAAGAAAAAATGAGAAAAAAGTGTTCTTTTTAAATTAGTAGTAAAATCTAGGCTTCAAATTGATATTGGCACTTAGTTTTCTGTTCCTACGCTGAATTTGAAAGATAGGAAGGTAGCTATAGATGCCAGCTGCGCACGTAAATAAAAAGGTCACAAAGGCTCTTACGCAGAAAAAGATAATAGGCATTGTTTACATAAGTGGTTAGAATTGTGGTCAACTCATAACGCATGAAATCATTGAAGTCAAGAGTTAATAATCTACATTCTTACATATGTTAGTATGATTAGTTCATGGATATATTTTGTTTCTGAAACTCAGACACATGTGTGATGAAATGGTTAAGATTGACCCCACAGCGATAATCGCTTACGTCATAGACGGTCTGGGTACGAGACTAGCTACGGTAGGGTAGCGGGATTTTAATTAAATTCATAGTCGGGGTCAAAACCTCTCTAGCGAAATACTTTTAAAGCTTCCGCGCTTCGCGCGGGAGGGGGCACATCCCCCCTCCCGCTCCCCCCTACTTGGCACCCCTCCTCTTGCCTGGGTTGAATTTTAGACCTTCCGCCGGCTCTGTACCTGAAGTTCAACAATACACGGACACAGCTCCATAAAACGTAACAAAGTATGCGTATTAATGCTGGACTTAACACACACCAACGCACGCGCGCGCGAGAGCACACACACACCAACACACACACACACACACACACACACACACACACACGCACACACACACGCACACGCACACGCACACACCAACGCACGCGAGCACACGCACACGCGCACACACACGCACACACACACACACACACACACACACACACGCACCTTAAACGTACTTGTCGCACCTGTGACTTATCGTACCTGCACTGTTCGGCGCTTGGTCATCTACTGGGTTATCTCCCATCTCTCTGACTGTATGGTAATATATTCATTTGGCGAACGCGTGACGCGCACCTGCGGCAGCAGGTTCAACACTAGTCTCGTACCCAGACCGTCTATGACGTAAGCGATTATCGCTGTAAACAGTATAATCACTACGTCCATACGGTCTGGGAAACAAGTCAAAGATTTTTGTTCCAGCGTCCCTGATTTTTGAAGACGCTGTTTATATCTAAATATAGCGTGACGTAATGATCAAGGGAGAAATTAACCCAATTAAGTAGACACCAAAAAGCAATTGCGTGGGCATACTTGAAGCGATTAACCTTCCCTATTACTCTAGCCTCCCCACCTTCCCTACACTAGCCTCCCCACTTTCCCTACACTAGCCTCCCCACCTTCCCTACACTAGCCTCCCCACCTTCCCTACACTAGCCTCCCCACCTTCCCTACGCTAGCCTCCCCACCTTCCCTACGCTAGCCTCCCCACCTTCCCTACACTAGCCTCCCCACTTTCCCTACGCTAGCCTCTCCACCTTCCCTACGCTAGCCTCCCCACTTTCCCTACACTAGCCTCTCCACCTTCCCTACGCTAGCCTCCCCACCTTCCCTACGTTAGCTTCCCCACTTCCCTACGCTAGCCTCCTCACCTTCCTAGTGTAGGGAAGGTGGGGAGGCTAGCGTAGGGAAGGTGGAGAGGCTAGCGTAGGGAAGGTGGGGAGGCTAGCGTAGGGAAGGTGGGGAGGCTAGCGTAGGAAGATGGGGAGGCTAGCGTAGAGAAGGTGCGGAGGCTAGCGTATAAGGAAGGTGGGGAGGCTAGGGAAGGTGGGAAGGCTAGCGTAATAGGGAAGGTGGAGAGGCTAGTGAAGGGAGGTTAGCGTAGGGAAGGTGGGGAGGCTAGCGTAGGGAAGGTGGGGAGGCTAGAGTAATAGGGAAGGTTAATCGCTTCAAGTATGCCCACGCAATTGCTTTTTGGTGTCTACTTAATTGGGTTAATTTCTCCCTTGATCATTACGTCACGCTATATTTAGATATAAACAGCGTCTTCAAAAATCAGGGACGCTGGAACAAAAATCTTTGACTTGTTTCCCAGACCGTATAGACGTAGTGATTATACTGTTTACAGCGATAATCGCTTACGTCATAGACGGTCTGGGTACGAGACTAGGATTGATTGAGGAATAATGAAGTCATTAATAAAACTTCACTAGCGTCTGGAGGGACAACGGAGAAACGGATCGCTTATCTCTTTATCGCGATGGAATGAGAGTACAACGATCTACAGTTCTACGTTGGTTCCGTGTCATATACATAAAACGGTGGGGTTATGGAGAAACAAACAATTTCCTGTTTCTCGTGCCCAATCCTAAAATAATTCTTGGTCGTCGTCGTCGTCTTCTAATTCTTCTTCTTCTAATTTTTCTTCTTAGGAAGGTACTACGAACAGTTTTGAAGAACGGCAATAGTACCAATCGCTCCGAAATTTACCGGCACGTTATCCTTACATGTCATATAGGCCTATAGACACACATATATCAAGTTCTAATTAATAATAATAGATTTTTATTAATACTTTCATACTTTCAGGCAGTATAAATACTCTAACCTGCACTAAATTTATTTCGTGTTTCTGCACGGCCAATTTTCTACACATTTGAATCAAATCGGCTACCGATCATACGTGATTCACTAATGAGGCGGAAGAAATTTCCAATCATATCCGAGAAATTATTTTCGCCTCATTAGTGAATCACGTAAGATCGGTATTAGCCGATTTGATTCAAATGTGTAGAAAATTGGCTGTGTATTAATATCGTAGTTTTTAGTTGTTACTTTGGCTAGTGATGTTGTTTTTCTAAAAATGCCTCCAGAAGCAAGACGAGAACAAAGCTAAAGCCCGAGCGCTCTAAAAGGCCAATCCCGAAAATAAGAAGGCCTCTGTTGGCGACAGCTACAAGGCCGATCCCGAAAAGAAGAAGGCCTCTGTACGCGACAGCTACAAGGCCGATCCCGAAAAGATGAAAGGCCTCTGCACGCGACAGCAACAAGGCCGATCCCGAAAAGAAGAAGGCCTCTGTACGCGACAACTACAAGGCCGATCCAGAAAAGAAGAAAGCCTCCTCACGCGACAGCTACAAGGCCGATCCCGAAAAGAAGAAGGCCTCTTCACGCGACAGTTACAAGGCCGATCCCGAAAAGAAGAAGGCCTCTTCACGCGACAGCTACAAGGCCGATCCCGAAAAGAAGAAGGCCTCTGTACGCGACAGCTACAAGGCCGATATTGATCTGCTAAAAGGTGGCGATATGAAGAGGACCTCGAGGAGAACCGTGCTGCTAAAAGGCGGCGATATGAAGAGGACCTCGAGGGAAACCGCGCTGCTAAAAGGCAGAAATACGAGGACAATTCAGCTGCCATTAAAGCATCTGAAAGGAGTCGGTATTGGAATGACCCTGCTGTCCGATTGGCTAAATGTGCTGCCGAGAGGACGCGGTACCGCAGGGGTCACAGAACTACCACTACCACCCAAAGGTATGTTATGGCATGTTGTATTAACAATAAAAAGCTGTGCATGCAACATTTGTACAGAGAGTTGCCTTGCATTGTGTATGTCACAGTTGTTGAGTTGTGTCCAGCAAGACCACTAAATGGTTACCATTACAGTAAACCAGTTGAAGCCACATATTGCATTCACATGAATTAATCGTTAGAAACTTCCATATAGGATTTGACCCCGACTATGAATGTCATTAAAAAAACGCGACCCGTCTGTAACAACACTCCCGACGATCGGATCGTGTAGCTTGTTTTAGCAATCGATCTAGAAGTCAAAAATGAGTAGTTTCGTTTTTGTTTCATGTCGCTGAACCGCGTGGTTGTTGAGAAAAAGAGTGTACTGCCCGTCCTCGTACCCAGTCTCGGAACAAGGGGCGGGTCGTCTTCTTCTTCTTCTTCTCCTCCTTCTTCTTGGCAACGCATAACTCAGGACAGGAACATTTCTAAGCGATGAAAATTTCACCAATAGCTTCAGAATCGGCTGGAGGACTCGCTTTTATATAATATAATACTTTGATAAACAATCGACTATCAGCCTCCTATGTCTTGTATAATTTAATTACGGTATCTAAAGATAAACGGCATGTGTATAAAGAAATGAAAACGGAGAAGCAGCCATACAACAGTCATTGGGTTACTTGGGTATGAAGAAAACAAGTAAATAAAAACATTCTCTACGAGAAAGATTTGATTATGACATTGGTGGTGTAAAAAGCAAGGAAACAAGGTCTTATCAGAAGGGAAAATGTCATAGTCCTATATTTAGCACACAAACAACACATGCCCTAGAAATGTGCTAAATATAGGACTATGACATTTTCCCTTCTGATAAGACCTTGTTTCCTTGCTTTTTACACCACCAATGTCATAATCAAATCCTATATCCCACCAACTTTCTCGTAGAGAATGTTTTTATTTACTTGTGAAAATTCAATTCTGCCAGATAGGTGGCATGATTAACCTTGAATTGCCAAAAGCAGGCTACAATGAGCAAACCAACAGAGATATATGGGGGACCTGCTCCCATGGCCAATGTAAATACTACATTTATGTTTATGTATGTGGTGTGCTTGAAAACTGCAATTTATAATCCATGTTGGTGATGCACAACAATTCATGATACATGAAAAGTGTGGTATTCACCTAACTTCAGCCAATCTCATGTACTATTAATTGGTGCTTTGTCCATTGTACACACCACCAGCACTAGCAGCAGACTTTCTTGCCACCATAAGGTACTTCTACTCTCACATTTATGTAAAATCAGACCTTCTGCCCACACTCATAAGGCTGCAGACCCTGTCCACAGGTATTACTCACCTGAAAACATATCCTTATCAATCTACATGGTGCCATGTTATCCCAGATCTACATGCAGTCATGTAGTTCACTTCCTGAGTTCCCACACTATCCAGCTTTACTTCATGTAGGCTACACCTCCATGTTTAGATTGGAGCATTTTCAAATTTGACCAATAAAATTTTAGCACATGCCGTTAATATGATGTAAACTTGCTTGAAAAAAGAATAAGGTAAAAAAATTTAAAATCATATTCTCTGTCTCTGTCACGTACATGTAGATGGCAGCTGAAGACCTGAGGGGATTTTTTACTAACGAGGGGTCGGAGGAGGAAGAGGATGACATACATCCTCCGACTCCTCTCCCCTTCACCCCGCCACCTCCAGAAGCCCACTCCTACCACCACCAGCAGCACTGCCCCCACCACTACCAGCAGCGCTACCCCCGCCGGCACTCCTGGCGGCACAACCAGCAGCGATACTCCCGCCACCACCACCACCAGCTGCGCTCCCGCCGGTACCACCGCCGCCTGTGCTCCCTCCCTGGCCTGCATGGCCACTGCCACCCTAGCTGAATGCAGCATGGCGGGGAGGCTGGGGAGGAGGACATCCCCATAGGCGATGAGGGCGGGGCAAGGACAATTCATAATTAACACAACTCATTCATATATTACAACAAATTCATACAATTATAATTATTATTACACAAATGGGAATAAATGCACCAACAGGATTATTATGTAACACACTATCTAACAGGTGTCTTGAAAGGACATTGGGCAGGACAGCAGAGCTCGAACATTTGCCTTCACCAGGGTCAAGGTGAGTCTCCCGTACAGACTGGAGGTAGCCTGGGACTTCGAGATGTTGTAGCGAGTAGCAAGACGAGAAGCCAATTGTGCCAGGTGCTGCCTAGCTTCTGTACCCCAACACCCATAGCTCTCTACAGCTAGTGGGACACACTTCCACCCAAGCTCAGAGCATTTCACATCATTGGCATTATGCTTCCGCTGTTCAGCTGCCAAAGCTGCTGACCCTGCCGTCACACTCGCTTCAGTAAAGGTACTTGGATTAAGCGGCGATGTGACGGTAATGTCAAATGCAGCTGGCTTGCCCAACATCCAGTCAGGGACCAGAACATCAGCAGGTCGTGTACAACGTTGGTCATGCCCAAGACCACTTCCTGCTTCAACACGGCACCAATGCAGGCTTGCCTGCAAGTCTCCAGAAACTATCTCGAAGCCTGTTGTGGCGGGAGACTACATCACCCCTGTACTTGCATGTTAATGCATGATGACCTAAGGGGTCCAGACAGCGTGAGGAACAGAATGGACAGTTGGCACCTTGAGAGGAATCAATACCTAACCATCACTTTATACCAGCTTGAAACTCTGATGGGTCAAGGTGGAGATTGAGCCCCGGAGCTGGAACAACTTGGAGCCATGCAGAAGCATGGGGAGAAGAGGCAGATAGAAGTCGTGCTCTATTAGGCAGAAATAGAGATTGGAAGACCAGCCTGAATTGATGATCTTCAGGTTTGCTGGACAGAACTTTTTGGTGGCCTGGTGATTCCAAAACTGCTTCCATTGAAACAGCCTCAGCAACTGGCACAAGGGAGTTGTAGAGTTGTATAGATTGTAACAAGTGGTGATTGGTGCTAGAACCACTGTCAGAGGCTGTGAGGGAAGCAATATAGGCTGCTGAAGAGTGGTGTGATAGGCAACGCAGTCCAAGGCCACCTCTACTTAGGCTAAGTTGGGCCTGTTGCCAAGCGTGGTCTGGGGTGTCTACAGAGGTGCACTCTGTGAAGCACTGGCGAACATCATCATCGTACAATCTCAAAGCATCAGCCACTAATGAAGGAGGTTGATCTTGACAAGTGCACCAATTTGCAAAAACCACCACACTGACACAACAACAGCAGGGCAACTTGAGGGTCTGCTGAGCCAACCTCCCTCAGTTGGGTTAGTAACTTCAAAGCACTTGCACGTTTTTGTGCCACAATTTTAGCACAGAATATGAGGTCTCCTATTGGCACACCAAGGATTTCAAGATGAGGAACATTGGATCTCTTCATTTCAATTGGGAAACTACTGAGATCTCCTCTGCTAAACAACTCACATTTTGTTGGGTTAACGAAGAGGCCCAGTTATTGGCCCAATTCCTGAATGATGGAGAGGGCTTTCTCTACTGCCAACCGTTGACCAGCAATAACACCATCATCCAGGTACTATGCATGAAACAATAGCTCGGAGCATACACTGTGAACAGCGATAGCAGACACCACCTTCTGCAGCACCAGACAAAACAGTAATGGGCCTAGGGGGTCCCCTTGTTGCACACCAGCCTCTGAACTAATAGTTCCCATTGTGTGCCATAGTATCGGGTGCTGACCATAGCACCATGAAGTGCAGGGGAGCAGCTCTGGAAGGTGTACACTACACTCATCAAGTACAGCCTGGCAGGATACCAAGTTGAATGCGTTTCTCATATCAACTTTGACAACTACAAAGTCCTCAGTATTCCAGTGTTCATCCATACAGTTCCTCAAGCCATGGACAACCTTTTCAGCCCCAGAAGGACATGCCACTCCAAACTGATGAGGTTCAAAGAAATCAGCCACTTTTGCTTTTGTAACCCGACAGAGGCATTTGCCAACCAAGCGCCTCAAAGCCTCTCCCACTGCGATTGGGCGAACATCTGGAGATGAATCCGGTCTGTCTTTGACTATAGCAGTAAGACTGCCTCCGGCTAGGTATTTTGAGATGTCTGATGGGACTTTTCCCGAAGCCAAGAGATTGACAATATCTCTAAGAGACGAGCAAATTGATGTAGGCACTGGCACCTCTGCAGCGTCTACCAATGTTGAATGCGTAGACCCGAGGGTCCACATGATGTTGTCTTTGGGAAGGACCTTAAGATTGACAACATGTCAAAGTCTGGGGGGAGAATGTTGGAACCCAAAGCCTCAATTGATGGTGCAGTAGGAGGAGCTCCCTTGGGGTGTTTGGACTGCAACAATTCCCATGTAGCATCTGTGTTGGGGGCAATACCTGTGGAGGTGAGAGCTTGACAAGCTTTGCCATACAGCCCCTCCCTGGCAAGGGATATGGCAGTGAAGATACCTTGCCTTGCGCTGCACTGCTTAGGATGACGATCTCTAGGTGTGGCCTATGAGTGGCACGTTCCCAAAAGGCATCATATCATCCTTCAGACCATAGGTTGCAAAGATGCTCAATAGACACTGGCTTATGATGACATTCTCTGCGCTTGGATGATGAAAGAACACACTTGGGGAGTAGGGAAAGCTTCAACCATGACCTTTCATCATTCATCGATAAAACTGACCTTAGGGTGGCAGATAGTACTAGCGCAAATGCTGGCCTAGATTTTGCAGGTATGTGGTGAATGGTGGTGCATTGAAGTTTACAGATGTCTTCAAAGGATGGCAGGATGAAATCAGTGTCCAATAGTGGGGTCACAGTCGGGGGGATAGTACTCTGCTTACATTTAGTCAAGTGGGATGCAAGTTGTGAACGAGCAACAAGGTGTGAACAGTGAGGACAGATGACCCGGCCATGCTCATGGAGCCAAGTATCAGGTACAGTGCCTGGGAGCAAGCCTTGGGCGTACAGGTTGAGGTGGTTCATCCACATATTGGTAGCAATGAGTTCAGTACAGCCTTGCACCACACATATCTCTCTCTGTCCTTGGGTGTGTGTCGTTTGTCGTGGTTCTGGTACCAGACTAGGAAGTGACGTTAACTTTTGCTGTGAGACTGATAATGAAGATGGAAGCTGTGAAGGTGGTAGTACATTAGATGCAGTAGTGTTAGAGCCTCGGAAGGTGATGACTTTTGAATTCCTGATTGTTAAGTTATTTATTAAGAGATAGAGGGGATCGTCCAAATTCTATATGCTCTCATTGACTACTATACTGCTATGACAGGGTGAAAAAAAAAACCTATGAAACAAGTAAATAAAAACATTCTCTAACGAGAGAGTTGTTGGTATATAGTATTGACCGATGGTGGTGTAAAAAGCATGGAAACAAGAGCGACAGAAATTTTACTGGAAAATTGTAATAGGCCTATATTTAGCCCATTACTCAGGCATGCACTGTTTTATTGTGGGTGTGCTAAATATAGGCCTATTTCAATTTTCCAGTAAAATTTCTGTCACTCTTGTTTCCATGCTTTTTACACCACCATTGGTCAGGCCACTGTTAGGGGAATATCAAATAATTTGAAACTTAAAAAGGTAGGTCCCTTTTCGCTGCCTTGATCCCTTTAATATCACTATTAAAATGAAATCAGTCAACTGATGTATCTTCGCAACCGTACCGCAATGCTTTCCTTTCAAATCTCGAACAGGTTGCTTCCATTGGTCCTCAGGTGGCACTCCTCCTACTGATGAGGCTATGTGGTAGTTTTTGCCGATTTGTGCACCTGGCTCGCTGCCTTATAACAGTTTCTGTGATTGTTACACCTCTCCACGTAGCAAACATCTATCGACTTGTTCAACGGATCTGTATCTACTATTGATGCTCTCACTATTACCATGCACAGTCACAGCTAACTCGGAAGATGTTATCTAGCAAAAAATTGCAATTTACTGAGTTATTTTCTAATGCTTCAGTGCAGGGGTATGGCAGGGGTATGGCAGGGGTGTGGCAGGGGTATGGCAGGGGTATACCAGGGGTATACCAAAGGTATGGCAGGGGTATGGCAGGGGTATGGCGGGGGTATACCAGGGGTATGGCAGGGGTATGCCCCACTTGCTCCTCGCCTCACTCATCAGCTTTACTTGTCACACCTTCCCCAAGGCTTTTAACCTTCACACCTTCCCCAAGGCTTTTAACCTTCACCTTGATCCCTCTGAGTTTTGCAGTGAAAAAAAATTTGATAGTGACTATTTTTCTACAACTGCTCACATTCCTATAGCACACATCTGGTATAAAAACGGTGCAATATACAGAAACTCAGTGACAAAGGTTACAAGCACATACATACATACATATATATATATATATATATATATATATATATATATATATGTATACATACATACACTTAATGACCGCTGTTACTACAGTTAGTGGTGTTTTTAGCCATGTTCAATGAGGCACTGTATCGACTAGCAATACCTCCTGCGAATAGGACAGCAAACCCCCCTACAAAGTAAGCACTTCTATAGAAGAACAATTTCACTTTTGAAAAATTTCGTTTTGAACTGTGTGTGTTCTCAGACACCATAACATGTGGGTCCTTGGCATCATCAAAGTCTTCATCTGATTTTGAGATGATGAAAATAAAATAATTGATGTTATTTATGTAATGCTCCCTCACACCATCGACCATAGATCTCCCAGACCACCCCTCCCCCCACTACTTCCCATTCCAACCATTATTCACCTGTCCCTGTTTCTGCTGTATTCAAGTCAGCTGGTTCACCACTGTTGCTTGTCTTCTCCTCCTCCTCCTCCCTACTACAAAGTTCCTTCTTCCCTTCCCCTTCATCCTCCCCAGCTTTCCTGTACACCACTGTTGCTGTCTTTCCCTCTATACCCAGGGTCTTCAGATACTCCTCTGCCTCGACTTGGGCACGCTTGGTGGCCTACACCAACACCCACACACACACACACACACACACACACAAAACTTCTATAAAACATGGTCACAATAGTTAAGTCAACTAACCATCTCTGACTGCTTCTTCCAGTCCAGTCTCAGCAGTACCACAATGTATATAGAGGTCTGTGTGTGTGTTTGTGTGTGTGTGTGTGTATTTGTGTGTGTTTGTGTGTGTGTGTGTGTGTTTGTGTGTGCGTGTTTGTGTGTGTATGTGTTTGTGTGTATGTGTGTGTATGTGTATGTGTGTATGTGTGTGTATGTGTGTGTGTTTGTGTGTTGTGTGTGTGTTTGTGTGTATGTGTGTGTGTGTATGTGTGTGTGTATGTGTGTGTGTGTGTGTGTATGTGTGTGTGTGACTGCAGCAGCCCAATACCAGCCAGCTAAGTGGCCCAATACACCAACCTGGACTGCAGCCCCACACATAAGGCCAATCCAGAAGCCAATGGCTCCTAGAGTAGTTTTCAGGGCCAGCACTATGCCAATAGGAAGTCCAATCACATAGAAGGAAACAAAGTTAGAGATGGCTCCAAACAGCTGCTTCCCTGAACCACGAAGTACACCTCCAAGAGCACCCTGGAAGAAAGCACAGGGAGAGAGAGAGAGGTGGAGGGAGGTGGAGGGAGGTGGAGGGAGGGTAAGATGATGTGAGAGGTGAGAAAAGAGAAAAGGAAGTTAATTGATGGAGAGAGAGAGGGAGGTGGAGGGAGGGATGATGTGAGGGGTGAGGAAAGGAGGTGGAAGTTAATTGATGGAGAGAGAGAGGAAGAACAAAAGTAAGAAGGTGGTGAGATGGTGTGCATGTTGAGGGTAGGAGCAGATGGTTGGAAGTTGGATGGTGAGGAGTTGAGGGAGTGTACAAGTTCATTAACTGATACCTGGGTATGGTCAAAATACATGAATGGCGTCACTATATCCAGCAATCGAGTTATGCCGTTCTGAATATCTCTGCAAGAGATGGGGACCAGGAGATTGGAACATGAATAATACATGCAATTGCTTAAACACACACAAACGATACAGTCATGAGGCCTTGTATTCCTAAGGAAATACTACGATGCCCCATAGATATGATCTACTGCAAAGCTTAAAGTGGAAACTGAGGTAGTTGAGATAAAGATTTTTCCCTTCTCTTTAATGTGAGGAATTAGTTTTATCAATACATGTGATGGAATGAATTCTATTAATGCAGTTTTGTTGGCAAACTAGTTTTCTACAAGACTTTGAAATTGAAACATGTCGTGTGACTAACTACTCGGCATATAACTACACCACTTGACCGAGACGAATGTTGAATGCTGTAAACAGTTTGAGGACTGTTGTCACAAATGTGCTGTTATAGGGGGAAACACATCTAGCAGTTTGTCTCATATTGCGTTGTGTTCAGGCTACCATATGTAGATGATAGGTAGTTGTATTAAAAACGCTCATTTAATGAAAGCTTTTGTTTACTCTACCACTAAAATGTTTGCCTCGAATGTTGGGTCTTAAAAAAGTAAGCCATTCTTGGATGAATAACGTAATTATTTACATTATTGTGGTTATGAGTTGGTTATGAGTGAAGACGGATTGAAACAACAAGCTGAAAACGGTTCCGAACAAAGGGTTAATTAACACGCAGGCTACCAACAAGAACTAACATCTGAAAGATCTGACATGTACTAGGCTATATAATGATCAAGTCCTTGGGCCACTCTTTCTGAGAAATCACATGCAGTCCTTCCAAAATTCTACTAGCACTCATTATAGCTCGAGCTGTCTGACATGAGATTATTGCTTCAAACCTGAGAAGCACAGTTCACAAGGATGATGGGGCTGGCCTACCCACATCAGCTTATGAATAGAATATGTATGTGCTGTTATTTTATTCGTCATTACATGTATATGTATGCTATACTAATATATACATCAATTTTCTAAATCTTCAAACCTGCCCACATTTTCCCCTTGGAATATATTAATTGGTTTCAAGCCTTGTGACCACAGTGCCCATCACCTCATCATGTGACCACAGTGCCCATCACCTCATCATGTGATCACACAGTGCTCATCATGCCTCATCACATGATGAGTTGATGTCTCATCACGTGATGTCTCGCTATCATGCTTAATCTCTGGCCACACCCCTTCATACAAAGTAGGAACTGCTTACACGTCACTAGTAAACAGGGCTCCCAGCTTGTACTTGAGGAGCTGAAGACCTGCTGCAAATACTGTAACCTCAGTCACTGCAGGGGAAGGGGAAGAGTTATAACATAACGCATGGCACAGCAAGGACTGGATGAGGGGTACAATCACATCAGATCACTCAAAATTATGCAAGACCCTCTCAAATTTAGTTCCTACTAAATTTGCAAATTATCGAGTCCCCAGGCCATTACACGTTTGAACTGCATTCGTTTTGAAACTTTGACTTGTTGTAACAATACGTAAAGCGGGGTGCGTTCCTGCCAATAACTACCGTAAAATTGTAACGAATGGTAATGATTGAAGTACCAGTGACTCAGTGAGTGGATAGAGCTGCACTTTCTGTTCACGTACATATCTGAAATGTGAGTGCTTGTTCCTAAACAACTAAGTTATGGTGGAAATAAGTTCCGTAACTTTGACCTAATTTTTCAAAAAATAATATTTATCATTTCTTCCCAAAAATTAGCGTCCGCAGTAATATGTTCATGACGCTTGGTATGCACAGTTATTATACTTCGGTATGATAACAGAACAGCTAGCATCATGAATATATTATTGCGGAGAAGGCATGCCCTTAAAAACGCTGCCAACTAGAAACAATCTCTCTATTCCAGTTAATATCTCTAGAAGTACCAGAGATCCAGGCCCAATTACTGCCAATCGCGTTCCATAAGGACCGACGCTAATTTTCGTGCGCTTTACATGTAGAGAAAAAAATGATAAATATTATTTTTTTTAATTAGGTCAAAGGAGAGAGAGAAGGAAGAGGGGAGAGAAGGAAGAGGGGAGAGAAGGAAGAGGGGAGAGAAGGAAGAGGGGAGAGAAGGAAGAGGGGAGAGAAGGAAGAGGGGAGAGAGGGTAGGCGAAAGAATTCTCTGCTCACCAGTGATGATGATAGTCAAGTAGAACACTCTCTTGGCCTTGACATGTTCCCCTGAACCCAGAAGGTTGCCAATCCGGATACTGACTGCAAAACCAATGGCTAGGGCATTCTGTTTGTATATGTGTGTGTGTGTGTGTGTGTGTGTGTGGATGCAAAGAATGGTTGCATGGTGCAGCCACATATGACACGCTTTACCATGAAAAGAAATGCGTTCACATTGAGGACAATGGTGTAGATGCCAAGCTGGGTCTTGTCAATGGTTCCCACCACCACAGCCCCAACCTCATAGCTCCACCATTCAAAGCCGACCATCAGAAGGCCCGGGATGGCCAGTTTGGCGAAGGTCCACCAGTCTACTAGGCTCTCCCAGCTCCACCCTCCCCAGGTCTGCTTGTGGAGTCCCCAGGCCCACATGCAGGCCAGCAGAAATAGCGGCGATGCACTCTGGGTTAGGGTCATAGCAATAACTGCACCCCTGGGGAGGAGGAGTGGGAGGGGGATGAGGGAAGCATGAGGTTACATGTCTTACCTGAAACCAAAGTTCAGTCCATACAGGAATATTGCATGCAGGGTGATATTGACCACATTGGTTACAAAACCAACAACGATGAACACAAATATTATGCTCTGTGTGAGGGCGTGTGAAGGTGAGGGTGAGAAGGTGTGAGGATGTGTGAAGGTGAGGGTGTGCATTTATGTGTGTGTGTGTGTGTGTGTGTGTGTGTGTGTGTGTGTGTGGAACATGTCATCTCACTATGCACAGAGGACTAGTTACACAACCTGTGATTGGAGGTACTTGGACAGGATTATGAGGAGAAAGAGACTCTGTGAAAGAAAGAGCATAGCAATGATATAGAAACTTTAGGCCCCTCTCAAAACAGTAATCCACAAAGGGTACAAACACAACAACACTGACCGGTAGGGCAAAATTGAAGATGTTAATATATTCACTGGTGAGACTGGGGAAGAGGTAACATGGGTAATGGGACTCATGAGGAGGTGGAGCTCACTCTGAGATGCAGGGGTCTTGCTGAAGGATGACCAGGAGAAACTTGATATTCAGCCACAGTGCCCATATGGGGAACATGCTTAGACCTATGATCAAGATGCCTATAGGGGTGGGGGGAGGAGATATTGAGGACAGGGAAAGGAGGGAGATGAGTTAGTGGAAGAAAGGTAGAAAGAAGGGATCATTTAGAGAAATACACCCATCCAAACAGCACTAACCTTGTTGTAGTATAATACCAACTCGCTTGTAATTCTTGAACCCGAATGCCTATATATATATATAAAGTATAACCTAAAATCCTAAACGTTGCCACCTTTCCCCTTGGATACAACTCCTCACCTGAGAGCACAGTGTATCCAATGCTGAGCTTAACCCAAAGCCCACAGACAATCCAGTCATATTGATCAACTGTACGTGTGTGAGTGTGTATGTGTGTATGCGTGTGCCAAGCTGCAATAAGCAGGCCTGTTGCATCATGAGGGACTTACGGCAACTGCAAGAGCTGTAAGAAATTTGAAGCAGATGATTTATTGGTAATGAAATAGTTTAGTGGTTTACCTGCTGCGTCTATCTCCAGGGCATCGCCTGAGTACTGACCCAAAAATATCAAAGACACCAAAAAAATGGCCTGCGTGAAGACTGTTGTGAGGTACTGGACGCATGAAATATGAAGGTAGCATTGAGTGAGAAAAAAATGAAGGTGGTGACAATATGTTGACCAAAAAAAAGTGTTCGAACATACGATCGGTATTATCAGTCTGAACATCTGAAAAAGCTCTTCCTTAATCCACCCGGTAAGGGCGTCCTTGAAAGACGCCAAGTACCTGCTCCGCCGAGTTTGCAAGCCTTAGAGGGTAATAAGTGTTTAAATAAATTAATTAAACGGTCGCGCGGCTACTACTATGATATCAGAGATCTATGTACAGTCAGAGTTCATGATCTCTGATACAGTACACCGTCAACTACGGCATCGTATGGTAACTACCTGAAGTTCAACAACACACGGACACACGTCCATAAAACGTAACAAAGTATGCTGGACTTAACACACACCAACGCACGCGCGCGCGAGAGCACACACACACACACACACACCAACACGCGCGCGAGAGCACAAACACTAACGCACGCGAGCACACACACGCACACACACACACACACACACACACACACGCACACACGCACACACACACACACACACACACACACACACACACACACACACACACACACACACACACACACACACACACACACCTTAAACGTACTTGTCGCACCTGTGGCTTATCATACCTGCATTGTTCGGCGCTTGGTCATCTACTGGGTTATCTCCCATCTCTCTGGCTGTATGGTAATATATTCATTTGGCGAACGTGACGCGACTAATAATAGTATAACACGGAATTAATTAGCAAGGAACGGAACTTAACTTAACTTGAAAAATTAATAACTTCTGCTGCAGTTAAATGGACCTTATTAATATGGGCACGGACGAAAAAAGCAGGACAAGAGAAAAGAACACATGCTGTGCATCCGTCACATTCTGTTGAAAAAAGCAAGAGTAGCAGAGGGGCTATACTTCTAAACTAAATTAATGTTACGTATGCCATAGTGCATTTCGTGATTAAGGATGCTCCTTTGTGCATGTCTGTTACATTCTTTGGGGGATTTTTAAATAGTTGTTGACGCACCCTTGTTCATAACGATCTTGTTCCCAGACCCCATACGAGCTAGCGGGGCTTACAATTTTATGCGACAAGCGCTGCGCCATATGGGCCTGAGTATCCTGTCCCACATGAACCAGGACTTCCATTGACTGTGGCTTCTATATATTATCTCTGGCTTTACATTCAATTGCGACTGTCTAAATTGCTCCGTTCGTTGGGGGTGCATTCCGCATAGTAGTAGTCTGGTCCCCAGACTAATATACGCAGGACGACTATCTACCATGTGAGATGGATCCCCGTCTTCTTTCCGTCGTCCGCTTATTGCTTTCCAGCATTATGGCAACAATACACGCGCGTGACGTCACATGAAATTGAAATACGAGCGGCGCGCGTTTAAAGAAGGTGAAGGTTTGTATTATATGAAGAGGTCAACATAGGCGGCCCCAGGGGGGGGGCCCAGTGGGCCATGGCCCCCCCCCCCTCCCGTGGTTATGGCGCCCCCCCCCCCAACCCCTATAAGTAATTTTTACTGTAGCGTCGCAATATGATTACTACATGTACCTACATGTAACTATGTGTAAAATAGCTACAAACACTCATCTGAGCGTACAAATAGCGATTAACAAACGACTAAGATTGCAAAATTGATAATGCCCCTCCCCCTCTGGCGCCCTTCGTGACGTTGGCCCCTCCCCTTTTGGCGCCCTTCGTGGCGTTGGCCCCTCCCTTCGGTAAGCGCTGGGGCCGCCTATGGCAAGATGAGACAGATGGCTCAGTAGCGAAAAAGGATATTAGCAATAATATGTGCAGGCCTTGCTATTAGTGGAGTGGTACTGCTGTCCACTAGCTACTTCAGCACTGTTTAGCAAATCAGCGGGCGTACGACAAGAAACGGCACTTACACAGTTTACCCACTTAATAAATGATGTTTACTTTACGCGTGGAGTAGCGCAGAAGGAAGTACATATAGACCACACCCACCCTTAGTGTATCTGCATGAGCTTTGATGTTAGCGGCCGGGCTATATGTATAAAAAACAGTGGTATATATTAGCTAAATCATTCTTTGTTTTCATTGTTGATTTTCTGCGAAAACATTACGCATCCAAAATTAGACATCATCAAAAAAAGCTATAAGCTGAATTTATAATCATTTGCCATAACATTTCAATGCGAACGTTACTGTTACTCTTGTCCTGAAAATTTTCACAATGATTATGTTCAAATTTTTTTTTCATCTATAATTTTATAATAATAATTATTATTATGAACATGTTCAAATAATATTTTAATTTTTATTGTAATATAACATCATTAATCAACATTAAGTACAACTGCAACACCAAATAATACACACATTACTTACTAAATCTATACTACTTATAACACAACTATAAAACATCGTCTGGGAAGTTGTAAGACCTGTTGAGAATGGCTCTAGCGTTGGTCCTGACCAATATTAAACTTAGACGGCCATATAGGCTGCTCAAAACCTGGGATTTTTCTCTATTGGTCAGAACAGCAAGTCGCAATGCTAATTGGGACAAAGTCTCTGCACCCCAGGTCCATATGTCTCTACAACAATGGGAACGCATTGCCATCCTAACTCTGCACTTATCATTATTTTTATGTTTGCGTTCTCCTGCCGTTCTTGCTGCTACCCCTGAAAATGTGCTCACTTCAACAATGAGTGAAGGATTAAGCGGGGACGTCACTGAGACATTAAAAGCTGCTGACAAACCTCTATCCCAGTTAGCCACCAAAATGTCAGCGGGACGCGACCTTGATTTGTCATTACCCCAACTGCTACCCTGTTCATGATGAGCAGAGATGAAAGGTAGTGTGTAGCACATTCCTCAATGCATTGTGCCTTGTTGTTACATCTCCACCACATCAACAGTGATGTCCTAATGTGTCCAAGGACTTACCGGGACAGAAGAGGCATACCATCTGAGTTCCATCGTGACTAGATGAAGGATTGATGCCAAGCCATCATTGTACGGCAACTTGTTGAGAAGAAGATGTAAGCACTGGCTGGTAGACGGAGTGACTGAAATCCATGCAGCAGCATGTGAGGATGTGACCAACATAAGCCCTAGCCCTATCTGACCAAGAACTTGAATCAAGAACAGAGCTAAACTTAGCTTGTTCCAACTTATAAGATACATTTTTCTGAGATGGTGTGTGGGCAGATAAGCTGAAGAAAGATATGGCTTCAGACGGGGAAAGATGATTATTAAACTGTGATATTGCATCAGCTGGATGATGGTTTAAAGATGATGCACCGATGGAATTGCATAACGAAGCAATATATGCAGCTGAAGAATGGAGCACTAAGGATCACAATCCAAACATAAAATAACACATCTTACAGTTCTATTGCATGACCTTGGAGAATTAGTTGTTGAAAGGTGTATGAATAACTTTATACTAATAATTATGTATCATTAAATACGTTGTTGAAGGTGTAAACAAAAATACAGAAGCCAAGAAACTAGGTGAGATATAGGATTTGAAGGCAAAGGCATGCAGTGTAGAAATTACATTTATGGGAGGCTAAACATCACCCTGGTCAGATGCATTGCAAGAGCTATACTAGCCATGTGACAGCCCTTAATATAAATGGTTATATTAAGTTTGCTAGTTCTTTTTTGAAATGTTGCTGGCGTCGATAAGTATATTAAAATTATTATTATTATAAATACAGGTTTTAGTTTTTCCTTTTCCCAAAACCTTGTTCCTTACCCTTTTTTACACCACCTTTGCCTTCAAATCACCAACTTTCTCTGATGCGAAAGTTGCAGTAAAAGAAGCAGCATGCAAGTAAGAGGCTACATGTGCATGTAGGTAAGAGGCTACATGTGCATGTAGGTAAGAGGCTACATGTGCATGTAGGTAAGAGGCTACATGTGCATGTAGGTAGGAGGCTACATGTGCATGTAGGTAAGAGGCTACATGTGCATGTAGGTAGGAAAGCTACATGTACAGGTGATGTAGCTCCACTTCCTTGAAAAGCCAAGTAAACAAGTCTCCTCCTCCTCCTCCTCCCTCTCCAATGCAAAAATTGGACAAGTGTGCATTCTATTTGACCTCTACTTGTACTTGCGTCAACATACAGCCTCGGAGTAGATTTCATATAATCCCACCTTCTGGCTAAAACCACGGAAACCATCAGTTTCTCCACCTCCTCCCAACCCAGCTCCTTGCACGTTCTCCCTATCACAGGTTGTTACCTGTATGAATCATACATGACACAAAAGCAAAGCTGATTTGACTGTACATTGCGGGAGGTGTAGGTAACATTCACTGCTCAAGCTTTAGTAACTGAGTTGTGATGTATATCATATAACTGGCAGTGGTGTGGGGTTAATAATAGGTGGCATTGTTGATGGTTGTGAAGGGATGATGGAGGTGGTTGATAAGGAACTAGTGCCAAAAAAGGCAATGGTGCTGTACGTTACATCAGAGATGGTGGTCATTGAAGCTGAAGAGTAATGAAAGACAGAGGTGTTGACTGGAGTGTTGTGCACTTCACAATCAGTAGTGTTTCCTTTGAGAACATGGAAATGGCTACTCACACCCCCGCCAACCAGAATGGTGACACCAAACACCAGGAACAAGCACCTGTACAGAACCAGCTTCACTTTTGATGTAGTAGCTGCTGTTGATCGATCATGCACCCCACCACCAGAGGTTGCCAGATCCCTGTAACCTGTTCATTGTTTAGTCCATGGGCAATAAATGACAAGTTCAAACATGTTTCCATAGCTTGGTGACTTGCCTTTGTCCCTGTCGTCATGACCTGGACCTCCATTTTCCCCTTCCATTACCCCAGCAGGAGGGTTGGCTGCTGCTACCTCCTCCTTCTCTGCCTCTCCAGGAGAACTTCCAATTGTTCCTTCTTCATTATCATTTCCATTTGCTTGTTCCTGTGGTCCTGATCTATCAGCACCACAACTTAACACAACCACCTCTTCCCTTGCATTGTCCCCATCGCCTTTGGCCTTTTCGAAAGCCGCACTTATGCCCTCCACCTTAGCATTCCTCATGGCCTGTGGAGTGTGTGTGTCAATGGCACCTACGCATTAGCACTGGTGACACTGTGGTCCCAGTGTACTCACCCTCTGTGACTGCTTCTCCCAATCCATCCTCCCCAGCATTACAACATAGAAGAACAACTGTGATGGTTTAAGTGTGGGGGTTAAAGCAGTGTGGGGGTTACTTTAAAGGGTGTGGTTAGAAGTGTGGGGGTAAAATGGTGCGGCTTTAAAAAGGGTATGGGGTTAAGAAGTTTGGGGGTGTGAGGGTTTAAGAGGTGTATGGTTAAAAGGTGCGAGAACTGACAGTTGCAAGTTTGTGAGGGTTTGGAGTGATGAGAACTGTGAAGCAATGCACAGAGTTGCTTTTGTCCAGCAATGAAGTAACCTATGGTAACTAGTTAATCATAAACTTATGTGTAAACAAATAAAAAGCATAATAGTAAATCATTTAACATCCCCAGTAAAACAATGCTGCAAGCAAATACCTCCCAAGTTAGCAAACTGCTTTACTTCATAACTTTAAAACCAAATTAAATGATTGCTTGTAAAACTAATAAATATTAACATGAAGACAAGTGAAAATAAAAATCAAATGGCCAATTTTTACTATTGAGCTATTTAAAGTTACATTTTATTTTATGACCAGTGCCCAGTGTATTTGACTTTAATTTCAACATCAGATTGTTTACATGCATGTTTGTAACAGCCAGCATAACATGTGATAAACAGTACTAGTTAATTACTAGTTAACATTTTATTTGTCTGGGAACATTGCATTCCAAGGCAACCACACATACCTACAGAAATGCTCAAGGTGGATGTAAAGCCCAGGGACATTATGAGACAATTACTTTGGTCTGGACCCAGGGACATTATGCAGCCTGGATGTGATCACCAGACATACCTGCAGAAACGCTCCGCACAGCAAACCGATCCAATGGCCCATGGCACCCAGTCCTGTTGCCAATGCCAAGGATATGCCCAGGGGCTGGCCAACAATGTAGAATGATATGAAGTTAGTTATAGCACCAGCTAATTGACGACCTGAACCTCTGATGGCTCCTCCTAGTATGCACTGAAGTGTCAAGTGGATGGGAGGGAGGGAGAGAGGGAGGAGAGGAGGAGGAAGAGGGGAAGAAAGGTGAGAAGGGTAAGGAGGAGAGAGTGGGAGGGAGGGGAGATGGGGATGGAGGGGAGAGGTGGGATTAGAAAGAATGACATGGCTTGCCTCCTTACCTGAAGGTGGTCAGCGTAGATGAAGGGTGATAAGAGATTCATAATGTTAGCAACACCTTGTATCACTGCCCTGTGGTTTTGGGTAATAGTACGCATGTAACTTTTCTCCTACTCCATCTACAACGTACACATGCATATATACGTGTGAGGAGGTGCATGTGTGAGGAGGTGCATGTGTGAAGAGGTACATGTGTGAGGAGGTGCATGTGTGAGGATGTACATGTGTGAGGAGGTGCATGTGTGAGGGAGGTGCATGTGTGAGGAGGTGCATGTGTGAGGATGTACATGTGTGAGGTGCATGTGTGAGGATGTACATGTGTGAGGAGGTGCATGTGTGAGGATGTAAATGTGTGGGGAGGTGCATGTGGAGGATGTACATGTGTGAGGATGTACACGTGTGGTGGTGTTATGATGTGGAGGGCACAATACACGGGTGTGCAAAATGTGAGCATGTCAGGATAAAACCCCAACTCCTCCCTCCTCCATTCCCTCTTTTTGGGGGGAGGGGCTTACTCATCATTCGTGAACACCTTTCCCAGCTGATATTTCAAGGCCTGAAGGAAGATAGCTGCAACTGTCACTTCACAGACTGGGGTAGAGAAGGGGAGGAGGAGGGGAAGGAGGAGGAAGGGGAAGGAGGAGGAAGGGGAGGAGGAGGAAGGGGAGGAGGAGGAAGGGGAGGAGGAAGGGGAGAAGGTGGAAGGGAGGAGGAGGAGGAAGGGGAGGGAGGAGGAAGGGGAGGAGGAGGAGAAGAGGAGGAGGAAGGGGAGGAGGAGAAGGGGAGGAAGGGAGGAGGTGTGACTTAAGCGGGGCATGCTGGAAGATCCCACCACATCCTTACATGTGATCACAACACCAATGTAGAGTGCCCTCTTGGCCTTCAGAGGGTTCCCAGCACCCAGCTCATTCCCAACACGTACAGTGACTGCCCCAGCTATGGCCAAGGGAACCTTAGAGTGGGTGGATGAGGGAGATTCATAAATGTGGTTGTATGGGCGTGGTCAAGTGGTTAATGAAAATA
>OY811984.1:6353446-6360946 GCA_963681505.1 Eunapius fragilis
TGTGGATGGGTATGTGGATGTGTGGATGGGTGGATGTGTGGATGGGTGGATGTGTGGATGGGTGATATAAAATCCATATCTCCCTCTATTTATTCCCTCTATCTCATCCCCAGACCTTATCGTGCCTCTCATCCCCAGACCTTATCCTGCCTCTCATCCCCAGACCTTATCCTGCCTCTCATCCCCAGACCTTATCCTGCCTCTCATCCTCAAACCTATCCACATTAGAGTTTTATTGCCAGGCCCACCTCTCATCCCTCATCCCCAGGCTGAATCACACACAGAGGCCTTGTATTGCTTTACTGACTCCTACCCCCTTATAACTAATTCAAAAGCAGTCACTTTTATATCAATGAACACGTTCCTTTGGCTCCTACACAAAGTCAGTACACAATCCTCAGTGGTTATATCATAGTAAAAAAGTTCAGTCATCAGTACTCAGTACACCTGTCCTTTGAACACATGCTCAAGTCCCATGCATTCAATCAGTGCACCGGTATTTATTTATACTACAACCATTGAAGCATATTCGGGCCTTGGTGCATGGCAACAATCGGTCCTTGCAATGCTCAACAGTACACCTCGGGGGTCTTCTGATTACCCAGTTGTTTTATGTACCACCCAACCCCCCCCCCCCTTCCCCCTCACCAATGGCCCTGCTATGTGAACATCACCTGGGAGCATAGTGTTTCAAGAGCAGTGCTCATTCCTATGACGACAGCCATGGCTGTAACGTTGATAAGCTGATGGGAGAGAATGAATGAGATAGTAATGTCCATACATGAGGGTGCATGTTAGGAAGGATAGGGGAGGAGATGGGAAGAATAGTGGAGTGGATGATTCAGCCAACTCACAGCAACTGCTAACCCTGTGGTAAAATCAGGTGTGGATGAAGATCATTAATGACGATGCACACAACGTACCTGCAGCATCTATTTCCAGTACCCCTCCACTGATCTGCCCCATGAAGATCAGTGATATGAGGAAGATTATTTGTGTGAATACAGTTGAGAAGAACTGTGAAAATGAGAAGGGCAAGGGGGGGGGGGGGGGGGGGGGGGGGTAAGGTTAGAGAGGAAGGGTCAGTGTCAGAGAAATGCCCTTCATTCAAAGCAGGGGAAAAATTGGACCACTCACAATGGGGATCACGAGCTTTAGCAAGGCGATGAATTCCTGTTTAATCCAACCACCGAGGGCCTCTTTGGCCGCCCTCTTCCGTTCTTCAGACAGAAAACGTTTAAGCGTTTCCATAACTTATACCTGTCACCTCAAATCAAAGCATCAATTACAATAATTACATGCATCTGTCACAACCCTTTGTAATCAAACCACCTTGTGTAAAATCGCCAGTTGCAGTAATTGGTCCGGCCTCGTGATCACAGTGAAGCGCTGAAGACGTATATCTCCCCCACGAAATAATAAAAACAAAGTTATAAATAGTTAAGTTTTTAATTGATAGGCGCCTAGGCCTTTGTACACTGATTAAATGACGAGAGCGACCGGGAAATGAGAAAGCACATACTCGGAACTCACACAATTGAATACTGGCGTGGCGGAAGCTTTTTGTGATTGATCAGGTGGAGGGACTGGATTACGAAATGAACCGTAATCGAAACTGGGGCGTGGTCGGTTAATCAATCGTATTGGTCCGCCGGTTCCGCCTACCCCGGTTCAATACAGTCATAACAAGATAATAAGATATTGTCACACGAACGGTCATGTGCAGCAAATGCAAAAGTTCATACATCACAATTTCCTTATTCCATTGTCATTACACTACTAAGTATTCTTTACAACTATTCCTGGTTGGGGGTTTGGTCAGTTGCAGGGAACCTTGGCCTACATATTATTTTTTAGGCATTCTAAGTGCATATTCTAGTGTCTGTACAAACCTTTTGACCAAGCCATTAGTTGCTAGGTGATAAGAACTGGCCTTATATTACTTTGGTAAATTGTTCAAATTTAGCATCAAAAAAATGCGGGCCATATTGTCCGTCACCAGTTTCTGCAGCTGTTTGTTCCATGATGACCACTTCTGACCACTAGCTGTGTGTAAGTACCCACAGCAACCAAGTATATCTTACTCTCAGCTAGGAATCCAAATGAATTCGCCTTCAATCAGTGGTCCAATTGGAAATTTATATATGGATGTAGAGGAGTGAGCTTTGGGTCTTGATTCATCAAATGACGCCCAGGTCGTCCCAAATTGCAAGGGAAATGGAGCCGGGCCGCCGGGGGAACCCATTTAAAAAAAGGGGGGGGGGGGGGGGGAGAACATACATCAGCTGCTCATGCATGAATTTCGGGTGCTACGGCGAGTGCTCGGAATTAGAACGTCTCTTTGCTTATGCAAGGTAGATTAAGAAAGACAACTGCATGCCTTCAGCAAGCTCGTCTTCTAGCTTGTTGGCCTTGAAATGGTGGTCCAATCGTCAGTTCTCCGTACTCCCATCTCTTTTACCCAGCCATATTTTTGATAATCCACCCTCATCGCCATTATAAAGTCCCGGGGGGGGGGGGGGGTGTTGCCTACGAATTCAAATAGAATCGTAGCCAGCATGAAAAAATTAATGCGTAAGTTGCACGTGTTGTACAAGTTTATCTCGTTGATCAGTTTTCAGATTTAGTTCTGTTGCCGGCTTGGTTCTTTGTATAGTTAATCATTACGATGAAAACTAGCGTGTCCCCGTGAAAAATCACGGGCTGATTATTCGTCTCGCTGTTATTCGTCTCGCTATTCATTTGCCAGATGAACAGTTGGTCTACCTCCTAGCTCCTCTTTTTTTACCGGCTGTTTTACCAAATGTTGCACATCAACTGTTCTAACATACGGTTACTACGCAACCTCTATAACATGCCCGCGCAATATCAGGTAGTAACTACATGTTCTCGGCCTGTACGATGAGACTTGAGAGTGAACCACAATGGCGTTGCATTTATTCGTTCGGTACTTATGCAGTTCCCCCTCCCACTTTGAATTCAAGAAATATTGAAAAAAATTTAGATATTAAATGTGAAGAGTGGAAACCAGCTGTCATTGCGACCGCCTTTTGTGTGGGAGGTGGTCGTTCCTATTGGTAGCTAGGTACGCGTACATACCTAGCAACCAATAGGCGCTAGGCCGAGTATATAAATGAGTTACGCGGACGTACGTACGTACGTACGTACGGACGTACGTTCGTACGTACGGACGTACGTACGTACGATGGAAATTATAGTATTAGATTATGGGAAAGCGATGCAATCACAGCAAAAAAAAAAAAAAAAAAAAGACGCAAATCATGTTTTGATTCCACATATGATCTGTGTACCCATTTTGGTACAGATATGAAAAAACAGATCACTTGTGAAATCAAAATATGATTTGCGCCTTTATTTTTGCTGTGAATGGGAAGCATGTAAACGTAAACATAAACATGCTGTCTGAAATCCAAAATTGATCGCTTCGGGAAATGACACCCCACCGTAACTTTGATATAAAAATACGGCCTGGGAACGAAGCTAATATTATCTCTGCTTGTAGTGAGGAGCTTTCTTGGTGGCAATAGACACGCATTGCGTATATACGTACTTAGTACACTGTCGGAGAATGGAATCGCTTTACAAGTTTTGACATTGTGGGCAACTTTTCTTTAACTCTTGTTGGACCTTATCATGGTGTTGGGTAAGAAGTTTCAGTGCTCGAGCCCCAGACCTTTAAGGGGTGCCAAAGTTTCCCAGGCCCTGCTCCCACAACCTAAGTCCTTGTCTATGTTAACAAATCATGCATGATATGGTACTGTGTGGCACTAACAACCAAGTCATCCTGAATAAGCTGGATATCTGTGGCTGCCAGAGCAAAACAATGTAATGGTTTGCAGTAGTGCACTGCCTGATAAGGAACTAGGGTGGGTGTGCACAGAATTTTATTACATGTACTTGTATAGGTTACATGAGGGACAACGTTCATTGCAACATATGAGTGATTAAGACAGAGGTGTTGACTGGAGTGTTGTGCACTTCACAATCAGTAGTGTTTCCTTTGAGAACAAGAAAATGGCTACTCACACCCCCGCCAACCAGAATGGTGACACCAAACACCAGGAACAAGCACCTGTACAAAACCAGCTTCACTTTTGATGTAGTAGCTGCTGTTGATTGATAATGCACCCCACCACCAGAGGTTGCCAGATCCCTGTAACCTGTTCATTGTTTAGTCCATGGGCAATAAATGACATGTCTTAACATGTTGCCATAGCATGGTGACTTGCCTTTGTTCCTGCCATGATCTGAATCCTCATTTTCGCTTTCCTTCACTCCAGAGGGAGGGTTGGCTTCCAAACTTCCAACTGTTCCCTCTTCCTTTTTAAGTCCATTTGCTTGTTCTTGTGGTCCTGATTGATCAGCACCGTAGCTCCTCATCTTGTTCTGATCCATTTTGTCCTCTTTGAGAGCAACACTCATATCATCCACCTTAGCATTCCTCATGGCCTGTGGTGTGTGCCAATGGTATCCCACACACTAGCACAGGTGACGCTGTGTGTACTCACCCTCTGTGACTGCTCCTCCCAATCCATCCTCACCAGCATTACAACATAGAAGAACAACTGTGACAGTTAAATGGGTTAAAAAGTGGAAGGATTAAGGATCAAGTATTTGAGTACTCGTGAAAGTGATGATTAAATATGTGTAAGGGTTCACAACTGAAAAGCATAACAAATTGCTCACTGCATGTACAGATTCTAATTGAAAAAGGTTTATTTGTCAGAGGTTATGTAGCCTGTTAGGATGATATTTGGCAGGATCCAAAGCAGTTTCTTTTTGGTGTTTGTTGCCAGATAGGTAAAACAGATTCAGCCTGCATTTACAGCTATATATTCGTAACAGATAAAAGGCAAAAGTTAACAAACAGAACTAGTCAATGTTCAGCAACAGGTCCCCAACATGTACTGTGCTTATCAATTTTGAAGCTATACAACTTCAAGTTCTATGTACCATGAAGTAAAGGTCATAAAAAATGGCGTGGTATGATTTGTTGGACATCAGTAGTGTTAAACATTCAGACGTTATAGACCAATTGACATCCTAATATCTTTTAATACATACATGGGGGGGGGGGGGGGGGACAATTTTTTCAGAAACTTTTAATGTATGGTTTGCTGGGGAGAAGAAGCCAGCAGGTGTCTTGAAAGACTTGCTACGCCTATCGAGCTGCTTGTCCCAAGTCTTCAGCTATATGAAAGGTTAAGCAATGTCCTGGTCAGGGCCAATGCTACGGCTTTGCTGGCTAGGTCGTCATCATTTTTATAATGACTCTTAGTTAGGTAGGTTTGTAGTATATATTCTGTAATTTATAATATAACAAGGAAGAAATCATGTATGGAACCTTGCTAACACAGGTTCTGACATATTATATACGGTGTCGTGGCAGCGAAAAGGGACCAGCGCATATTAGGAAAATTTTCCAGGAATGAGCATCAAAGTTGATATGCGCAGTTAAAAATGTATAATTAAAAATTCAGGGCACTGGATAACTCCATAATGGTAGACTAATTTCCAGTGCGTAAGAAAGAAGTTGTAGAGGACATAGGTGTCTCTTTGAATATGAAATGATTGAAAAAATATGCGCTAGGTCCCTTTTAGCTGCCTTGACTCCATCTATATAAAAAGAAAACATCCAATTAATTAATGCCCAATAATACATTGCTAGTGAGGCAATTACTTTGGCCTGGGCCCAGGGACATTATGTGATCACCACACATACCTGCAGAAACGCTCCACACAGCAAACCGATCCAATGGCCCATGGCACCCAGTCCTGTTACCAATGCCAAGGATATGCCCAGGGGCTGGCCAACAATGTAGAATGATATGAAGTTAGTTATAGCACCAGCTAATTGACGACCTGAACCTCTGAGGGCTCCTCCTAGTATGCACTGAAGTGTAAAGTGGGTGGGAGGGAGGGAGAGAGGGAGGAGAGGAGGATAAGGGGAAGAAAGGTGAGAAGGGTAGGGAGGAGAGAGTGGGAGGGAAGAGAGATGGGGATGTAGGGGAGATGGGGATGGAGGGGAGATGGGGATGGAGGGGAGATGGGGATGGAGGGGAGAGGTGGGATTAGAAAAGAATGACATGGCTTGCCTCCTTACCTGAAGGTGGTCAGCATAGATGAAGGGTGATAAGAGATTCATCAGATTAGCAACACCTTGTATCACTACCCTGTGGTTTGGGAAATAGTACACATGTAACTTTTCTTCTACTCCATCTACAACGTACACATGCATATATACATGTGAGGAGGTGCATGTGTGAAGAGGTACATGTGTGAGGAGGTGCATGTGTGAGGATGTACATGTGTGAGGTGCATGTGTGAGGATGTACATGTGTGAGGAGGTGCATGTGTGAGGTGCATGTGTGAGGTGCATGTGTAAGGAGGTGCATGTGTGAGGTGCATGTGTGAGGTGCATGTGTGAGGAGGTGCATGTGTGAGGATGTACATGTGTGAGGAGGTGCATGTGTGAGGAGGTGCATGTGTGAGGAGGTGCATGTGTGGTGGTGTTATGATGTGGAGGGCACAATACACGGGTGTGCAAAATGTGAGCATGTCAGGATAAAACCCCAACCTCCTCCCTCCTCCATTCCCTCTTTTTGGGGGGAGGGGCTTACTCATCATTCGTGAACACCTTTCCCAGCTGGTATTTCAAGGCCTGAAGGAAGATAGCTGCAACTGTCACTTCACAGACTGGGGAGGAGATGGGGAGGAGGAGGAGGGGAGGAGGAGGAGGAAGGGGAGGGAGGAGGAAGGGGAGGAGGAAGGGGAGGAGGAGGAGAAGGGGAGGAGAAGGGGAGGGAGGGAGGGAGGAAGGGGAGGTGTGACTTAAGCGGGGCATGCTGGAAGATCACATCACATCCTTACATGTGATCACAACACCAATGTAGAGTGCCCTCTTGGCCTTCAGAGGGTTCCCAGCACCCAGCTCATTCCCAACACGTACAGTGATTGCCCCAGCTATGGCCAAGGGAACCTTAGAGTGGGTGGATGAGGGAGATTCATATATGTGGTTGTATGGGCGTGGTCAAGTGGTTAATGAAAATACTATTTAACCTAGTCATACAAACTTAATTTGTCCAAAATTTCCGTTATCAGGATTGTGAGCTCTCCTTGCTGACGAAAACGTTTTCCATTATGGAAACCAAGTGGTTGGACCCCTCCCACCGATGGGTCATTCCAATTGCCCTGACTACTTTTTAACTTGTCTTTTATCTGAAGTTAGCTCCAGCTTCTCCATTTAATGCACACTTCTAGCTAGTCCATTATCTAAAACCCTACCCCTAGATACTTAACTGCACCCTTCTTATGCCTAAACACTAGCTGATGTACTGACTACATGACCAAGATTTGAAATCCAATATGGATTTGGTAAAAATAAGTCCGTAAAACCACCGATAGGGAGTATAACATTTATTACATGCCTGTGTAGATATTGCCATTAGGGGTTCTACACATTTGATTGTTCTAAATGCC
>OY811984.1:6363446-6410946 GCA_963681505.1 Eunapius fragilis
GAATAGTGGAGTGAATGATTCAGCCAACTCACTGCAACTGCTAACCCTGTGGTAGAATCAGGTGTGGATGAAGATCACTAATGATGCACACAACGTACCTGCAGCATCTATTTCCAGTACCCCTCCACTGATCTGCCCCATGAAGATTAGTGATATGAGGAAGATTATTTGTGTGAATACAGTTGAGAAGAACTGTGAAAAAGATAAGGAGGAGGGGGCGGGGGGTAAGATTAGAGAGGAAGGGTCAGTGTCAGAGAAATGCCCTTCATTCAAAGCAGGGGAAAAATTGGACCACTCACAATGGGGATCACTAGCTTCAGCAAGGCGATGAACTCCTGCTTAATCCAACCACCGAGGGCCTCTTTGGCCGCCCTCTTCCATTCTTCTTCAGACAGAAAACGTTTAAGCGTTTCCATAACTTATACCTGTCACCTCAAATCAAAGCATCAATTACAATAATTACATGCATCTGTCACAACCCTTTGTGTTAAACCACCTTGTGGAAAATCGCCAGTTGCAGTAATTGGTCCGGCCTCGTGATCACAGTGAAGCGCTGAAGACGTATATCTCCCCCACGAAATAATAAAAACAAAGTTATAAATAGTTAAGTTTTTAATTGATAGGCGCCTAGGCCTTTGTACACTGATTAAATGACCTGATATAACGAGAGCGACCGAGAAATGAGAAAGCACATACTCGGAACTCACACAATTGAATACTGGCGTGGCGGAAGCTTTTTGTGATTGATCAGGTGGGGGACTGGATTACGAAATGAACCGTAATCGAAACTGGGGCGTGGTCGGGTAATCAATCGTATTGGTCCGCCGGTTCCGTCTGCCCCGGTTCAATACAGCCATAACAAGATAATAAGATATTGTCACACGAACGGTCATGCGCAGCAAATGCAAAAGTTCATACATCACAATTTCCTTATTCCATTGTCATTACATCCAGTGATTACTAAGTATTCTTTACAACTATTCCTGGTTGGGGGTTTGGTCAGTTGCAGGGAACCTGGCCTACATATTATTTTTTAGACATTCTAAGTGCATATTCTAGTGTCTGTAAAAACCTTTTGACCAAGCCATTAGTTGCTAGGTGATAAGAACTGGCCTTTTAATTTGTGTTTTTATTACTTTGGTAAATTGTTCAAATTTAATATCAAAAAATTGCGGGTTATATTGTCCGTCACCAGTTTCTGCAGCTGTTTGTTCCATGATGACCACTTCTGACCACTGTGTGTAAGTACCCACAGCAACCAAGAATATCTTACTCTCAGCTAGGAATCCAAATGAATTCACCTTCAATGGTCCAATTGGAAATTCATATATGGATGTAGAGGAGTGAGCTTTGGGTCTTGATTCATCAGGAAATGGAGCCGGGCCGCCGGGGGAACCCATTTAAAAGGGGGGGGGGGGGGGGGGGGAGAACATACATCAGCTGCTCATGCATAACTTTCGGGTGCTACGGCGAGTGCTCGGAATTAGAACGTCTCTTTGCTTATGCAAGGTAGATTAAGAAAGACAACTGCCTTCAGCTCGTCTTCTAACTTAAAATGGTGGTCCAATCGTCAGTTCTCCGTACTCCCATCTCTTTGCACGTGTTGTACAAGTTTATCTCGTTGATCAGTTTTCAGATTTAATTCTGTTGCCGGCTTAGTTAATTATTATCGATGAAAATTATGGGAAAGCGATGCAATCACAGCAACAAAAAAAAAGACGCAAATCATATTTTGATTCCACAAGTGATCTGTGTACCCATTTTGGTACAGATATGAAAAAACAGATCATATGTGAAATCAAAATATGATTTGCGCCTTTATTTTTGCTGTGAATGGGAAGCATGTAAACGTAAACATAAACATGCCGTCTGAAATCCAAAATTGATTGCTTCGGGAAATGACACCCCACCGTAACTTTGATATAAAAATACGGTCTGGGAACGAAACTAATATTATCTCTGCTTGTAGTGAGGAGCTTTCTTGGTGGCAATAGACACGCATTGCGTATATACGTACTTGCGTACACTGTCGGAGAATGGAATCGCTTTACAAGTTTTGACATTGTGGGCAACTTTTCTTTAACTCTTGTTGGACCTTATCATGGTGTTGGGTAAGAAGTTTCAGTGCTCGAGCCCCAGACCTTTAAGGAGTGCCAAAGTTTTCCAGGCCCTGCTCCCACAACCTAAGTCCTTGTCTATGTTAACAAATCATGCATGATATGGTACTGTGTGGCACTAACAATCAAGTCATCCTGAATAAGCTGCTGTGACGGGATATCTGTGGCTGATTCTACCTCCCAGAGCAAAACAATGCAATGGTTTGCAGTAGTGCACTGCCTGATAAGGAACTAGGGTGGGTGTGCACAGAATTTTATTACATGTACTTGTATAGGTTACATGAGGGACAACGTTCATTGCAACATATGAGTGATTAAGACAGTGACGTTGGCTGCAGTGCCTTGCACTTCACAATCAGTAGTGTTTCCTTTGAGAACATGGAAATGACTACCCACGCCCCCGCCAACCAGAATGGTGACACCAAACACCAAGAACAAGCACCTGTACAGAACCAGCTTCACTTTTGATGTAGTAGCTGCTGTTGATCGATCATGCACTCCACCACCAGAGGTTGCCAGATCCCTGTAACCTGTTCATTGTTTAGTCCATGGGCAATAAATGACATGTCTTAACATGTTGCCATAGCATGGTGACTTGCCTTTGTTCCTGCCATGATCTAAATCCTCATTTTCGCTTTCCTTCACTCCAGAGGGAGGGTTGGCTTCCAAACTTTCAACTGTTCCCTCTTCCTTTTTAAGTCCATTTGCTTGTTCTTGTGGTCCTGATTGATCAGCACCGTAGCTCCTCATCTTGTTCTGATCCATTTTGTCCTCTTTGAGAGCAACACTCATATCATCCACCTTAGCATTCCTCATGGCCTGTGGTGTGTGTCAATGGTATCCCACACACTAGCACAGGTGACGCTGTGTGTACTCACCCTCTGTGACTGCTCCTCCCAATCCATCCTCACCAGCATTACAACATAGAAGAACAACTGTGACAGTTAAATGGGTTAAAAAGTGGAAGGATTAAGGATCAAGTATTTGAGTACTCGTGAAAGTGATGATTAAATATGTGTAAGGGTTTACAACTGAAAAGCATAATAAATTGCTCACTGCATGTACAGATTCTAATTGAAAAAGGTTTATTTGTCAGAGGTTATGTGAGCCTGTTAGGATGATATTTGGCAGGATCCAAAGCAGTTTCTTTTTGGTGTTTGTCGCCAGATAGGTAAAACAGATTCAGCCTGCATTTACAGCTATATATTCGTAACAGATAAAAGGCAAAAGTTAACAAACAGAACTAGTCAATGTTCAGCAACAGGCCCCCAACATGTACTGTGCGTATCAATTTTGAAGCTATGCAACTTCAAGTTCTATGTACCATGAAGTAAAGGTCATAAAAAATGGCGTGGTATGATTTGTTGGACATCAGTAGTGTTAAACATTCAGACGTTATAGACCAATTGACATCCTAATATCTTTTAATACATAAATTGGGGGGGGGGGGGGACAATTTTTTCAGAAACTTTTAATGTATGGTTTGCTGGGGAGAAGAAGCCAGCAGGTGTCTTGAAAGACTTGCTACGCCTATCGAGCTGCTTGTCCCAAGTCTTTAGCTATATGAAAGGTTAAGCAATGTCCTGGTCAGGGCCAATGCTACGGCTTTGCTGGCCAGGTCGTCATCATTTTTATAATGACTCTTAGTTAGGTAGGTTTGTAGTATATATTCTGTAATTTGTAATATAACGAGGAAGAAATCATGTATGGAACCTTGCTAACGCAGGTTTTGACATATTATATATGGTGTCGTGGCAGCGAAAAGGGACCTAGCGCATATTAGGAAAATTTTCCAGGAATGAGCATCAAAGTTGATATGCGCAGTTAAAAATGTATAATTAAAAATTCAGGGCACTGGATAACTCCATAATGGATAGACTAATTTCCAGTGCGTAAGAAAGAAGTTGTAGAGGACATAGGTGTCTCTTTGAAAATGTAATAATTTGAAAAAATATGCGCTAAGTCCCTTTTCGCTGCCTTGACCCCATCTATATAAAAAGAAAACATCCAGTTTATTAATGCCCAATAATACATTGGTAGTGAGGCAATTACTTTGGCCTGGGCCCAGGGACAATATGTGACCACCGCACATACCTGCAGAAATGCTCCACACAGCAAACCGATCCAATGGCCCATGGCACCCAGTCCTGTTACCAATGCCAAGGATATGCCCAGGGGCTGGCCAACAATGTAGAATGATATGAAGTTAGTTATAGCACCAGCTAATTGACGACCTGAACCTCTGATGGCTCCTCCTAGTATGCACTGAAGTGTAAAGTGGATGGGAGGGAGGGAGGGAGGGAGGGAGGGAGGGAGGGAGGGAGGGAGGGAGGGAGGGAGGGAGGGAGGGAGGGAGGGAGGGAGGGAGGGAGGGAGGGAGGGAGGGAGGGAGGGAGGGAGGGAGGGAGGGAGGGAGGGAGGGAGGGAGGGAGGGAGGGAGGGAGGGAGGGAGGGAGGGAGGGAGGGAGGGAGGGAGGGAGGGAGGGAGGGAGGGAGGGAGGGAGGGAGGTAGGGATGGAGGGAGGGAGGAGAGGAGGAGGGTGAAGGAGAGAATAGAGAAGTGGGGTGGGATAGCAGTATTACATGGCTTGCCTCCTTACCTGAAGGTGGTCAGCATAGATGAAGGGTGATAAGAGATTCATAATGTTAGCAACACCTTGTATCACTGCCCTGTGGTTTGGGCAATAGTGTCCACATGCATATGTGTGAGTGATGATGTGGACAGCACAGTACATGTGTAAGGAGGTACACGTGTGAGGAGGTGCACACATGAGGAGGTGCATGTGTGAAGAGTACATTTCATGAGCATGCATACTTATGATTCACCCTCCCTTTGGTGGGAGGGGCTTACTCATCATTCGTGAACACCTTTCCCAGCTGGTATTTCAAGGCCTGAAGGAAGATAACTATAACTGTTGCCTCACAGACTGTGAAGGGAAGGGGAGGAGGAGGATGAGGGAGGGATGCTGCAAGATCACATCACATCCTTACATGTGATCACAACACCAATGTAGAGTGCCCTCTTGGCCTTCAGAGGGTTCCCAGCACCCAGCTCATTCCCAACACGTACAGTGACTGCCCCAGCTATGGCCAAGGGAACCTTAGAGTGGGTGGATGAGGGAGATTTGATATTCACACCTGTTACTGTTAGGGCGTGGTGATGGGATTGTTTAATATAAACCTGAGCCATGGGCACCCTCTTTTACACTAGTAGCCATTTCTAAACACATTGTGAGGAAAGTTATCTCTTTGCTAATGAAAACGTTTCCCATCATGGAAAACCCCTCTCACTGATCACTTCAAATTGACTTAATCACTCCCTTAATGATCAAACTTGCACTTAGTCATGATTACTATTTTACCCCATGATTATTTAGCCCAGCTGCTGTATTTAATGTTCGCTTCTAGCCAACCCATTTGCCAAAATTACCTTCTCTTTATGTCTAAACACCAGCCAGTCACCTTAATGTACTGACTTGGCCCCTCTCTCCAAACTAGCACATCTTACAGGCTTACCATGTATAGGATGACAATGATATTCAAGACTATGACGTAGATGCCAAGCTGGGTCTTGTCAATGGTTCCCACCACTATTATCCCAACCTCGTAGCTCCACCATTCAAAGCCGACCATCAGGAGGCCTGGGATGGCCAGTTTGGTGAAGGTCCACCAGTCCACTAGGCTCTCCCAGCTCCACCCACCCCAGGTCAGCTTGTGGAGTCCCCAGGCCCACATATAGGCCAGCAGAAATAACGAAGATGCACTCTGGCTTAGGGTCACAGCAGCAACTACACCCCTAAGAGGGGGAGGGAGGCATGGAGGGAAGGAAGGAGAAGCGAGGAAGGGAGGGAGGAAGGAAGGAGGGGTAGGGAGGAAGGAGGGTGAGGGGAGGGAGGGAGGAGGGAGGGAGGGAGGGAGAGAGGGAGAGAGGGAGGGAGGGAGGGAGAGAGGGAGAGAGGGAGGGAGGGAGTGAGGGAGTGAGGGAGGGAGGGAGAGAGGGAGGGAGGGAGTGAGGGAGGGAGGGAGAGAGGAGGGAGGGAGGGAGGGAGGGAGGGAAGGAGGGAGGGTGGGAGGGAGGGAGGGAGGGAGAGAGGTAGGGAGGGAGGGAGGGAGGTAGGGAGGGAGGGAGTCAAATTCCAGTGAACTAACATGAAACTAAGCTCCAGCCCATAAAGAAAGATTGAGGAGAGAACCACGTTGATAACATTTGTGATAAATCCAACTACCACAAGTACGATCACAATACTCTAGTGTATGTGCATGTGTGAGTGTGTAGTGTGTGCATGTGTGGATGGTGTATAAGGATGACAAGGGTTAAGATGGTATAGTTACTCATCCCCATGCCCTTTCTTACCTGTGCCTGCAAGTACTTTGACACCAGGACATAGATGAACACAAACTATAGAAGAGAGAAAGAACAGTGTTATCCCTTAACAACTGTGGATGGATGGTTGTCTTGACAACGTACGGGCAGGGCAAAGCCAAACGTAATGAGGTAATCTGATGTCAGCCTAAAGATGGATGTAATCACACACACACATACATACACACACACACACACACACACACACACACACACACACACACACACACACACACACACACACACACACATGGCTCACTTGACAACACAGCTGTCCTGACCAATGAGGAGCAGAATAGACTCCATGTTCAGCCATATAGCCCAGATGGGGAAGAGGGAAAGACCAACTATTAGGATTCCTGAAAGATCAGCATTGGATCTAGTGAGAGTACACGTGGTACCACCTCCATCCCTTCAGGGGCAGATGCAGGGTTTTAGGGCGAGGGGGGGGGGGGGGGGGAAGTGATTTTGAAGGGACACGCCCCACCAGCATTCGCACTTTTTAAGTCACAAAACACCGCATAATTGCACAGCAACATGCATGCTAAATTATAGTAAATACAACTCATTACATGTATAGCGTAAGAAGTTGTGAATTTTTAATAACATAGGTTTTGCGGGGAGGGGTGGGTGGGTATACTCTACTCATCCACCCCCCCCCCCCCCCTTTCCCCCAACCCTTAAATCCGCCCCTCCCCTAGTTCCCACCCCACTGGTCTCCATCTCCCTGGTCCCCATCTCACTGGTTCATACCTTGCTGCAGTACCACTCCCACTCTCTTGTAATACTTGAGACCAAATGCCTGTGTGGATGGGTGGATGGGTGGATGGATGTGTGGATGGGTGGATGGATGGACATGTGGTGATATAAAATCCATATCATATCTATATTATCTCTGAAGGGGACCTAGCACATATTTTTCAAATTTTCAAATTATTTCATATTCTAACAGAAACCTATCCTTTACAAATTCTTTCTACGCACTGGAAATTAGTCTGTCCATCATGAAGTTACAGTGGTCTGAATTTTTAATTACGCGTACATTTTAATTGCACGCATCAACTTTGATGGAAAATGTTCATAATATTGCGCTAGGTCCCTTTTCGCTGCCTCGATCCCATACATAGAATTTCATATAATATATATATATAGCAGCATACTCGGTGACGTAAGTTACGTAAGTAAAAAAAGTAATTGCATATCCTCTAGTGCCATGTATGGTAGCGCTATTATTGCTGCTTACTGTAATAAAAAAATAGCTTTCTCAAAAGCAAAGGAAAAATAACTAATTTGTGATACTAGGTCTTGGAAGAAAACAGATCTTTATGGTGACAAGCCATGAATTAATTAAATACTAAACTATTCTTTAGTCTGGGGACCCGATTGTATTATCAGCCATGGGGACATCCATTTATTTACATTAGTGACAGCAAGCTGTCAGAAGCTTTGTTAGAAGCAGGCCGGCGTTTTTATAATGACATTCATTATCGGGTATAGGCGTTGCTAACGCAACTCCCAGTGCACCAATAGTGACCATGTACCACCGCCCTAATATAAATTAAAAACCAGTGAACTAGTTGATGGAACACGTGACTTTGAGCCTCCACGCCTTCAGTATCCTTGCTAAGCTTCAATGTCTCAATCGTAATTTATAATCCCCTACACAGCCCTCAGCTGCTACAGGAACATCACCTGGGAGCACAGCGTGTCAAGAGCAGCGCTCATTCCTATGACGACAAACATGGCTGTAATGTTGATAAGCTAAGAGATGGGAATTAGAATTATAGTGGAGTGGAGGATTCAGCCAACTCACTGCAACTGCTAACCCTGTGGTAAAATCTGGTGTGGATGAGGATTACTAATGATGCACTCAACGTACCTGCAGCATCTATTTCCAGTACCCCTCCACTGATCTGCCCCATGAAGATTAGTGATACGAGGAAGGTCGATTGTGTGAATACAGTTGAGAAGAACTGAGCAAAAGAGAAAGAGAGAAGAGGGGTCAAAGGGAAGGGAAGAGAGGCGAGTGAAGTTGGAGGGTAATATCGCTCCCCCAATGAGCTCTATATGGCAAAGGCCAAGGACGCTTTAACTGACTCCATGCAGTTTTCTCGCCGGGTAGCATGCACGATGCAGGAGTTGAATTTACAATATAATACTCAAATTGGATCATTTCCCCGCCGATGCGTTAGCTGGGTTGTACTTCGCCTTGCCAGTTGATGGCGAACGTTAAGACTGATTTGACATGTACGACATGCAGTAATACTAGCACTGATGTCCGATGTTATATATTATCTCTGGTATACGCGCGCTGTGATTACTTCTATATTGTCAGGTATGGTCAACACTGGCCTACTGAACATAAGCTCCCACGGCCTTGCATTCAAAATAGCATGCATCACTCACAATGGGGATCACGAGCTTTAGCAAGGCGATGAACTCCTGCTTAATCCAACCATCAGTCGAGGGCCTCTTTGGCCGCCCTCTTCCATTCTTCGGCAGGCAGAAAACGTTTAAGCGTTTCCATTATAGTTGCCTGTTACGCACTTTAAAAATAAAGAATAACCAACCAATAGAGTCCATGTAGTTGTCATGCATGCACACGCATGCAGTCCTGTGCATGCACATGCACACGTACCTTATCAATAACCCTCTCTGTCTGTAACAAGAATAAAAAACCGCTATTGTGGGAAAGCCTAATTACTCTGGATGAATTTCATTTGTAATTACTGCTTCCTTACTGAGCTGATGATACAGCATATAAGTACCCCATTGAAAAAAAAAAACGGGGGGCGGGGCGGCGGCTTAATTAAATGTCATGAAAACGGCTACACCCGTTTAAATACGAGCCCCCCATGGGGTTTAACAGCACAGTGTGGTACATCACTAAGTCAGACATTACTATGCTAAGGAGTAAAAGGGCCAAAGTATTTTTGTCGCTCTTCATAAATGTTATGAATGGCATGTAAATATGAAACTTGAAGAAAGCAATTTCATTATAACACGTTAAAATTCACCTAAATGTTTCAACGTTCTATAAACGGGCCAAGAAACAAATGTGGATTTCATGTTTGTGCATTGTTACTATGCTCTCTCGGCATTGTATCGTCAATTAATAGTAACTAAGAAGCACGAACCAAAAATTTGCGGCGAAACCGCACACAAACCGAAAATCGTAGTAACGTAACTGACGTATATGATGTGATTCCCACCCTCCGGCATGTATCAATGCATGGCGACAAGAGACTGCATGTGAAATCATAGTACTGTAATACAGTGCACATGATGTGATCATATATTTAACACCTTTTACTCTTACCACTTTAAACTTTGATTTAAGGCAGCCTTTGGTTTAGAGAAAATGGAGGACAGTTACAACTAAACGTTACTGAAAGTACTCATTACCACACTATCAATGCTCATGTTCAGTGAACCTATGCCAGTAGTAGGATTTTCCAGGAAGAACAATTCAAGCAGTTGTAAAATTATGCGGTGGGAACCTAATGTGCTACTCTCCATCTGGTGATGTTTTCCTAAGTTGCCACATCAACCATTACTGGACTAGTTAAGGGCAACAAAGCAAAAAATGCCTTGGGCTAAAGATATCTAACAGTCCTGAGAACAGTAATAAGTATTGTCACGCTCACTAAATAGAGCAGGTCCTCCTTAAAAGGCAACACATGTACACACACACACACACACACACACACACACACACACACACACACACCATGTACACACGTATAAACCACATGTGCACGCATGGATACACACACACACCACAGTGCATGCATGCACACACACATACACATGCCCCTCTCAGTCATACTAGTAATGAAAAACGCATTTCAAATGGCATGCCATGCATGAATGAGTGTCATTTCAGGGGTCAACGAAGCCATAGTGTCAAATATATGCCTTCATGACAACATAATATGCCCAGCCCTTACACATTTTGCGTGTTTACCACAATTGGCCAGTTGTAGTCACCACTGCATGGGCACTTGTAAGGTGTCTGCCTTTGAGCTGCAGCAGTGACGAGCTTCATTGATAAATAGCACTTCTGGGGGTGGGTCTCAGGGCTATCCTGCCTTGTGTTGACCTTGCTAGATCTCATCCATGTAGGTGGTGCATTGGTATGTGCATTAATGGGTTTTTACCTTTGCTTGCTTGCTATATTTAAAAACTTGAACCTGCTAACTCTACACATGTAACAAGGACCTACCATGATATAAAAAGTCTCCATAATGGAGTATCATCCAAACTTAGCATTTTGGTTTAAACAAGAGGTTTTGTGGTTTAAACCAACCCGTTGTAATTCTACCTTTGAATTTTTTACCCCCCCCCCCCCCCCCCCAGAGTTGACTTGAGTCAACCCTCCCCCCAGAGTTGATTTGAGTCATCCCTCCCCTCATAGTTGACTTGTCTAAGCTGTCTTCAACCATACATCAGTTCCATTGTGTTACCTTGCAGCTGGCATGGCTTTGTGCCTTTATTTCTATGCATGCCTGGGAAGGCTCCATGATTCCAGATATAAAACAAGAGAATATCTGAGATCATAGAGTGTACTGTGGATTTGGTTCAAGTTATATATATATGATGCAAAAGCTATGCACCCATGCAGCAATAGTTCATAAAACTGCACGACCCTAACCATGCCAACACTTACGCACACGCACACACACACACACACACACACACACACACACACACACACACACACACACACACATACAAACACACACACACACACACACACACAAACACACACACAGGTGTGTCCCGGGTGAGTAGGTGTGTCCCTAGCGTAAAGGGGCACACCTACTCGCCAGGGACACACCTACACACCAGGGACACACCTGCACACCAGGGACACACCTACACACCAGGGACACACCTATACACCAGGGACACACCTACACACCAGTGCACACCTGTGTATACCTCACCTTCTATGAGAAGTGCATTACTGTAGTTGAAAAGTTAGTCAACGTGGTATACAAAACCAGGACGAAGCCTACCATTTCCCTGTATATAAAACTCTAATTGTACATGTAGCCCGCCGATCGAGTAAGGCTTTATATAATATAATTTCCCACAATTAGCGGTTGCTTCTGGTTAGTAAGATACGGAGGATTGACAAGGTACGTGCATGAGCTCTGTTGATTGTTCTTTGTTCGTTAAAACTGATAGCTGCTTAATTTGATTTTTAAAAGCGAAAGCGGTGTTCGAGGTAGCTAATGGAAACGCTTAAACGTTTTCTGTCTGAAGAATGGAAGAGGGCGGCCAAAGAGGCCCTCGGTGGTTGGATTAAGCAGGAGTTCATCGCCTTGCTAAAGCTTGTGATCCCCATTGTGAGTGCTACTGCTTTGAAATTTTAGGCCATGCAGTGTGATTTCAAAAGCCGGGCCCGTCGGAAAAGCGTCAATTGTCTGGAAAAGTACCCATGGGCAAGGGGGGGGGGGGCAGAGGTGAGGGGAGGGGGCGCCAATTATAGGGAGGTTGGGTTGGGGAGGAGGCGCATGTCTGGGACAGGGTTAACAGGCATTTATTAGAAAGGCCCCCCCCCCCCCCCCCCCCCCCCCTCCCCCACCCCTCCTGGGGGCGCCCATGGTACCTTAGTTAAGCTATCACAGTGATGTTTGTGTAGCGCGCACTGGCTAATCGGTATGCACTTGTAGTGATGCGGTTTGCTGATTTTCGGTCCTGAAGCGTAGCGGAGTTAGTCTCGTCTAGCCTGATATGCTGCCGCAATATACAGTCTGATGTCCTGCCGTACTTATTTCTGTCCAGCGTCGATTACGAGCGCTTGTATATAAGGCCATTCCAAATGTGATTGTAGTTTCCCGTCCTCCGCCCGCATCATTATAGACCACCCGCGTAATGTCACCATTATGTCCATTATTCTATTTATCTGAATATGTTTGCAATTTTATTTGTTTGAGATGTTGGTAAACGTGTCACATTACAAAAAGCTTGCATGCTGCTTCTCAGTTACAGGCCTGGATATACAGCGCCATCATTTTCAGTTGTGCCGCCTTTTACTCATGACGTAAGATTGCATAAGAGTGATGTAAGATTATTGTATTCATTTTTAATAATTATATGTAAATAATGGATAATAGCCGCCCGCCCGCATGGGTTTTGGTAAAAGGTCCGGACGGGAAACTACAATCACATTTGGAATGGCCTAATACGTCGGAATGATGGAGGCATGAACTCGTTACGGTCAGACTCAAAAATTTCAATTAGCGAATGAAGGAGGGTGTAAAACCCTTCCTCCCCTACCGTTCGTTTTCTTTCCGTCACACCTTGAGAGCTGCTCGACCATCAAGTAGAACGCGCGGCATGGCACGCGCAAACGCAGGCCAACCGCCGAGTACGGCTACGATGGCTCAGAACTGTTTCGTCCATATACCCCATACGCACACCCGCCTGACTGAATCGCTCGTTTTTAATACCTGTGCATCATCAACATGCATTAGGCTATTCCATTATCATTATTTAACCGTACACCCACAATACCGTAGAGTACCACGATATATATATATATTCCCCCCCCCTCCTCCTCCTCCCCAACCGAAAAAAAATAGGCCCGTATTTAGACAAGCGTATCTTCGTTCTCGTTAACGCTTTCACTCATGGAAGCGTTAACGAATACGAAGATACGCTTGCCTAAATACGAGCCATTTTTATTTTTCGGTCGGGGAGGAGGAGGAGGGGGGGGGGGGGGGCGGATATATCGTGGTACTCTACGGTAATTGCAAACATACCCCCCCCCCCCCGTCCCCCCCCCCCCCCCCCCCCCCCCCCCCCAGGGATGTATTAATAAATAATGGAATAGCCCATTACAAATAGCTTCCTTTAATAACTCGAGTTTATGCATACCTCAAATCTGATTGGTTCCGCCAACATTCCGGCGAAGCTGGACAGACCCACTATTCGCTTAGCTGTGATGTAACATCGCTCGTATTTTCGTTGAACCATACGAAGCCAGTGTGTGATTGGTGCGACGCTGGAACAAATTTGCTTCTGCATCGGATCAATCCTGAAAAGGAAGCTGCGCGTGTTGAGGAGTTCGTTTGAGTGAGCTGCCCACTTGCACTTGTTGGGAAGATTCGTGGTGTATAACAAAGCATTGGAACAAAGTCCCATGTAGTCTTTGTTGCTGATGGTCGTAAGCGTGGACAGCTAGTGATATGGAGGCAAAAAGTAAATTTTGATGATTCAAAGAACCTATTAAAGTGTAACTGGAGGTATACTTAAGTCCCATCAAGAAGACTGGCAACTTATCAGGTGCATTCAGGAGCATATGACACTGGACCTTGCAATGATTGTAGCAGAACATTAGATTGTTTTATTCTTTACAAGTTGTAATTATTGCGCAAGTGTTTTGTGCACACAACAGAGATATCTGCGCAGCATGCAAGGAGTGTAGCATTGTTTCGACCTAGAACGATAGGCTAATGCTAAAACCTGTTGAAGCGCTACCCATCCCTACCAGGTGAACATGTTTATATATTCATTTATTTTAAACAAAAACCTCGTCAGAAAAAAGTGTCCTGTTTCCGGTAACAGTCTTACCCTCTCGTCGCAAAACAAACTATTGAACTATTAAGTACACAACGGTATTTGTGGCAATTGGAATCCTTCCGACTAATTTTCCACAAAGTGAGATCGACAAAATAGGCGAAAAATGTATTCGATTTACACGGACCCGGTGTTTAAATGCTGGCTGTGACGCGTTTACATCCAGTATGTGGGTGTAGGCGGGACAAAATGTTATGGGGGCAGATCCGGGGGGGGGGGCTTCTTCGCCATTGTATCATTGATAAAATAAGGCATTGGATCTGGAGCTAAGAAACTACTAATTTTCTCTGCCAAGGGGTGGTGTGCTAACCAACTAATCAGTTCATTCTTACCTCTAATTATAATTACATGTTTCTGGGAATGTGGAGGAGTCCTGCTTTACCTTTTCCTTAATGTCTATCTGCGCAAGCATCACGTTCCCCAGGTGTAACGTAACCATGGTCCCAATAATCAAGTTTTTGAATAATGGTTGAAATACACCTTGTAATGATTAAAACTGAAGGTGTCTTATTCAGAGTGTTCCTGATACCAGTCCATCCTCTTTCTGATCCTCTTTGTTGGGATCCTCTTTCTGATCCTCTTTGTTGGGATCCTCTTTCTGATCCTCTTTGTTGGGATCCTCTTTCTGATCCTCTTTGTTGGGATCCTCTTTCTGATCCTCTTTGTTGGGATCCTCTTTCTGATCCTCTTTGTTGGGATCCTCTTTCTGATCCTCTTTGTGACCGCATATCGGGATCCTCTTTCTGATCACAATCTACAGACAGTAACAACAAAGCCATCCAGGCTGTTAATTGGCTGACTGCATGTCACACAGTAGTAGTATCCATTGTTCTCTTCCTTGAAAATACAGACACATGCTTCCTCCTAGCTCCTCCTGCACAACACTGCATGCTTTGAATCGTACAGAGAATAGCTTAAAAAACGGTGACAATTGCAAGTGGCAACGAATGCAACATTGAAAATCAAGAAAGAGCACAGGGGGAGAAAGACAAGAGTTGTGTTTATCACGTGCCAGTTAATTGATCTTCTACTTATAGTACAATGAAAATTACAAGCCATCAAATGTGCGTTACCCCTGGGGAACGTGAATGCCAAGTCTCTCTTTCATGTCCATGTACACTAACCTGTAGAGAATACATGCATGCATCAAGTAATTTGAAATAATGTCATTATAGCACTTACCAAGTCTCAGCGTTACATCCTTAGTTTTGTGTTGCAATCCAGAGGCATTACAACATTAATGCAACCAGCAATACTCTCATTTGCTCTATAATCCGTTATAAAAACTTTTGTACTGATCCTAGCATTGTGTCCGTGATAATCTATGGCCCATGTGACGCGTTTTTAATCCCTCTACGTTATCTGCTCTTTGACTTTTAAGTCAACTGCTCTGTTGCTCAACCCAAGAGAAAAACCTCTCATGAAGTGTTAACTAACTCACATGTTCACTGTACAATGGCACTTCGTAACCCAATTAACTTATCAATCAAATTTGAATCATTCTATCAAAATTCTACACACATAGTTAGGGCCATTGCCACAGAGCCAATTGGCTGACCCCTCCCTTTGAACTTCAAACCAGTAATAGCTAGAGTGTACTCTATTGTTCCTCTACCCTCTAACCTCCCTCTTCCCCTCCCTTTTACCCTTCACCATTACCCTCCCTCCCCTTCCCTCCCCTCTCCTCCCCTCCCCTCTCCTCCCCAACCCTCTCCTCCCCTCCCCTCCCCCCTCCCCTCCCCGCCCTTCCCCCTCTGGATCCTTTTTCACAGTTCTTCTCAACTGTATTCACACAAACGATCTTCCTCATATCACTGATCTTCGTGGGGTGGGGCAGATCAGTGGAGGGGTACTGGAAGTAGATGCTGCAGGTACGTTGTGTGCATCATTAATGATCTTCATCCACACCTGCTTTTACCACAGGGTTAGCAGTTACAGTGAGTTGGCTGAATCATCCACTCCACTATTCCTCCCTTCCTAACATGTATGGACATCACTATCTCATTCATTCTCTCTGGTTAGCTTATCAACATTACAGCTATGACTGTTGTCTTTGGAATGGGCACTGCTCTTGACACACTGTGCTCCCAGGTAATATTCAAATAGCAAGGGCTATGGGAATGTTTACATAGCAAGGTGCAGGGATTATAAGTGATGATTGGATCAAAGTCACATTTTATACTTGAATGGTATAAGGACCATGGCACATGGCAATCATTAGTCAGTGCCAACCTATGGCTTAGCATCTCCCATATAAGCCATAAAGGATTTGACTGTCATTTCCTGGAATAGCTTTAGTGGAGGCCCCTAGACCTAGAAGGATCTGTTGATATGTGTAAGTAGTTGTACAGCCCATGGCACACCTGTGTGTGTATGTGTGTGTGTGTGTGTGTGTGTGTGTGTGTGTGTGTGTGTGTGTGTGTGTGTGTGTGTGTGTGTGTGTGTGTGTGTTGTGTGTGTTGATGGCCCGGATTCTGTGTGTGATAATTGTGCTGTTAGCTGCTCAAGTGGATTATTGCATTCATGGTTGGTACCCTCACAGACCTTTCCCTATTTACTTCTGGCATTCCAGAGATCATTTATATATACTCTACAGGTATGCACAAAATGACCATATTAACCAATTACCACTCATATCTGCTTCAAAGATTTATCAACTGATACCAATGAATTCTTCCAGACCCTTTGAAATATTATACCAATTTGAAGTGTTATTCATGTTCATAGCTTCAGATTATGTTGTTGAAACCCCTCCCAGCTACAACTGAGAGTCAAATGGAAGCATGGGGGGAAGACATGCTTTGTTTGCACAGGACATGGAGTTAAACGGATTTGTATTTATCCACACATCCACCCATCCACACATCCATCCATCCACACATCCACACATCCATCCACACAGGCATTTGGTCTCAAGTATTACAAGAGAGTGGGAGTGGTACTCCAGCAAGGTATGAACCAGTGGGATGGGGACCAGTGATGACAGGACCTGGAGAAAGGAGACTAGGGGAATGGTGATAAGAACCAGTGGAATGGGAAACAGTGCGATGGGGACTAGTGGGATGGGAAACAGTGGGATGGGGACCAGCGGGGATGGGGACTAGGGGTTGGAAGTGGTACCACATGTACTCTCACTAGATCCAATGGTGATCTTTCAGGAATCCTGATAGTTGGTCTTTCCCTCTTCCCCATCTGGGCATTATGGCTGAACATGGAGTCTCTTCTCCTCCTCATTGGTCAGGACAGCTGTGTTGTCAAGTGAGCCATGTGTGTGTGTATGTGTGTGTGTGTGTGTGTGTGTGTGTGATTCATCCATACCTTCATCTAGACTGACATCAGATTACCTCATTGCATTTGGTCTTGCACTGCCCGTACGTTGTCAAGACAACCACCCATCCACAGTTCTTAAGGGATAACACTGTTCTTTCTCTCTTCTATAGTTTGTGTTCATCTATGTCCTGGTGTCAAAGTACTTGCAGGCACAGGTAAGAAAGGACATGGGGATGAGTAACTATATCATCTTAACCTTTATCATCCTTTTCACATACTCATGCACATTAACACACACCACTTGTACACATGCACGCATGCACATACTCAAGAATGCTGTAATCACGCTTGTGATAGTTGGATTTATCACAAATGTTATCAGTGTGGTTCTCTCCTCAATCTTTCTTCATGGACTAGGACTTGGTTTCATGTTAGTTCATCAGATAATGATGGTTCTCTTTTAGCAATTCCTCCATGCATCAATACCTTCCTCCCTCCCCCCTCTCCTTCCATACCCACTACCCAGGGGTGCAGTTGCTGCTGTGTCCTTAAGCCAGAGTGCATCTCTGTTATTTCTGCTGGTCTATATGTGGGCCTGGGGACTCCACAAGCTGACCTGGGGTGGGTGGAGCTGGGAGAGCCTAGTGGACTGGTGGACCTTCACCAAACTGGCCATCCCAGGCCTCCTGATGGTCGGCTTTGAATGGTGGAGCTACGAGGTTGGGATAATAGTGGTGGGAACCATTGACAAGACCCAGCTTGGCATCTACGTCATAGTCTTGAATATTATTGCTGTCATACACATGGTAAGCCTGTAAGATGTGGTAGTTTGGAGAGAGGGGCCAAGTGAGTACATTAGGGTGACTGGCTTGTGTTTAGACATATTGCAAATGGATTGGCTAGAAGCGAACATTAAATACAGCAGCTGGGGCTAAATAATCATGGGGTAAAATAGAAAATCATGACTAAGTGCAAAATTGGATGAAGGTCAGCAAGGGAGCGGTCAATTAAGTGGGAGGGGCCAGACACTTATTTCCATGAGATGGGCAAGGTTTTCATCATCAAAGTGAGATAGTAGCTCTCCTCACATCTACGCTAATGATCTGTTTGGAAATGGCTGCTAATTAAATTTGCATGACAAGTTTAAAGAGTTTTACACCTATGACCACCCCCAATAGGGGTAACAGGTGGGAATATTTAATATTTCCCTCTTTCACTCACTAAGGTTCCTTCAGCCATTGAGGAGGCAATCACTGTACGCATTGGGAATGAGCTGGGTGCTGGGAACCCTCTGAAGGCCAAGAGGGCACTCTACATTGGTGTTGTGATCACATGTAAGGATGTGATGTGATCTTGCAGCATGCCCCATCCACTGTACACCATTCTCCCCCTCCCTCTCCCCCTTTCCCCTCTCCCTCTCCCCTCTCCCCCTTTACTCTCTCCCACCTCCTCCCCTCTCCTTTCTCCTCCCTCCTCACCTCCCCTTCCTCCTCCCCTCTCCTTCTCCTTCTCCTTCTCCTCCCTCCCCCCTCCCCTTTTCCTCTTCCTCCCCCCCCCCCCCCCCCCTTCCTCTTCTTCCTCCCTTCCCTTCACAGTCTGCGAGGCAACAGCTGTAGTTATCTTCCTTCAGGCCTTGAAATACCAGCTGGGAAAGGTGTTCACGAATGATGAGTAAGCCCCTCCCCCAAATAAGAGGGAATGGAGGAGGGAGGAGGTTGGGGTTTTATCCTGACATGCTCACATTTTGCACACCCGTGTATTGTGCCCTCCACATCATAACACCACCACACATGCACCTCCTCACACATGCACCTCCTCACACACGTGTACCTCCTCATGTGTGCACCTCATCACACGTGTACCTCCTTCCACATATACTGTGCTGTTCACATCATCACCCACACATATGCATGTGTAAGTTGCGGACACAGTTACATGCGTACTATTTCCCAAACCACAGGGCAGTGATACAAGGTGTTGCTAATCTGATGAATCTCTTATCACCCTTCATCTACGCTGACCACCTTCAGGTAAGGAGGCTTCGTATGATACTGCTCATCCCACCCCACTTCTCTATTCTCTCCTCCCCATCCACTTTACACTTCAGACCATACTAAGAGGAGCCATCAGAGGTTCAGGTCGTCAATTAGCTGGTGCTATAACTAACTTCATATCATTCTACGTTTTTGGCCAGTCCCTGGGCATATCCTTGGCATTGGCAACAGGACTGGGTGCCATGGGCCATTGGATCGGTTTGCTGTGTGGAACATTTCTGCAGGTATGTATGGTAGTCTCATCCTGGTTGCATAATGTCCCTGGGCCTGGGCCAAAGTAATTGTCTCACTAGCTAGCAATGTATTATGGGGATGAAAATGTATAGGATTTTATAAATTAACATAAGTTAATGGGACAATTTCTGACGAAAGAAAGCACACTGCGTTTGAATCACTGAACGTTTGAATCGCTGAACGTTTGAATCGCTGAACGTTTGAATCACTGAACGTTAAATTTACACTATACTTTCAACACATCATCTACCAAACCATTTTAAAAAAAATTTTTTTTAGTTGCATGGAGACATAGAACAGGTGTTGAAATCATATAGTTTCAAAAACAAAATCCACCCTTTTAATATCTCAACTATTGAAACTGCTTATGGTAATTATAAAGGGATCATTTATTCTGATTTAGTTGTTTTCAGCTATTAAGTTGTTTTAGGGTAGCCAATACATTATTTTCATTATTTATTAATGCTCATTTATTCTGTCGCATTGTTTTATGGGGAGTAAATAAACCCCAACTTGATGGCCAGACAAGTGTAAAATTTTAAATTGAGGTTTAGATGAAAGAGGAACTGGATTATACATCAGTGATACATTATCATTCATTGCATGTACACACATGTAGCTGTACATTTATAATGGACAATTGTACAGTAGTAGATGCTGCATACACCATTGCATAGCTACATTTAGCAACTGCAATAACATAACATAATATAAAAGTTGAATATAAACTACACTAAACTAATGTCTACTTTGATGCATCAGTGCAACACCGAAGTGACAGTATATTGGGGCTAACACCTGAGGCCAAAAGCGACTTGTCTTTCTTTGCAATCCTTGAGAAACCATTTCCCCAACCCACCAAATACCTCAACAACCAATGGGATACATATCCAACCTCACTCTACACAGGGAACATCATTTTTTCGAGTGTTTATCCTGCTCTCAGGTCATGCTGGCTCCCAATAAAAAGTTTGAATTGCGCGGATTGATGACCTTCAGGTCGGATGCTGCTGAACATGAGAGAGACCAGTTAGGCACCAACACATCAGCCAAATGTGATCTATCCTTTGTTGAGGTAAGCTCACAACCTCTTTCTACCTCATGGGCAAGACAGGCCCTACAAAAAAAAGTAGTCACGAAGACGGTTGTGCCTTGTGACTACATCACCACCTGAACGACATGTCAGGGCATGGTGCCCATGAATGTCCAGGGGTTGGGAGCAGTGCGGACAGGTGTCTGCATCTGTGGAAAGTGGAAGCCCATTTCACTAAGGCTTGGACTTCATTGGTCACTAGGTCTAACCGGAGAAGGTTGTGCCCTCAGCCAGAGATGGCTAGTAGTCTAGTCTTGTCTGCTGTGGATGCTCCATCAAGCAAAGAAATGAAGGCAACTTTCTCAATGGCTGAGAAACGTTTGTGCTGATGTATTTTGAGAGCTACTCACAACATGCCACCTTTCTATTGTGTGCTGTGGTGGCATCCCAGAGGCGCTGCGTAGTCAGTTCTGATGGATGGATTAGTGTTAATGAGGTAGACAAGGGTGGTCAGGGAGCGCAAACCTAACCCTCCATACTTGAGGCCAAGTTGGGCATGATTGCAAGCCGGCAGGGTTAACTTGATTTTCAGAGAGCACTCGAAGCAGTGAAGCACATTGCCATCAAACCCTAGCAAATGCTTTCCAGTGATGCAGCAGTGGGTGGGATTGAGCGAACAAGATGTGCCAGCTGGCAGAAAGAAGGCTGAGGGTGACACAGCTTAGGCAGAAGGGATAATAACTCCTGCTTTTTTCAATGAAGTCAGTGCATAAATCAGCTTACCAACATGGTTGTCATCATTTGTGGTTTAGTTATACTCACCTTGGAGGACATTGAGCCCATTTTGGATCATTTATGAAGTTCTGCTGATGTAACAGTTCACACCATCACTGAAAAAAAAATCTTTTCAATTAGAAACTGTACACTATAACTGGGCAATTTATTATGCTTTATACAAGTCATCACTTTCCAAACCTTCACAAGTACTTACTTTTTAACCCCACACATTTCTTTATCTATCACAGTTGTTGTTCTATGCTGTAATGCTGGTGAGGATGGATTGGGAGGAGCAGTCACAGAGGGTAAGTAGTGTGACCTGTGGTATTGTGTGGGGTATCATTGACACAACAGGCCATGAGGAATGCTAAGGTGGATGATATGAGTGTTGCTCTCAAAGAGGACAAATTGGATTGGAACAAGATGAGGAGCTATGGTGCTGATAAGGAACAAGTAAAAGGACTTGATAAGGAAGAAGGAACAATTGGAAGTTCTCCTGGAGAGACAGAGAAGGAGGAAGTAGCAGCACCCAACCCTCCCTCTGGGGTAATGGAAGGGGAAAATGGAGGTCCAGGTCATAATGACAGGGACAAAGGCAAGTCACCAAGTTATGGAAACATGTTTGAACTTGTCATTTATTGCCCATGGACTAAACAATGTACAGGTTACAGGGATCTGGCAACCTCTGGTGGTGGGGTGCACGATCGATCAACAGCAGCTACTACATCAAAAGTGAAGCTGGTTCTGTACAGGTGCTTGTTCCTGGTGTTTGGTGTCACCATTCTGGTTGGCGGGGGTGTGAGTAGCCATTTCCATGTTCTCAAAGGAAACACTGCTGATTGTGAAGTGCATAACACTCCAGTCAACACCTCTGTCTTGATCACTCATCTGTTGCACTAACATGTCCTTGATGTAACATATAAGTACATGTAATGCAATATTAAAATTCTATGCACACCTAGTCTCGGCCCCAGACACCACTACGTCACAGCGCACATCACCGCTGATGTAGTCCATCCGCGCTGGCTACAATTCAAAAAAATTGTTAAACGTGGTTTATGTTCGACAAAACCATGCCTGGACATTTCTAGCGCATAAAATGACCTTCATAGTCTCGAGACCATACTGACGTATGTGTTATCGTTTAGGTCTGGTACGAGACTACCGTCCATTAGCATATATAGAGAAAGATAGGACCTTATTCTCGCGGCATAAGGAATAAATTATCATGCGCTAGTCATGTGATGTTATAACAAAAAGCGCCGCAGAAAAGGGGCATTACGTATTCACAGAATGGCGTCTATCTCCATAACCTGTACAGTCTTAGCTTTATCGGCAATTGGATTCTGCAGGCAAAAGGAGATACACAGAGAAGCTGGATATGCTTCACTTCGATATGGATCCATAACTTACCGCTCGGATGTTTGGTTTGGAAGCCCTAATCGGTGGCCGGACGTCACTTTTCCTGATATTTGTACCTACCTGCTTTTCTCGCCTAGTCCCTGCACTAAAGATGACGTTAAGGCTTACAAGAGCACCGAAGCTTGGAAATGTGTCACTTCTGGTTATGCATGTAAGCGGGATCAAATTGCTGAAAATAAGGGCAGATTTAATTATGTTTGGTTACAGCCAAGGTACATGTATTTAATATCACATTTATTGCATCACCCCTGTAGGTCAAGCATAGCCAGAAAATGAGTGATCCACGACTTGTACCCTGGGTTGGAGTGCGTTATAGTGGCACTGTTGTTTGTGCGCACTGTAATTGCATGGCAGGTGCAGGAGAGGTTTTCGTTGCATTGCTCTATTCTACAATGGTTAAATCAGATATGACTAAGAACACATCTTGTACCTCAGAAAGATGCAGCTGGATTGTTCCCTCTCAAAACCCTTATGTAAGTTGCATGTCCTGCATGTAGCGTAGAATTGTAGACATACACCATATACCTTTTTAGATGCCTTTTGCCAAAATCTGTGACATTCAGTTTGAATGCCCTATGAAGTTTCCACTTCAGCCTGCTTGTGTTAGTTTTTCACCTGACAATGTTACTGCACCCGGTGATGCAGAATTAGCTGCATTCTCAAGGATCTACATTAAGTTAATCCAAAGGCGGCTATTCTGTCCATTGTACAAGGATATTGCAACAGCTTTAACCCTACCTCCCAGTCATCACTGCTGCCTCCCCTAATATCTAACTATTATAAACCTGAATCTTTGTCTCATGCATTAAGTGATCTTATTTTAGAGTCTCAAATGCTTTTTTCAATCATTACAAATGAACAAGCAAAATGCTTAGAAGAAAAAAAAAGAGAGCAAAGTAAGTCAAAATTGTGGCACCGATATCAGGCTGGAAGAATTACAGCTTCAAAGTTTTAGCATGCTGCAATATGTGACCCTCTAAATCCATCTATTTCACTTGTAAAGAGCATATGTTATCCTGAAATAATGAAGTTCACATCAAGTGAAATAAGGTATTTACCAAAGCACAATGCCAGCTGAGCATCTGCATTCAGTTATATGTTTTTCTTATTTGACACAGATGGGGTATAGAACGGCATGAAGTATACCAAGAATCAGCTATCTCCCTCCTCATACATGTACACCACCCTTACGCCATGCTTATTGACAACTCTTGGTGCAACATCACCTGTGCACGACTGCCAACTAGGCTGAATATATATAACAGTGTACAGTACTCGCGAACAGGACATACAGACAACACAAACCACATCCAATGTATATCCACGAACACAGACACATAGTCACCACATAAACGACACTCAGAGCAGGGGCCAACTACCTACAGCTATTTTGATTTGAACCTAATTTATTTAGAGGTGGTGGGCCCACACCACCTCAGGGGAAAGAACCTCACTGTGTAAGGAAAAAACCTCCTTACACGCTGCTCTGGACAACAACAAAAATATCACTGCAGTTCCGGGGTAGAGGGTCTTCAGCTTCACCTGTGTGGTAGTGATCATTGAGGAACAATTGATTGGCCTCATGTTCAACCTGAGAAGTTACCTGCCCCCTTAGGGCCACTACAGTGCACACAGTGGTATTTCATACCCATAACAACACTAGCCATCTGGCAGCCGTCCGGCTGAACACAATCCACCCACACACACACCAACCTGCTGAACACAACAATTGCAATATGTAAAGTTTCCAGACACGTGCACTGACAACGTAACCTGATTTTCTTCCCACTCACATAATGTTATATACCACCTCCACGTGTACACATCACGTGCTGTACAACCAATCACATAACGGAGGGAGCATAGTTTCTGTCTAATTCACTTTGTTCAACCGACAGAAACGTGTATCTCCCTCCTCGTACATGTACACCACCCTTACGCCATGCATATTGACAACTCTTGGTGCAACGTCGCCTGTGCACGACTGCCAACTAGATGTTCAAAGAAAGACAATTAGATGCCTAAGTTCTTAGAGACTTCTAAGCGGCTCTCCACAGCAGAGTCCTTTACATACCCATCTTTTGCTGACTCAGACTTCCATCTCCCATGCCGCTTGAATAGCCTATCAGGCACTCCAGCATTAGCGGCTGCTGTAGCACCACCAGCCCGCAGGCTGTGCATTCCAAACAGCTTAGGGTCCATACCCAGGCTACTTATCTTCTCCAGTAACAATTCCCACAGCCTAGAATAACTAAGGCTTACCGCCTTCCGCAAACATTCTCCTGACTTGGTATGCATTATTCCCCTGAATATAAAATCCTGTGATTCATGCACTAGTTGACCCATGGAGAAATAACGTTGCATCATGCTGACAGGACATGTGGCCGTACCCGTACAAGCAATAACTGAAGATGCACCCTCCCTGTACTGGTCTGTCTTGCTGGATGCAATGTGTATTACCATGCCCTCAGTGTTAAATGTCACATCAGCGCATCTAACCTTCAACAATTCCTCACACCTTAGGAAACCCGCAAAAGCCACAAGGCAGGTAGCTAGTAAGCGAACCTCAGTAAGGGACGGGGATGGCCCAGCTGCCTCTACCATTGCTAGCAACATCTCTGCTGTAACCGGTTCCTTACGCTTTTTGGGCTTAGCTAACTCCCTTCTAAGAGCACGCAGAGTTGCTTGCACTATGGGGGATCCTGCAATGGATAGTAAACCAGCCACCATAAAATTGCATGCACTACCTCCTCTACTGCTGATTTAGACTGAATGGACTCACTCAAGTGCTGCAAGTACAGCACCAAATGGATATCCTGCACAGGGAAGCTTGGTACACCCCGTCTGGCCTCTGCCCATGTCTTCCACCTCTGAAAGGCACCAAGATATTTCTTTGTGGTAGAGTCCCCTGTGTATGGACCCATTAGGTAGTGGGTGTGTACCCACGTACACACCCACTACCTAATGTCCATGTACACATGTAGAGGTGTGTGTGGACACATGAGGTAGTGGGTGTGTACCCACATACACATGTGGAGGTGGGTATGGACCCATGATAGTGGGTGTGTACCCACATACACATTTAGAGATGAGACAAAAATCCTTTCTTTTGGTTTTGTTACATTTACATGTAGGATTTATGTCTCATTTTCCTTTTCTCAAAACGTTGTTCCCCTTCTTTTTACACCACCTTTGCCTCAAATTCCTATATCCCACCAAATTTCTCGTCAGAGAATGCTTTTCTTTACTTGTATATATATTTATTTATTAGAACCACAAAAATACAGTGTAATGGTATACAGGTCTATAAAGTGGGTGTACACATTGCAACTGGCTGTGGGATACATGGGGGACAATGTTCATTGCAACATATGAGTGATTAAGACAGAGGCGTTGACTGCAGTGCCTTGCACTTCACAATCAGTAGTGTTTCCTTTGAGAACAAGGAAATGGCTACTCACACCCCCGCCAACCAGAATGGTGACACCAAACACCAGGAACAAGCACCTGTACAGAACCAGCTTCACTTTTGATGTAGTGGCTGCTGTTGATTGATCATGCACCCCACCACCAGAGGTTGCCAGATCCCTGTAACCTGTACATTGTACAATGAATGACATGTTCAAACATGTATGTTGCCTTGGGGACTTGCCTTTGTCCCTGTCATCATGACCTGGACCTCCATTTTCCCCTTCCATTACCCCAGAGGGAGGGTTGGCTGCTGCTGCTACCTCCTCTGTCTCTCCAGGAGAACTTCCAATTGTTCCTTCTTCCTTATCAAGTCCATTTGCTTGTTCCTTATCAGCACCATAGCTCCTCATCTTGTTCCAATCCAATTTGTCCTCTTTGAGAGCAACACTCATATCATCCACCTTAGCATTCCTCATGGCCTGTGGTGTGTGTCAATGGTACCCCACACAATACCACAGGTCACACTACTTACCCTCTGTGACTGCTCCTCCCAATCCATTCTCACCAACATTACAACATAGCAGAACAACTGTGATGGTTAAAGGAAATGTGTGGGGTTAAGTTAAAAGTGTAGGGTTTAACTTAAAGGGTGTGTGAATTGAAAAGGGTTGGAATAATGATTAAATGTGTAAGAACTGTAAAGCCCCATTTTGTACCACTAGAGACCCATTGCAGCTCTGCACATGCATGCATTGATCATTGATATTAATGTTTTACATAATTGTAATGATACTTGGATGTGTGCAACATGCGGAGAGATAAATATGTGAGCTTGAAAAAAATAAGCCTGTTTACTGTCTGTGAACCGTAGAAAAGAATCAAAAGAGCACACTTTTTTTTTTTCAAAAACTGTCTAGCCAAATGCTTAAGAAATGAACACAGACGGATAGACAGACTATCCACACATTTATAAATAGGTGCTATGGCAAATCTTTTAGCGTTAGAACAGGTGTGATGCACACCATACCTACATAGTTACGTAGCAATGGGACAATGCGGATAATTAAATAATGTTTATTCTCCTGCTTGTCTGTCGCAGTCCTCATTTAAGCATGCTTACTGTCCTTAATTCTTCTTTTTACTATATGTTCATTTTCCTGTTGTGTACCAGGAAAACCTCTTCTACTTTACTCTGATTATATCAAGAGCCGCTAGTTGATGGTAATATTAAGTTTAATAACTTGCATAATAATATTTAAAAGAATGAATTTCAGGCAAATATTATGAAGTACTGCAAATTTAAATTTATAGGCTCTGAAAGCTGGCATTGGAAATCATACATGTGGTTTATAGTATTTGCATTGAAGCTTCATCATACTTCGAAAGTACTCCATGAATTAAAAATACCTAATTGATCCTGACTTCAGTGAGCATGGACAACTGTTGAGCAAGGAATATGTAATTCTTTGCCATTTTAATGCTACTATAATTCCCTTTTTGTGTTCAGTTTCCCTATAAGGATTTGACAGATGACTAAATTTGTCACGTGATCTACTTTGATCAATGATGATTAATGCCACCAAGCTGATCTTATTGTTTTTAACTTCAACACTTTCTGTCCTTATTTAAGGACGACTATCGATAATTGGAAATTACAGGTGAAGATATATGGTTTGTCAGAAGCAGGATTGGTAGACAAAGTGGTTTCACTTCGTAAACATACTGAAAATGTTGTAAAATGTGCTGAATGTGGTTGATTCTGTGTACCAATAGCTATGGGTGCTGGGGCTCTGAGGTAAGTACTTCTCCTGCCTAGCCCTGATTCAAATGTGCATACAAGTTGTAATCATAAAATGTCCCCTGCATGTTTGCAATCACAGTGGGGAAAAAAAATACCTGGATAGCTGATCCACACAGTAGTCCAATCCAGAAACCCATGGCACCCATTTTTGCTACCAATGTGAGGCACGCACCCATGGGGAGGCCAATTAAGAAAAAGCCAATGAAAGTTGAAATAGCACCAACTATCTGTTGACCACTCCCACGAAAGGCACTCAGAAGTGCAACCTAGAGATGGTAGGATGCACAGTTAATAAACACAAAGGTTAGTAGTTAGTAAGAGAGAGAGAGAGAGAGAGAGAGAGAGAGAGAGAGAGAGAGAGAGAGAGAGAGAGAGAGAGAGAGAGAGAGAGAGAGAGAGAGAGAGAGAGAGAGAGAGAGAGAGAGAGAGAGAGAGAGAGAGAGAGAGAGAGAGAGAGAGAGAGAGAGAGAGAGAGAGAGAGAGAGAGAGAGAGAGAGAGAGAGAGAGAGAGGAACGAATGGTGAAAATATGGAAAAGTGGAGAAGAATATTATGGCATGATTGCTTCTTACCTGAAGATGGTCAGTATAAATGAAGGGTGATAAGAGATTCATCATGTTAGCGACACCATGTATCACTGCCCTGTGGTTTGGGAAATATTAAATGTGAACAGAGTAGGGGAAAGGTAATACATGCAATATGTGTATGTGTGTGTGTTATGATGTGAACAGCAGTGAACAGCACAGTACAGTAAGTGGTGCATGTGTGAGGAGGTGCATATGTGAGGAGGTGCATGTGTGAGGAGGTGCATATGTGAGGGGTGCATGTGTGATGTGCATGTGAGGAGGTGCATGTTTAAGGTATATGCATCAGGGAGGTACATTAGTGTTATGACGTGGAGACAATGCATGGGTGCGCAAAATATGTGTGGGGCAATGATGAGCATACTACAACCCCAACCTCCTCCCTCCCCCTTCTCCCCTCCACTGGGCTTACTCATCATTCGTGAACATCTTTCCCAGCTGGTATTTCAAGGCCTGAAGCAAGATAACTACAGCTGTCGCCTCACAGACTGTGAAGGAAACAGGATGAGGATGAGGAAAGGGGAGGAGGAGGAAGGGGAGGGAGGGAGCAAGGGGAGGTGTGACTTAAGCGGGGCATGCTGGAAAATGACATCACATCCTTACATGTGATCACAACACCAATGTAGAGTGCCCTCTTGGCCTTCAGAGGGTTCCCAGCACCCAGCTCATTCCCAATGCGTACAGTGATTGCCCCAGTTAGGGAAAATGAAACCTTGGAAGAGAGAGATGTTAAATATTCAAAGATGTAAACAATTTTTTGAAGGTGGGGGCTAAATAGATTTAATACAGACTTATTCATTGTGGCAGATGTGGTACTGCTGCATCTTTACTTTCTTAATTGGCTTTCACAATCCAACACCCCTTCCTCTGAATCAGCTTATGCTGTTGCAACAAATGATCATATTGAACTGTTACAAAGTGTATCTCAACAGTTAGGAAGCAACTCCTCCCTGAATGTCCCCCATCTTGATGGGGGATGTAGCCATGGTACGTGCACTTATCTGACCAGTGATGCAAGGTTAACTACCAACATTTCAATTAGCAGGCTTTTGGTTGTGTGGAAGGTTATCGTCTCTCCTTGTGAAGCAAGCTAACTATGGTTATACAGGCTAAAACTGCCATCATAACTATAATGCATAACTTAGTCTAGTACCAGAGTTGTACCTAATGATAGATATACGTATACTTGGGGTTATATAACCATAGTTGCCTCATAGTGCTTGGTATGATGACTGACCACTCCCACATATTTGACTGCGTCTACAGACCTATCCAAATTTGCACCTTGAATGCATGGTTACTATTCTTCCCCTATACTGCAATACCTCCGAACATTAAAACCCTGCCCCTAGACTATTCTCCTGCAACTTTAGTGGCTTACCATGAACAGGCTGGTAGAAATATTCAAGACTATGATGTAGACGCCAAGCTGGGTCTTGTCAATGGTTCCCACCACTATTATCCCAACCTCACTGGTCCAGTATTTGAAGCCAATCGCCAGGAGGCCTGCGATGGCCAGTTTGGTGAAGGTCCACCAGTCCTCTAGGCTCTCCCAGCTCCACCCTCCCCAGGTCTGCTTGTGGAGTCCCCAGGCCCATATATAGGCCAGCAGAAATAACGGAGATGCAATCTGACTTATGGACATGGCAAGAACTGGACCCCTGGGGAGGAGAAGGGACGGGTAGGAAGGAAGGGGGAGGAGTAAAGAGAGAGGGCAAAAGTGGATGGAGGGAGAGGAGGGGGAGCATGTGTGTCAAAGGAGAACCATCAATTTCCAGTGAACTAACATGAAACCAAGTTGTATCCCATAAAGGAATATTGAGGAGAGAACCACGTTGATAACATTTGTGATAAATCCAACTACCACAAGTACGATCACAATACTCTAGTGCATGTGCATGCGTGCATGTGTGAATGTGTGGTGTGTGTGCATGTGTGTAAATATGTATGTAAGGTGTGAATGAGTACCGGCATGTGTACATGTGTGAATATGTACATGTGTATGAAAAGAAGAATAAGGGTTAAAATGGTATAGTAACTATTCCTGGAGGAAAAAAATTGGGGTGGCCAAATCAATGGGAGGATCTACATGTAGAAGGCTGCGAGATCCATGAAAACCCCGTAATGAACAACATTCCATGGAATGGCTAAACCAGTCACAGTCACCACTGCATGGGCACTTGTAAGGTGTCTGCCTTTGAGCTGCAGCAGTGACGAGCATCATTGATAAATAGCACTTCTGTGGGTGGGTCTCAGGGCTATCCTGCCTTGTGTTGATATGGAAGGCTTGCTAAACCTCCTCCATGTAGGTGGTGCATTGGTATGTGCATGGATGTTTTTTTTTAAATACCTTTGCTTTCTTGTTATATTTGAAACGCTTGAACCCGCAAACTCTACAAAGGTCTTCCACAGACCTGTGTTGCATGGGTTCCATGGCTATTGACTAGGCGCGGCATGGCTAAACATTCGTCATTAAACCATTGGTTTTGTTCACTGATACAGGAAGCGTGTAGTAAATTTATGAGTTCATATCATCACTTAGTAGCTGGCCTAACTTGTTAATCTGGAGCAAATAGTAGCCGATTGTTATTAGCGCAATTTTACAATATAGCTGATGCAATGTCCCACTTTGAGATTGCCATTGTACCCAAAAGCACTGGTTTAATAGATGTGCAAAATGTGCTCACCCTATTGCAACTATATAATCCAATACTCCTGTATAAATGTAGGGAATACGACAGTCTCCAATGTTAGGTGTTTATTACTGAGCTTTGTGTCCACCATGAATTGAAAATACCATGGTTCCAATCATATATATCTTATTCTAAAACCTAATGTCATGAAGGAAATAGTTTTCGTTGGTGGTTTTTATATCTCTGCTGGACCGAAGTGATGCACTATGTTTTGTATGCTTATATCTTTTTAATAAGTTGAAGGCATACAAATAAGTTTATAGCATAGAGTATATCGCTTAAGAAAAAATTTAGAAACTACGGGGGAAAAGCCATGTCAGCCTTGATTCAATGAACCTTTGCATGAAAGAAATGGCCATTTCAGGAGGAAAAATCACAATGGTTGCCTAGCGATAATGATTTACATAACAATATCTGTATTCTTTTTTTACAATGTCAAAGATGTTGATGGCCATTATTGATAATGTTACCTAAACATCTATAGAACCTATGAGAGCGCTAGCTTTTTAAAGAGAGCCTTAAAAATTGAAACGTATTCTTATGATGGGAAGGATTCTGGGATGAACTCAAACACTGCAAATAATTGTGGGGCAAGAAGGAATTCAAAACAAACAGAAGCCATCATAAGGAAGAACAAATTGGTATAACTGTCAGAGGTATATCGTCACATTCCAAGGTAGTGATGGTAATGTAGTATAAAAATCTCCATAGAGGAGTATCAAAGTTGACGCACGTAATTGATGTACGCATAATTAAAAATCAGGCCTTTGTATAACTCCATGTGGTTTTCAACGAAGAAGAAAGCAGTTGTAGAAGACCGAGGCATCTCTTAGAATATAAAACACTCATTTGGTCCATTTTCACTGTCTCATATTGTGCTTAAATATCATTGGTACAAGATGGAGCTGGGGTATGGAATTGGTATCGGTTCAAATCCCACTCATAGCAAACTTTTCAATCCTCAATTACTCATTCAAAAATCAAACCAAACGTACGGTTTGAAAAGTAAGCCAACAGATGATAGTTAAACCTTAAACCAAGTTTGGTTTGAACTCTCTTTGACGAGACAAGTAACCAAATTTTGGTTTGACATACTTCAGTGAATTATGATGATCTGGCCACTATAACAACTCCTTTGAAATCAACTGTATCTGATCCTGCTAATGCTGCTACTTGAGTCAACTTTCCCCTCATAGTTGACTCGTCTAAGCTGTCTTTGACCATACATCAGTCCCATCATATTACCTTGCAGCTGGCATGTTGCTGTGGCATGCATATGTGGCTTTGTGCCTTTATTTCCGTGCCTGGAAAGGCTCCATGATTGCAGATATAAAACAAGAGAAGATCTAAGATCATACAGTATACTGTGGATTTGATTCAAGTTATATATGTGTTGAGAAAGCTATGTACCCATGCAGCATTCATAAAAACTACACCACCCTGCATGCTACCAAGGCTGAAAGGTCATTGTGATTTTTCACTGAATGCCTTCACTGACTTTTTAAATTAAAGGTTATGTACACAGACCAGTTTTGGACTGACCAGACCATTTTTGGCACCATTTTCGGTCCACATTTTGTCACCAAAAGTGGACCAACTGAACCGAAATTATCCCCGAACCAAAACTTTCGGGACATGGTACCTGTTCGACTCTTGTTTTGTGCACTTACGATCAAGTTCACGGTACAGTCAGCAAGGGTGAGTGATTCATAAGTGGAATGATTGGGGTTGCTTCAGTTTGGCTAGTAAGCCTAAAGATATAGCCGCCCAGGTTGCCCCATGTGCTATGGCCCTGCATCCCCATGCCCTCTCTTACCTGTGCCTGCAAGTACTTTGACACCAGGACATAGAAGAACACAAACTATAGAAGAGAGAAAGAACAGTGTTATCCCTTAAGAACTGTGGATGGGTGGTTGTCTTGGCAACGTACGGGCAGTGCAAAGCTAAATGTAATGAGGTAATCTGATGTCAGCCTGAAGATGGATGTATGGATAATCACACACACATACACACATACACACACACACACACACACACACGGCTCACTTGACAATACAGCTGTCCTGACCAATGAAGAGGAGAAGAGACTCCATGTTGAGCCATAATGCCCAGATGGGGAAGAGGGAAAGACCAACTATTAGGATTCCTGAAAGATCAGCATTGGACCTAGTGAGAATACATGTGGTACCACCTCCACCCCCCTAGTCCCCATCCCCACTGGTCCCCATCCCACTGGTTCTTACCTTGCTGCAATACTACTCCCACTCTCATGTAATGTTTGCGACCAAATGCCTGTGTGGATGGGTGGATGTTTGGATGTGTGGATGGGTGGATGTGTGGATGATATTTTGGATGGTTAAAATCTCCTCTCTCATACACTGACCCATCCCCATCCCCAGGCCTCCTCTCTTCATTAGGACCTTTATTCCTAATAGCCCCACTCACCCCTTATCCCCACCCTCATCCCCATATCTCCAGACTCATTCCTAGGCCAACTCACACTTACACAGTCCACGTACCCTGATCTACCTACCTCCACACCTCAAAAGCAGCCCCTTTATACTGATCAGCATGTTCCTTTGGCTCCTATTCAACATACTAATTAGTGCTGTACACAGCCTCAGTGGTTTTTAAGTTGTCAGCACTCCTTTAACATCAGGTCTGTGAAAATTAAATACTACCTATCCAGTTTATGATGTTTTTCTATACAGAAACCTTGCGGGGAAAAAAAGTGTCCCACTTTTGGGAATGGGTCTTTACCCTCTTGACTCTGAACAAATGTAGGATCTGAGTGAAAGCAGTTACAAGGCTGGGAATAGATCCAAACAACATATATAGAGTTGGACTGCAACAAAATCGGTATATGTGGCAATTGGAACCTTTCCAACTAATTTTCCAAAAGTCAGTTCAATAAAAAAAGGATTCGGTTTTCATGGACAAGTTAGTGGCATCCCCAGGATGGAAGGCAACAGTGGTGTGAAACAAGGGTCTAATAATAAGGGAAAATGTAATAGTCCTATATTTCGCACACAGATAAACAACATAATGTCCTACAAATGTGCTAAATATATAGGACTATTATTAGACCCTTTTTTCCTTCCTTATTACACCACTATTGCCTTCCAATCCTACTTTCTCATAGAGAATGTTTTTTTACTTGTAATAGCTATGCATCATCAATGCCAAATGCTGCAATCGGTGCTTACCTGAGAGCACAGTGTATCAATAGCAGTGCCCATTCCCATGATTACAACCACAGCTGTGACATTGATAAGCTGATGAGAGAAAAATTAGTACATGAGGTACATAAGGGTGTCCACTGGGGTGGAGAGGGAGGGAGGGCAGGTGGGAGGGAGAGAGAGGGGGGGAAGGGGGGGAGGAAGGAGAGAGGGAGAGAGGGAGGGAGGGAAGGAGAGAGGGAGGGTGGGGGAGGGAGGGAGAGAGGGGGAGGGGGAGAGGGAAGAGGAGATGGAAAATGAAGGAGTGATGACTCAGCCAACTCACTGCAACTGCTAACCCTGTGGTAGAATCAGGTGTGGATGTAGATCACTACAAATGATGCACTCAATGTACCTGCAGCATCTATTTCCTGTACCCCTCCACTGATCTGCCCCATGAAGATCAGTGATATGAAGAAGATAATTTGGATAAACACAGTTGAGAAGAACTGTAAAAAAAAAAAGAAAGAGGGGACGGGCATGGGTGCCCTGAGCATTTATAGAAGTGGGGGGGGGAGGGGGTGGGGGCAGGACCATCAATTTTGTTGGTTAACCCTTGAAGTGCGGAAGGCCCTTTATGTGCCCATGTAACAACTGTGATGTTATATAGTCTGCACAGTTGCGAGGCTACCGCCTGGTTTCATCGTTTGCAGCAGCCACTCAGACCTGAACATATACGTGTAATACGTTAGTAAAGATTACAGATACATGGCCTGCCAGCTGGCGAGCTAGATAAATTAGTACACATCCGTCTGGTTTTTTCTTGGAACTATGTGCGGTGTACCGCTTGCATGCAGGGCTCTTCAATGGGAGCTATACGAAAGTTATTTCTCTATTCTAAGAATATGTACTCGTATTGCATTTATTGAAGCCTGCATGCGGTACACTGCACACAGTTGCAAAGAAAAACCACAGACGGATGTGTACTAATAAATCTAGCTCGCCAGCTGGCAGGCCATGTATCTGTAATCTTTACCAACGTATTACGCGTATATGTTCAGCTCTGAGTGGCTGCTGCAATGAGGCGGTAGCCTCGCAACTATGTGAGACTTCATCAGGTCTGGCGCAAATGGTCGGGCCGGTCGGGCTTTAGCCCGACCACTTTTTACCCCAAAAATAAAAATAAAAATAATAACAATTAAAAATGTTTTACATTGATGCGCTCAAGTAATTACATGTAATTATATTCAATCTTGTAGTCAGTCGTGTAGTCGTCACCTCAAAGTGTTAGTGACCAGCTGTGCAAGTTTGCGTGTGCACGTGCTGGAACTAACCGTAGATATTCATAAACTAATATCTATGGACTAACTATGGCTACACGTTCGCGTCGTTTACCAGTTGTTTTGGAAAAACCTCATCAACCTTTAGCGTTGAAATTTCCAAAGCGACAATTTGGAAAGCAGCATCGCGCCTTTCAGAGCGGGTGGTTTCAGCAGTGGCACTGGCTACATTACGATGAGAGCAAAGATGCTGCTTTTTGTCCCATCTGTGTTACGGCAATAGAGACTGGCAAAATGAAGGATGGTGGAAATGTTGATGACGCTTTTATATACAGCGGTTACAGTAACTGGAAGAACGCCAGTGGAAACACGGGTGGGTTTAGTTGTCATGAAAGAAGTAGAAGCCACAAAACAGCTCGGAAGTTGTAGTTTCTCTACCACAAACAACAAAAGATGTGGGAGAAATGCTGTCGTCCAAATACGCCGAGGAAAAAAGGATTCATAAGCTATATCTTTTAAAGGTGTTTCAGTCTGTGCTGTTTTTAGCGAGGCAGGGCTTACCTCTTCGAGGAGATGGAAATGACGAGGACAGTAACCTAAAACAATTGCAAAGTCATGATGATCCAACAATGCGACACCACATGGAAAAGAGTGCAGAAAAGTACACATCTCACGATATTCAAAACGAGATTCTTGACATCATGGCACTTACAGTGATGAGAGAAATATGCAGTGTTATAAGGGCTTCCTATTATACTATAATGGCAGATGAAGTAACAGATGCTTCTAATAGAGAGCAATTTGCTGTCTGCTTCCGTTGGGTCGATGATGATTTCGAGTGTCATGAAGATTTTGTTGGTGTTTACATAGTGGACTCTATGGAAGCAAATGTTGTGATGGCTGTATTGAAAGATGTAATCCTGCGCATGAATTTGGAGCTCAACAAGTGTCGCGGTCAGTGCTACGATGGTGCTAGTAACATGGCTGGTATTAGAAATGGCACTGCTACTCAAATACTTAAAGATGAGCCACGTGCTGTTTATACACACTGTTATGGCCATGCACTCAACCTGGCAGCATGTGATACTGTGCGGAGTAATAAGATATTAGGTGACACACTTGATACAACGAATGAAATTTCAAAGCTACTGAAGTTTCTCCACGACGTGACACCCTTTTTGAAAAAATTAAGTCAGAAATATCTCCTGAACTACCTGGATTCAGAACACTATGCCCAACCCAGTGGACTGTAAAAGCTGATTCACTGTGCAGCGTTATCAATAACTATTCTGTATTTCAAGAATTTTGGGGGAAGGCAAAAGATATCATTTCCGATTCTGAAACTCGTGCTTGTGTTGCTGGTGTTGAAGCTTATATGAGTAAGTTTGAGTATATGTTTGGTTTACTGCTTGGAGAGTGCGTCCTTAGACACACGGATAATCTGAGCAAGACACTTCAGTCACCAAAGCTGAATGCGTCAGAAGGCCAACGGATTGCTGAATTGACATGCCTAACTCTTGAAAGAATCAGAACAAATGAGTGCTTTGATGAATTTTGGGAGAAGGTTCTTCAGTTGGCAAGAAAACATGACATAAATGAGCCAACTCTACCAAGAAAGAGGAAAGCTCCTGCTAGGTATGAGGTTGGATCAGAAGATGGGCACTTTCATATTCCCCCAAAATGCTGTTTCAACAAAATTATTTTTGAAGTTCTTGATTTTGTGGTGAATTGTGTTAGACAACGATTTAACCAACCTGGCTATGCAGTGTATAAAAATTTGGTTGATCTGTTGCTGAAAGCAGCAAGATGCGAAACTTACAAAACCGAATATGATTTTATTGTTCAATTCTATGGTAATGATTTAGACAAGTTGAACTTGAAAATTCAGCTGGATCTTCTAGTTATGCAATTCAAACATAGTGGTAATTCTTCTCCCACTTTTCATGATATCAAGGATTACCTGGTTAGTCTGTCACCTGCTGCTAGAACCTTGATGTCAGAAGTTTGCACTGTGCTAAAACTCGTTCTAGTCACGCCCGCCACAAATGCAGTAAGCGAAAGAAGTGCATGCATCAGCGCTTAGAAGGATAAAATCGTACTTGCGAGAGACAATGCAGCAAGCTCGTCTCAACAGCTTAATGATTCTTCACGTACATAAAGAGCGCACAGATACGCTGTCCATTGAATTGTGCATGAACGAATTTGTTGCAAGACGGGAGCACAGACTAGCATTATTCGGAACATTTTAATACGAAATGGAAAATTGTGCATGCGAATTACAATTGCATCATCTAATTAATTATTCATATAGCCCGACCACTTTTAAAGTATGTTGCGCCGACCCTGTTCAGTGTAACATCAAAGTTGTTGCATGGGTACAAAAAGGGCCTTCCGCACTTCAAGGGTTAATTCATGTAACATTTGAAATTACAGTTCACAGATCATACGTGGCAACAGTTACTATATATCAGGTTTACTTTTCGTGGGTGGGAGGGATTAAAAAATTTCCACTGCTCTACCCAAATTAACTTTATGAGTGTAATCAAAGCTAGGGATGAGAAACACATAGTGAAAAATGCAATTGAACTCTTAAAACCAGTTCACAATCACTTGGATCAGGTAGAGGTCAAGCACACCTTCCGAGGTCATCCGGCATGTCTGCTGAAAGCGAGATTTCACTACCAGCCGTACGAAGAAGAAAACAGTAATGTTTGTTGTTTGATATTCACGCTTCCACACTGATTTACGAATTTCAACTGCACTCATTGTGCGCACGTAGTACTGCACAGGGTTAAATAAGTCAACAGGCATTACTCATTGGGAGGGGAGGGGAGAGTCAGAAGATAGAGGGAGACCAGAATGTGCTCCATTGCACCAGCCCCAGATCCAGGATTTGGCTATTGGGGGGAGGGGGGGGGGGTGGGGGGGGGTTTACGGGTGAGGCGGCACATTGACAATGAATGTATGCGAAACTGTATAGTCTGCCGTACGATGATTTACCATGCAGTATATCTTCGTTTGTGTTGCTTGATAGTGTGTGGGGGGGAGCAAGGGGGGGGGGGGGGCGGCCGCCCCCAAGCCTATGCTGGATCCGGGCTGCATTGCAAAGTTTGAGGGAGGGTCTTCAGGGGATTTTCGAAAAGGGGGGTTTCAGGTCAGACCTCATACAAAAAGTGGGGGGCGGGGGGGTTGCCACAACCACACCCCCCTCCCCTCCCCCCCCCCCCCCCCCCCCCCCCCCCCTCCATCCACCCATGGTCTTTGTGGTGCGGGAAGGGGTGTGCCCTCCTTGTTTGCGATGTAAGCTCACCCTATGCCAATGGGGTCTATCATTTCTATGGCAAAGTGGAGACACTTTAACATAGGCGGCGCTGACGCTACGGCAAGTACGGCGAACGCCGTAGCACTTTTTATGTTACACCCCTGCTCATATATTGAAGACCCTCTTTCCCCCCCCCCCCCCCCCCCCCCCACCCCCTTGGTCCGCCGTATCACTTTTTTTATTGCTCCGCCGCCACTGCTTTAACTTTTCCCTATCTCTCATTAGCACGCTGTTGATAAGGTTCGAAATTGATTCTTTTTCGATGCGTTAGCTGCATACATGCATGGGTTGCTTCGCCTTGCTAGTTGTTGGCGAACTTTAAGATTTGACACGTATAGTAATACTGATGCACGATGTATACTAAGTCTATTGTCCGGTACGGTCAACACCTAATAACCACACTGACCTATACTGAAGTTTTGGGGGGCTTAAGCTCCCCACGGCCTTGCATTCAAAATAGCATGCATCACTCACAATGGGGATCACTAGCTTCAGCAAGGCGATGAACTCCTGCTTAATCCAACCACTGAGGGCCTCTTTGGCCGCCCTCTTCCATTCTTCGGACAGAAAACGTTTAAGCGTTTCCATTAGCTACCTCGAACACCGCTTTCGCTTTTAGCGTCTAGTAATGTGAACAACAGTAACAATAATCAACGCTTGGTACAAAGCTGTTAGGCACGTACCTTGTCAACCCTGAGGTAAAGCGGTAATCAAATCAGTCTAATTTTTGTCGGTTTGTGGGTTATGCATGGGAAGCCCGTTTTTACATAACTTCGGCATCTGCTCATCATCAGTACATTTAGAACGGCTAGGGTATATAATAAAATACTCAAAATTTTTCCTTATTACTTAATAAATTTCTTCTGTTGTTGATGCTTTATCCCTGTCTGTCTAGATGTGGGTCTGGGTACGAGACTAGGGTAGCGATGATTGATTCTTATTCCAGCAGTGTTACACATGCGAGCTACTGTGCTTTGAAATATATTTTGCCCGAGATGAATTGTTGTAAACCAGCATGTTTCTGTAGGGCTGGCAAGTGGTTTCAAGTAAAATGGTTTTGATTTTCAATTTTTGGACAGAGTGCTAAATTAATCGACAATGCTCGGGATTCTGAGTGTTAGTATGATGAATCACAACCTTTGGAGTCACTTTCCTACCCTTTAGTCCACCCGGTCTGTTCGTACCTTCTGTGTAGCGTAGATATGATCTCTCCCCCTCTTTTTCGATAACCTCAATCTGAGCTGGAGATGTTCTTCTCCACTTCGGAGGGCAAAATAGAGACCGTTGTAAGACACCATACTATGAAGCAAAGTGCTAGGATTCGAATCTCCAAGTACCATTTTACCAAAGAAGTGCTTCGTCTATGGTTATCGCTTCAGCCTGCATGCCCCGCCCTTCTATAGCTTGCTTCCAATTCCTTTAATTTGAAGACGTTTCATCTCTGCATCAAGAGTTGCGTCACCAAAAAAGCGATGATTCAATTGGATTCAATAGCATGCAAATCTGCATGCATGGTGTAGTTAAATGAAAACGTAGGGGTTCCACTTGTACCAAATTTCTTGGAGCGCTGAAAAAAAAAAAGTACTGGAATCACGAATGTATTTGCTTGGCTCGCCGCAATGACAATACAATACCATAAGAAAAATGGATCTGGTTGTATCATAGATATTTGATACATGGATTGGAAACCTCTCACGTGATCCATTACGACTCGTACATACAATCCGCGTTTCGCTTTTTTTTTTGGTGCGTGGGCGTAGTATTTCCAAGCTTTTGTGCCTGTTCGAGTGCTTAACGTGTGTTTTACTGGTTGGAAGGATCGTATAGGTTAGTTTTCAATCTCTATACAACCGTACTCATTCTTCGCGCTGGTTGAACGTGATCATCGTTCATAGCTAGACGGCTAGAAGGCTTTGTGCGACTGTACCGCGAGTACGGTAATATAAGTCGCATAGGAACCATCTAAGCAGTTTCTGATACTTCACTACGAAAGCTATGAGGTTGACTAACCTACATGTATCTGTAGCGTGCAGTTCTTAGCGTGTATGGTGTTAGGTGCTATATAAGGCCCACTGTTTGTGCGACTGTAACACGTTTTCATATGCACGCCTGTAAGATTAAAAGACTGAAAAGTGCAGTGCACACATCGTGGTGTATGGTGAAGTGTATCGTTTAGCTTGTCGTACTATGTATGAGCTTGTGTTTAAAAATTTGCGTAACATGTTCTTATATACACAGCTATAGGCTTTGTGGGACTATACCATGAGTACGGTAAGTCGCATAGGAACCATCTAAGCAGTTTCTGATACTTCCCTACGAAAGCTATTAGGTTGCCAACCTACATATGTCTGTAGCGTGCAGCTCGTAGCGTGTAGGGTGTTCGGTGCTATGTAATGTCCACTGCTGTTTGTGGGACTGTAACACGCTATTACATGCACGCCTGTGAATTAGAAGACTGAAAAGTGGAGTTCACACATCGTGGTGTATGGGGACGTTTATATTTCTGCTTGTCGTATTATGAGCTTAATTAAGCTTGTATTCGTAACAGACTTTTACCATGCTCATAAACAGCTAGCCATAACTAACGACCACTTCCGGCGAAACGCGGACTGCGTAACTAATGACTTCATTGCTGGGTTTCCAATCCATGTATCAAATATCTATGTTTGTATTAGGACTTGGCCTATAGCTAACAGGAGATAGATATAATGTTATATATTTGATGCGCGGTTTCCGCAGTTATCTACACAAGGATACGAACTGCTTAGGACCAGTAGCAAGAGGAAGAATTTAGTCGTGATAAAAACGCCTCCCGATGGGATGGCGCATGAGATCTTGTACAGCAGTCCAAACTATTCATACGACCCAACTTTGGAAGATATTCCGGTATATCTGTCTGTCATGCATGCCCGTGCCATGTATATATGTGTAAGTATATCAAAAACGAATGCATGCATGATTTACCTATACCTGCACGGTATACAAAAATGCGTCGAATATCATGCACTAGAAAATCAAGCAGTTATACGACTTTCCGCCAAACACCTATCTGATCACCTGCAGACCTTTCAATACTTATCCATACTGTCGAAGCCCCAACCACTGTCCACCCAGTCCTATTTGCCGATAGAATCAATGCAGCTGCCATACGTGAGGCAGCAGTTAACTATAGCGTTGAAAATAGATTACTGCATGTAGCCATGTGTTTCTAAAGTAAAATCATAGCAATTTTATTTTTATACCATAGCTAAAACAGAAAATAATTTTCATTGGGATAAACTAACGTTCACATGAAAAGAATAACAATTATGAACCATTTCGCACTGGAAATAAATAACCATTTTGAAAAAAATAACCATCATGAGTTCTGGGAGATATCGTGAAGATTTTTGGCACGCATTCCGCACCATTTATCCTTATAGGAATTTGATAACCCAAAGCATGCTGGAGATACAGCCATTTTAAAGTGAACCATTTTTATACAAGGGCCCATTTTCATGCACATGGAACTGGAACTGTCCCTATGCTGTAATAGCAAATTCAGTATGCTGGCTTCACTGACAACTCAGTAGCATAGAATTGTTATAATTCTATGAGAAAGTAATATCCAACAAAGAGTGGCCGCATCTACCCACAGGACAAATTCTACAGTCAAACTAAAAAATAAGTCAATATTTGATGTTCAACCCAAGCCATTAAGGATTAACCCCCCCCCCCCCCCCCCCCCCCCCTTGTACCGATGTCCCCAGGATCTGCTCACACCACCCTCTCTATGTTAGCAAATCGTGCACTGTGCAGCAATTGAGTCATCAAGAATAAACTGCAGTGATATTAAATATGCCTGGATATAATACCTCCACAGTAATACAGTGTATGGTTTACAGGTCTCATGGGCTAGAGGACTATGCACATTGCAACTGGCTGTAGGATACATTGAGGGACAATGTTCATTGCAACATATGGGTGATTAAGGCAGAGGTGTTTACTGCAGTGCCTTGCTGCACTTCACAATCAGTAGTGTTTCCTTTTAGAAAAAGGAAATGGCTACCCACACCCCCGCCAACCAGAATGGTGACACCAAACACCAGGAACAAGCACCTGTACAGAACCAGCTTCACTTTTGATGTAGTAGCTGCTGTTGATCGATCATGCACCCCACCACCAGAGGTTGCCAGATCCCTGTAACCTGTTCATTGTGCAATAAATGACATGTTCAACCATGTATGTTGCCTTTGTGACTTGCCTTTGTCCCTGTCATCATGACCTGGACTTCCATTTTCCATGTCCATTACCCCAGAGGGAGGGTTGGCTGCTACTACCTCCTCCTTCTCTGCCTCTCCAGGAGAATTTCCAATTTTACCTTCTTCTTTATCAAGTCCATTTGCTTGTTCCTGTGGTCCTGATTTATCAGCACCATAGCTCCTCATCTTGTTCCAATCCAATTTGTCCTCTTTGAGAGCAACACTCATATCATCCACCTTAGCATTCCTCATGGCCTGTGGTGTGTGTACACATTAGCACAGGTCACACTGTGGTCCCCAGCATACTCACCCTCTGTGACTGCTTCTCCCAATCCATCCTCACCAGCATTACAATGTAGCAGAACAACTGTGATGTAGGTGGGGGTTAATTTAAAAGTGGTTTAACTTAAAGGGTGCGTGAATTGAAGATCAATGGTCAAGGGTTGGAATAATTGTGATATTTGGAAGGAGATGATTAAATGTAAAGCACCATTTTGTATCATAATAATAATAAATGAAATAATTGCCCAGTGTACAGTTCTTAATGTTTATTCTCCAGCTTATTGTCCACAACTAAGGACACATTTCTTTTTACTGTATGTTCATTTTCCTGTTGTACCTGGAAAACTTCTTCTACTTTACTTGATGATATCAAGTTAAGTTTAACAACTTGCCCCGTATTTTAGTGGTAGAAGCGGTCCTTTCTTTAATAGAATGAATTTCAGGCAGAATATTGACAGAATTATGAACGTAAATTCATAGGTTCTGAAAGCTGGATCATTGAGCATCACTTTAGTTGTTACACGTACATGTGGTTTTATAAAATTACAAGCATTTGCATTGAAGTTTCATAATCCTTTGAAAGTATTCCATGGATTAAAAATATCTTATTGATCCTGACTTCAGTGAGTATGGTTAGTACCATTGGCATTGCCTCTAGTCTATCAACTTGCAGTCTATGTAATTTTGTGGTACTGCTTTGCATGTTTATAATTCCATTTTTGCATTCAGTTTCCCTATCAGGATTTGACAGATGACCAAATTTGTCATGTGACCAAATCTACTTCTGATCAATGATGATTAATGCCACAAGTTGATCTTATTGTTTTTAACTTCAACATTGTCTGCCCTAATTTTAAGGACATTACAGGTTAAGATTATGGTTTTGTCAGAAGCGGGATTAGTCAGAACTTTGTAAATGTTGTAAAATGTGCTGAATGTGGTTGATTCTGTGTACCAATAGCTATGGGTGCTGGGGTGCTCTGAGGTAAAGTACTTCTCCTGCCTGGCCCTGGTTCAAATGTGCATACAAGTTGTAAACATAAAATGCCCCCTGCATATTTTCTATCACAGTGGGGAAAATACCTGGGTAGCTGATCCACACAGTAGTCCAATCCAGAAACCCATGGCACCCATTTTTGCTACCAATGTGAGGCATACACCCATGGGGAGGCCGATTAAGAAAAAGCCAATGAAAGTTGAAATAGCACCAACTATCTGTTGACCACTCCCACGAAAGACACTCGAAAGTGCAACCTAGAGATGGCAGAGTTAATAAATACAAAAGGTTAGTAGTTAGTAAGAGAGGGGGGGGGAGGAGAGAGAGAGAGAGAGAGAGAGAGAGAGAGAGAGAGAGAGAGAGAGAGAGAGAGAGAGAGAGAGAGAGAGAGAGAGAGAGAGAGAGAGAGAGAGAGAGAGAGAGAGAGAGAGAGAGAGAGAGAGAGAGAGAGAGAGAGAGAGAGAGAGAGAGAGAGCAGGAATAGTGAAAAGTGGAAAGGAATATTATGACATGGCTTGCCTCCTTACCTGAAGGTGGTCAGCATAGATGAAGGGTGATAAGAGATTCATCAGATTAGCAACACCTTGTATCACTGCCCTGTGGTTTGGGAAATAGTACATGTAGTTTTCTTCCTACTCTCTGTCTGTCCACAACAAGCACATACATATGTGTGCGGGTGATGGAGTGAACAGCACAGTACATGTGTGAGGAGGTGCATGTGTAAGGAGGTGCATGTGTGAGGAGGTACATGTGTAAGGAGGTGCATGTGTGAAGAGGTGCATGTGTGAGGAGGTGCATGTGTGAGGTCTATGTGTGAGGGAGGTACATATAATGGTAGTGCTATGATGTGGAGGACATAATCCATGGGTGCGCAAAATATGTGTGGGGCAATGATGAGCATACTACAACCCCAACCTCCTCCCTCCCCCTTCTCCCCTCCACTGGGCTTACTCATCATTTGTGTACACCTTTCCCAGCTGGTATTTCAAGGCCTGAAGCAAGATAACTACAGCTGTTGCCTCACAGACTGTGAAGGGAAGGGGAGGAGGAAGAGGAGAAGGGGAGGGAGGGAGGATGGGAGGAGGAGAAGGGAAGGGAGGAGGAAAAGGGGAGGAAGGGAGGAGGAGGAAGGGAGGATGGTAAACAGTGGGTGGGGCATGCTGGAAGATCACGTCACATCCTTACATGTGATCACAACACCAATGTAGAGTGCTCTCTTGGCCTTCTGAGGGTTCCCAGCACCCAGCTCATTCCCAACACGTATAGTGATTGCCCCAGTTAGGGCTAATGAAACCTTAGAGTGGATGAAAGAGGGAGATGTGAAATATTAACCGTGGGGGGGGGGTGCTAAATAACATTTATGCATTGCTATTTTTGGGGCTGCTATGTTTTTACTTTCATAATTGGCTTTCACAATCCAACACCCCTTCCACTGAATCAGCTTATGCTGTTGCAACAAATGATCATATTGAACTGTTACAAAGTGTATCTCAACAGTTAGGAAGCAACTCCTCCCTGAGTGTCCCATCTTGATGGGGGATGTAGCCATGGTACGTGCACTTATCTGACCAGTGATGCAAGGTTAACTACCAACATTTCAATTAGCAGGCTTCTGGTTGTGTGGAAGGTTATCATCTCTCCTTGGGAAGAAAAAACCACTGCAAGCTAACTATGGTTATACAAACTATAATCGCTAGTATAACTAAATTTAATGTATTACTTAATCCAACTATGGTAATAACATTAGATGCTTAACCTCTCCCTTCTCCTTATGTCTAAATACTAGCAGGTTACCATACTGCTGCATCTTAGTGGCTTACCATGAACAGGCTGGTAGAAATATTCAAGACTATGATGTAGACGCCAAGCTGGGTCTTGTCAATGGTTCCCACCACTATTATCCCAACCTCACAGCTCCAATATTTGATGCCAATCATCAGGAGGCCTGGGATGGCCAGTTTGGTGAAGGTCCACCAATCCTCTAGGCTCTCCCAGCTCCACCCTCCCCAGGTCTGCTTGTGGAGTCCCCAGGCCCACATATAGGCTAGCAGAAATAACGGAGATGCACTCTGACTTAGGGTCACGGCAAGAACTACACCCCTGGGGAGGAGGAGGGAGGGGTAGGAAGGAAGGGGAGGAGTAAAGAGACAGGGCAAAGATGGATGAAGGGAGGGAGAGGAGGGGGAGGAGGAAGTGTCAAAGGGGAGCCATCAATTTCAAATGAACTAACATGAAACCAAGTTGCATCCCGTAAAGAAAGATTGAGGAGAGAACCACGTTGATAACATTTGTGATAAATCCAACTACCACAGGTGCAATCACAATACTCTAGTGTATGTGCATGTGTGAATGTGTAGTGTGTGCATGTGTATAATATGTATGTAAGGTGTGAATATGTATGTATGTGGGAATGTGTACATGTGTGTGAAAATAACAATAAGGGTTAAAATGGTATAGTAACTATTCAAGGACCAAAACATTGGTGTGACCAAGGATCTATATGTAAAAGGCTGAGACTCTGGCCCGTCCCAAAACATAAGAAGCAGCCAACGTGGTTTTGTTCATTATCTGATGTAGTGCATGTGACGTTGAGCCCCAGAAGCCAGAATACTTTCATTTCTAACAACATCATTTGTCTGCTGGTTTGCTCATGAACATTGGCATACAAAACGACATGGAATAATCAAAGGAAATGTTTTAGAATTTCCCAGAACTGCTTATAAACGATGTTCCGAACTCCGAACTTGGAAAACTGACTGCTACCTTAACAAGTAACTAAAAACAAAAGTTGGTGAGATATAGGATTTGAAGGCAATGGTGGTGTAAAAAGCAAGGAAACAAGGGTCTGTAATAGTAAGGGAAAATGTCATTG
>OY811984.1:6415946-6430946 GCA_963681505.1 Eunapius fragilis
CTCTGTACCCAGTCATATATATTTTAATCCCACCCTCATCCCCAATATGAAGACCTTACACTCAGAATTCACACAATTGAAACACAACACTCCAACCAGTTATATTACAACAAGTTTAACTTTGTGACTGCTCCTCCCAATCCATCCTCACCACAATTACAATGTAGCAGAACAACTGTGATGGTTAAAGAATAGGTGTGGGGTCAAAAGCTTTTTTGGGTTAAATAAGTATGAAGTTAAACGTGTGGGGTTTAACTTAAAGGGTGCGTGAATTGAAGATCAATGGTCAAGGGTTGGAATAATTGGGATATTTGGAACAAGATGATTAAATGTGTAGGAAATGTAAAGCACCATTTTGTGCCATCGTTACATTAAACATAATAAATGAAATAATTGCCCAGTGTACAGTTCTTAATGCTTATTCTCCAGCTTGTCTCTCACAGTCCTCATTTAAGCACCCTTATTGTCCTTAACTAAGGACACATTTCTTTTTACAATATGTTCATTTTCCTGATGTACCTGAAAACTTCTTCTACTTTACTTGATGATATCAAGTTAAGTTTAACAACTTGCCCCATATTTTAGCGGTAGAAGCGGTCCTTTCTTTAATAGAATGAATTTCAGGCAGAATATTGGGGACAGTGTCCAGCAAAATCACCCTTCTGGATAGTTTTTCAAGTTTCATTTTCCGTGAACTCCAAAGAGCTTCTATCAAATGGTCCTTATGCATCCTAAAGTTATTAGGCACTGAATTTTTAATTAGCCATACATTTCAATGCGAGCGTTGCTTTTCTTTTGCTTGTCCTGGAAAATTTGATACAGTACCATAAGGGTGATTTTGCTGGACACAGTTCCATTGACAGAATTATGAACGCAAATTTATAGGTTCTATGATTGAGCATCACTTTAGTTGTTACACGTACATGTGGTTTTATAAAATACAAGCATTTGCATTGAAGTTTCATCATCCTTCAAAAGTATTCCATGAATTAAAAATATCTCATTGATCCTGACTTCAGTGAGTATGGTTAGTACCATTGGCATTGCCACTGTCAACTTGCAGGCTGAGTGAGAAAATATGCAATTCTGTGGTACTGCTTTGCATGTTACTATAACTCCCTTTTTTGTGTTCAGTTTCCCTATCAGGATTTGACAGATGACCGAATTTGTCATGTGACCAAATCTACTTCTGATCAATGATGATTAATGCCACAAGTTGATCTTATTGTTTCTTCAACATTGCCTGTCCTAATTTTAAGGACATTACAGGTTAAGATTATGGTTTTGTCAGAAGCGGGATTAGTCAGAACTTTGTAAACATTGTAAAATGTAGTTGATGCTGTATTCCAATAGCTATGGGTGTTGGGGTGCTCTGAGGTAAGTACTTCTCCCCTAACTGTACGTGTTGGGAATGAGCTGGGTGCTGGGAACCCTCTGAAGGCCAAGAGGGCACTCTACATTGGTGTTGTGATCACATGTAAGGATGTGACGTGATCTTCCAGCATGCCCCACTTAAGTCACACCTCCTCCCCTTCCTCCTCCCTCCCTCCCCTTCCTCCTCCCTCCATCCCCTTCTCCTCCTCCCCTTCCTCCTCCTCCCCTTCCTCCTGGGAGATACTCTTGTGGCCAGGCAGGACTAATGAAACCTTAGAGTGGATGGAAGACGGAGATGTGAAATATTCAAGGACGTAAACAATTTTTTGAAGGTGGGGGCTAAATAGATTTAATACAGACTTATTCATTGCAGCAGATGTGGTACTGCTGCATCTTTACTTTCTTAATTGGCTTCTGAAATCCAACACCGCTTCCTCTGAATCAGCTTATGCTGTTGCAACAAATGATCATATTGAACTGTTACAAAGTGTATCTCAACAGTTAGGAAGCAACTCCTCCCTGAGTGTCCCATCTTGATGGGGGATGTAGCCATGGTATGTGCACTTATCTGACCAGTGATGCAAGGTTAACTACCAACATTTCAATTAGCAGGCTTCTGGTTGTGTGGAAGGCTATCGTCTCTCCCTGTGAAGAAAAGCCACTGCAAGCTAACTATGGTTATACAGACTAAAAACTGCCGTCATAACTATAACTTTGGTAATAATATTAATACCAGAGTTGTACCTAATGATAGATATACTTGCGGTTATATAACCATAGGGCATGGTATGATGACTGACCACTCCCACAGATTTTGACTGCTCTACTGACTTCTTCAATCCACATTTGCACCTTGAATATTCCTGGTTACTATCTTCCCCCATACTATGTGCAATACCTCCAACCATTAAAACCCTGCCCCTAGATTATTAATGAACCTCTCCCTTCTCCTTATGCCTAAATACTAGCAGGTTACCATACTGCTGCATCTTAGTGGCTTACCATGAACAGACTGGTAGAAATATTCAAGACTATGACGTAGATGCCAAGCTGGGTCTTGTCAATGGTTCTGTAATAGCACTCCAAAAACTGTTTAATTGCAATTCGCAACCACCTTATATACAACACAATCCCATTCACATACAATACATCCAATGGGTATGTTAACCTTTATAACCTCATGGGTCTGAGAGGAAGAACCCAACTGAATGGGAACACAGTAATTAGGAAGTGTCAATAGGGAGGTCAAATGGGATATTTGATACATACTACATACGCTCTGCCTTCTTTAAGCTTGTCCTCAAGCTTTAGTACCTATCTGGCTGCCTTCTTTGTCTTGTGGGGTATCGTCTTTGCTCTCCTGGCAGGTCCTCTCCTGGCAGATCCTCTCCTGGCAGATCTGGTGAAGTAATTATGTGTTCAATCTGGGGGGCAGTCCATACATCATTGGTTGGATGGTCATTGGGTGGTACTTCCTTGAACTGACGCTGGTTTCTGTGGTGCAGTCGGTTTATATGAACAACCCGGGTTCTTGTACCATCTGTGATCTCCATATTGATTTCATTCTTGACCGATTTTATAATCCATTCGCCTTCCCATCTACTTCCTAGCTTACTAGACTTTGGAATTGACAACCAAACAGGGTCACCTTCTTAAAAAAAACGCAGTTTTGCATGTGAGTCAAAAGCAATTTTCTGAGCAGCTCCAGCCTGTACAGTATTTGCCTCCACAAAGTCTCGTAATTCTGCTAGCTTTGCTTGCAGGTAGCCTTGGTATGAGTTTGTGTCAAATGCAATAGGAGGTGATAAATCAGTACTTCTTGGCTCCCTTCCAAACATGAGTGCAAATGGTGAGACTCCCGTTGAAGTGTGTACTGCAGTACGATAGGCATAGAGTACCAGTGGTAGATAACGCTCCCATTCATAATCTTTTTCCACATATGCTCTTAACAGCTGTAGTAGTGATCTGTTCATACGTTCAACCATGCCATCACACTGGGGGTGGTAAGCTGTGGTACGGCGTTTGTTGATTCCAAATGCTTCCAATGTCTGTTGAAAGATGGTACTTTCGAAATTAGTACCTTGATCAGAGTGCAGAATATCTGGTATACCATACACTGCAAAAAGGCGTACTATCTCAGTTGTGATCCTACTTGCAGTCTGATCAGGAAGTGGAATGGCCTCGACCCATTTGGTAAAATAATCTTGTATCACTAGCAAATATATGTTGTTATGGACTGACCTCGGAACTTCCAACACATCCACTGCTATCATCTTCCATGGTCTGCCAATAGGTATGTTAGTTATTGGAGCTGGGGATGGGTTTGGAAGTTTTGCTTGTTGACAGACTACACACTTATTGCAATACTCATTGACTTCTCTTGCCATATGAACCCAAAATGCTTCTTGCTTCAGTCTTTGCAACGTTTTCTCCATTCCTTGGTGACCTGCTGATGGAGCATCATGATTCCTCTGTAGTGCTTCCTTTTGAAGACTTTCTGGAAGCACTGGCACTGAAATAACATCAGAAGCTGGGCTTGGAGCATATCGTCTGCATACTATGCCATCAATCAATCGTAACTGAGACCAGATCTGCCGATATCTTCTAAGTGGATGCTGTCTCCAGTTTCCAGAATGTGCAGGAATTTTCTTGCTTAGCAATGTTGTATAAAGCACGCTGATGGTTGGGTCATTTCTCTGTGCCCTTTGCATACCTTCCAATGGTTGTCCTGCATGGGTAATAGCCATTATGCTGCGTCTCGACAAAGCATCCACATTTCCATTCTGCGATCCCTTCTTATATTCAATCTGGAAATCATATTCTTGTATTGCCAATGCCCAACGGCACAGTAAACCTTCCATTTTCTGTGCTGACAACCATTGGAGTGGTGCATGATCCGTTGTAATTTTGAAGCTGCGACCCAACAAGTAATGTCGAAACTGCTTCAGAGCATATACTATGGCTAGGCACTCCTTCTGTATCACACTGTATTGCTGTTCTGACTTGTTGAGGCCTCGGCTGGCATATGCAATGACATGACCATCTTGTTCCAGTACTGCCCCAAGTCCAGCAGCACTTGCATCAGCTTGTAAAACAAAGACACTTGCATTATGGTCAAACCTAGGGTATGCCAGTACTGGGGCCTGCACCAGATTTTGCTTCAGAGTCTGAAATGCTTCATCACATTCTGTTGTCCAGTTGAATGGAGTGTCCTTGTGAGTGAGGGAGTGAAGTGGAGCTGCTACGGTTGCAAACGCATTAACATAACGCCGATAATATGATGCTAGACCCAGGAACTGTCGGACAGACAGTACATCATGTGGGGTAGGCCATTCTTGCACAACTTTGACTTTCCCTGGATCTGGCATCATTCCTGCTCCAGAAAATATGTGCCCCAAATAGAAAACTTTGTCCATTCCAATATGGCACTTTTTACCTCGCAGTGTCAATCCTGCTTCTTGAATTTTTTGGAAGACAATATTCAAGTGTTCCTTGTGTTGGCTCTCATCCTTGGAAAATATGATGACATCATCTATATACGTTTTCACAAAACGCAGGCCTCTCATCACTGTGTCCATTAAACGTTGAAAGGAGCTGGGGGCACCTGTCAGGCCGAATGGCATCCGTGTAAACTGGTACAACCCCATTCCAGGTCCTGGACAGAATGCTGTCTTTTCTCTGTCCCTTGCGTAGACTGGGAGCTGCCAGTATCCTGACTGGAGGTCTAATGTTGAGAAGATGGTTGCTCCTGCCATTTGGCCTTGTACCTCATCTGGCAACGGTAGTGGGTAAGCATCCTTTTTCGTTCTTTTGTTAAGCTCCCGGTAGTCAACACATAGTCGAATGTCTCCAGACTTTTTCTCCACATATACAGCTGGGGCCATCCATGGACTACTGCTCTCCTCAATTATGCCTTGCTGCAACATGCTCTTGATTTGCTCTTCCACTTCAGGCCGATATTGTTCAGGAATACGACGTGGTGGGACTCTGACAGGTGGTCCTGTTGTTGGGATATAGTGGTCTGCATTGTCAGTTTTTCCAGGCAGCGTTCGGAACAAGGCTTTGAACTCATCCACAACATTCCTTAGCTCAGGCCTTGGACACTCCGGTAAATCAAAGGAGGCCATCAAGTTTCCAAATTTTGGAATAGCACATTCGTCTACAACATCTTCATCCTGGCTTACAGCAGCTACTGCTGAATGGATTTTACTATTAGCCCGTTGTGTGATGGGCAGGAACGTGGATAATCCATCAGACATCTTGACTTTTCCTTTTTTACTGTTGTAGACAACCTGCACAGGAGTATGGGAGAAGTCCAAAACCAGTCCGTGTTTCTGCATGAAATCAACACCAAGGATCACTGCTGTAATCAACTTATCCACTACGATAAAGTTGTGCTCTATTGTACGGTCTCCCACATGAATAGGTGCTGTTACGTAATCAACAATTTTAAGCTGTTCTCCAGAAGCTGTCATCAGTTGAATTATTGTCGTGGGCGTAATTACGCTGACATTTTCTGCCGTTCTTAATGCCGCCTTCCGCACCAATGAGACTGAAGAACCCGAATCCAGCAAGATGTCCACTTTTGCTCCTCCCAGCTTTCCCGTTATGGTAACTACCTTACTTTCAATGGCTGCTATTGTAATTACCTTATTTACAGTGGGGCTTTCACAAGCTATTGGGGACGCCTGTTGCCCTCTACGGGCGTCCCGTTGTCGTTTCCCTGCTGACGACAATTTCGAGCTATATGCCCCAGTCGGCCACATGAGAAACATTTTGCATTTCCTTCTCTCTTCCAGCACTGTCGTTCAACGTGTCCCGGTTGTCCGCAACGAAAACACCTGACTGTTCGCTCATTTCTTACTGACAACGCCGCGACTTGATCAGTTAACACTTCTATTTGGTGAGCGAGTTTCTGCACCTGTGTTTTCTCTCCCTGTTTCTCTTCCATCGCTGCAACAGGTCTAGCGTTCCCCTGATCTTCTAGTGTCATAAGTGTTCTTGCTCGCTCCAACGCCGTATCCAATTCCTTTACGTCACCAGCCGCTCTCAACTGCCTTGATACGACGGTTGGTAAACCTTCCATAAATTGATGCAGCAATAACGGAGACCGGGCCGTTGCATCATAGATAGTATAATACATGGATTGGAAACGCTATACCTAAATACGTACGTGACGTCATATCCCGCGTACAGTCCGTTACTCGTTTTTTGAGGTACTTGAAATTCCCTGGAGTCTTTGTCAGGTGAGTTTTTTTTCGTGTTTCCAAACTTACTAATACTTAAGATAGCTTTTCTGGCACTACAAACGGAAGGTACGTGTGTTGTATTGTAGTTCTACATAAAGGTATAGGAGAGAAGACCATAGTTGGGCCGAGTTTTGGTTGTGTACTTTTCCTCATTGAACGTAACAACTCTGCTAGATTTTTTATGACCTTATACTTGTTGCTGCACAAGACGTATTGCCCTGTGGTATTTTTAAGGCTTCAAAGCCTTCGCATACGAAGTTACATTCAAAAATAGGTGTTTTCTGTACTACAAGTGATCACTTTTTGTGGGATTTTACTCACGAAACATTGGTACGTCATGAACTAGAAGCTATTTTAAACTGATCTATAATCATTCTAGAATTGTTTAGTCAGTATTCCATCTATAAATTGTCATTTGTGTCGCAGCTTCTTCTACTGGAAGTTAATTGATTATCGAACCGGCTCGTTCGTGGGCCCGAAGCCCATGAAGTTTTCTATTTCTTTGGCCAGCTTCACCCGCGGGGTGACTTGTTTAAACGGGACTCTTCAACTTCCAGGACCGAGGCAATAGCAATCAGAACGATACCTGTAGACATCTACAAGAAACCTGGAGGTCAAATAGTTTACGGAAGTCGAAACGCGGATGAAACTCCGTAATCTCTCTCGTTTCCAATCCATGTATTATACTATCTATGGTTGCATCAAGACCAGGCATTGCTTGATCCAATAACCGTTTCAGTTCGTAGAGATACAGCGATAGTGCTTCTCCCGATCGAAGGCTCCGCTTGAGAAATCCGTCCATTGACACGAAGCTAGCCGGTACCATCCTCTCAGTCATTTTTTTCTTGGCGGCATTGTAGTCTCCTTGCTCCTCTGTGCTGAGCTCCATCCATGTTGCAAGCGCCTCACCCTCCAGCAGGGTGGGGAGCTTCAAGGCCTTGATCTCGTCGTCCCACGTATTTGCCTTGCAGCAAATTTCAAATCGTTTGAACCATTCTGCCGCATCGCCACTAGCAAACGGTTTTGGTATACTTATGTGACGTTGCTCTGCCATTCTACCTCCAAACCTAACGTTCAACCGTTCTCTGCTACCAATGTAATAGCACTCCAAAAACTGTTTAATTGCAATTCGCAACCACCTTATATACAACACAATCCCATTCACATACAATACATCCAATGGGTATGTTAACCTTTATAACCTCATGGGTCTGAGAGGAAGAACCCAACTGAATGGGAACACAGTAATTAGGAAGTGTCAATAGGGAGGTCAAATGGGATATTTGATACATACCACCACTATTATCCCAACCTCATAGCTCCACCATTCAAAGTCAACCATCAGGAGGCCTGGGATGGCCAGTTTGGTGAAGGTCCACCAGTCCACTAGGCTCTCCCAGCTCCACCCTCCCCAGGTCTGCTTGTGGAGTCCCCAGGCCCACATATAGGCCAGCAGAAATGACAGAAATGCAATCTGACTTAGGGTCACGGCAAGAACTGCACCCCTGGGGAGGAGGAGGGAGGGGTGGGAAGGAAGGGGAGGAGTAAAGAGATAGGAGGGGGAGGAGGAAGTGTCAAAATGGAACCATCAATTTCCAGTGAACTAACATGAAACCAAGTTGTATCCCATAAATGAATATTGATGAGAGAACCACATTGATAACATTTGTGATAAATCCAACTACCACAAGTACGATCACAATACTCTAGTGTATGTGCATGTGTGAATGTGTGGTGTGTTTTGTGGTTCAAACCAACCTGTTATAATTCTACCTTTACATGGAATTTTGTGTGGGACTGGCAAGAAGGAATTCTGACAAAACAAACAGAAGCCATGTTCATAAAGAACAAATTGGTATAACTGTAAGAGACGTTCCAAGGTAGTGATGATAATGTAGTAAACACCTGTAAATTTAACAGGGCCCTACCACGATATTATAAAGATCACCATAAAGGGGTAACCAAGTTGATGTACACAATCAATGTAGCATAATTAAAAATCAGGGCCTTTGTATAACTCCATGTTGGATAGACCAATTTTCAACAAAGAAGAAAGCAGTTGTCGCAGACAGAGGCTTCTATTAGAATATAAAACAATTTGAAAACTTTTCGTTAGGTCCATTTTCACAATCTCATATGGATCTGATGTGTTTATATATCATGGAGTTGGGGTATGAATAGCAAACAGGTATTGGTTCAAATCTCACTAATGGCAAACTTTTTTTTTTTCAATCCTCAATTACTCATTCAAAAATCAAACCAAAAGTACGGCTTGAAGAGTAAACCAACAGAATAATGATTAAACCTTAAACCACGTTTGGTTGAACTGAGAAAAGTAGCCAAATTTTGGTTTGACATACTTGCAGTGAATGATGATCCACCATTGTTGAATCCACTGTATCTGATCTTGCTGATATGGTTACTTGAGTCAACCCTCCCCCCAGAGTTGACTTGAGTCAACCCTCCCCCCAGACCTGACTTGAGTCAACCCTCCCCCCAGACCTGACTTGAGTCAACCCTCCCCCCAGACCTGACTTGAGTCAACCCTCCCCCCCAGAGTTGACTTGAGTCAACCCTCCCCCCAGAGTTGACTTGAGTCAACCCTCCCCCCAGACCTGACTTGAGTCAACCCTCCCCCCAGAGTTGACTTGAGTCAACCCTCCCCCCAGAGTTGACTTGAGTCAACCCTCCCCCCAGAGTTGACTTGAGTCAACCCTCCCCCCAGACCTGACTTGAGTCAATCCTCCCCCCAGACCTGACTTGAGTCAACCCTCCCACCAGACCTGACTCTTGAGTCTACCCTCCCCTCAGAGTTGACTTGAGTAAACCCTCCCCCCCCCCCCAGAGTTGACTCATCTAAGCTGTCTTCGACAATACATCAGTCCCATCATGTTACCTTGCAGCTGGCATGTTGCTGTGGCATGCATACGTGGCTTTGTGCCTTTATTTCCATGCCTGGGAAGGCTCCATGATTCCAGATATAAAACAAAAGAAGATATAAGTTCATACAGTGTACTGTGGATTTGGTTCAAGTTATATATATGTTGCGTAAGCTATGTACCCATGCAGCAATAGTTCATAAACTACACGACCCCGCATGCTACCAAGGCCGAAAGGTCATTGTGATTTTTCACAGATTGCCTTCACATTAAGGGTTATGTACACGGACCAGTTTTGGACTGACCGGATCATTTTTGGCACCATTTACGGTCCACATTTTGTCACCAAAAGTGGTCCGAGTGGACCAAATTTCTCCCTGAACCAAAATTTTCGGGACATAGTACCTGTTCAATTCTTGTTTTGTGATAAAGTGTGGTGCATGCATGATCAAGCTCTTGGTACAGTTCAGCTGCAGTCAGCAAGGGTGAACGATTCGTAAGTGGAATGATTGAGGTTGCTTCAGTTTGGCTAGTAAGCCTGAAGATATAGCCGCCCAGGTTGCCCCATGTGCTATGGCCCTGCATCCCCATGCCCTCTCTTACCTGTGCCTGCAAGTACTTTGACACCAGGACATAGAAGAACACAAACTATAGAAGAGAGAAAGAACAGTGTTATCCCCTAAGAACTGTGGATGGGTGGTTGTCTTGGCAACGTACGGGCAGGGTAAAGCTAAATGCAATGAGGTAATCTGATGTCAGCCTAAAGATGGATGTATGGATGGATAATCACACACACACACATGCACACACACACACATGCACACACATGCACACGCACACACACACGCACACACACACACACACACATGGTGTGTCCCAGGTGAGTAGGTGTGTCCCTAGCGTAAAGGGACACACCTACTCACCAGGGACACACCTATACACCAGGGACACACCTACACACCAGGGACACACCTACACACCAGGGACACACCTACACACCAGGGACACACCTATACACCAGGGACACACCTACACATCAGGGACACACCTACACATCAGGGACACACCTACACACCTGTGCACACCTCACCTTCTATGAGACGTGCATTACTGCAGTTGAAAAATTAGTCAACGTGGTATACAAAACCAGGACGAACCTAACATTTCCCTCAGTGTATATAAAGTCATTTGCATCTAATTGTACATGTAGCCCGCTTTTTGCGTCGATCAAGGCTTTCTCACTGGCACAATAGCGTTTGCTGCTGGTTAGTAAGATACAGAGGATTGACAAGGTACGTGCATGAGCTCTGTTGATTGTTCTTATCATTGTTCGTTAAAACTGATAGCTGCTTAATTTGATTTTTAAAAGCGAAAGCGGTGTTCAAGGTAGCTAATGCCGAGTAATGGAAACGTTTAAACGTTTTCTGCCTGAAGAATGGAAGAGGGCGGCCAAAGAGGCCCTCGGTGGTTGGATTAAGCAGGAGTTCATTGACTTGCTAAAGCTCATGATTCCTATTGTGAGTGATGCTGCTTTGAATTTTAGGCCATGCAGTGTGATTTTTAACACCGGGTCAGTGTAAATTGAATACTTTTTTTGTCGAATCCAACGTTAGAAAAATTAGTCGGAAAAGCGTCAATTGTCTGGAAAAGTACGTCGTACCTTAGTTAAGCTATCACAGAGATGTTTGTCTTTATTCCTGTAGCGCACTGCCTATTACAAGTTCGTGTTTATTTTTTTCCTGCGTGCGCATTCAAAAGGGTCTGGGCACGAGGAAAGTAGCTTAAGGGGGCGGGGCTATACCTTGGTGGACAACTAAGCATGACGGAACAAGTACGTAAGCAAATAGTGTTCCTTTAATGCTCAAATGTAACTTCACTCCACCGCCCTCGTCCACCAGGCACAGGATACAATCGCAACGAAACACATCACTCTGAACGTTGCCATCTCGACAGACACTGCTCATTCTAATTACAGTCCGTTTGCCGTTCCCAGCCCTCTTAGATCGTACGTGCTCACCAGAGATAAGAAGCACAGAGCTGAAGGCAGCTCACGGGCAGCCACGGTTTTTTACTCTACGGGAGGAGATTCTGGCTTGGCTGCCAAACCTGGGAACGGCTTAGCTATGCACACCGGAGATGAAACTATCGATGTGCGCGAGACGATCATTCCAGATCCGCCTGCCCCCACGTCCGAGCCACTGAGAAATCACATGAACTCCCGGGAAACGGGTCTCCATAAGGGCGGCAGTCTACTGAAGAGAACCAGTAACGTGGTCCCCCCTCCTCCTCTCTACATGAACGGCCAGTGCGCGCACATGCATCAGCAGCAGCTGGAGACTCTGAAAGGCGCCATATGGACCCCCAATCCAGACCTCTACTATGGCAAGGGAATCAAAGCGGGAAGAACCCACATCAAAATCCGATCCAAACCGACAGCTGATCTGGGAACGAGTGTTCAAACCACAGCTGCTGATGCAGCCACTGGAGTGAACAATTAGACGCGCTGACAAGCACCCAGGTGTGTGTACGTACTATTTGAAGTGCACGCAAAAAAACAACAAATCAACAATAATAAGAATAATAATAAGAATAATAAGAGGTTAAGAAAATGAATAATAAGAGTTAGAATAAGGTCCACACTAACACAATAATCGCTTACTCCTCCTTGGCTGTCTTGGGTCGGGGGATGTGGGCACGCTTAGAAATAGCCGTTAAACAGTACCAGATGAGGTGAAAGATCCAGTACACCCACACATGACTGGACAAGGTGAAGAATAGAAACCAGAGCAGACTCCACATCATTGTTGACCAGGTCTCCTTCCCCTCACCATCCTCACTGGAAGGATCCAGTGTCTTGTAAAGACGCCACCAGATATCGCTGTCCTGTTCCAAGATCTCTGTAACACTTGCCCGAAGTGGCTTCCCTAGCGATGAGTTCAGCACAACCAATGACAGTGACAGGGAAGGACACACATACACCCTCAGAGTTGGGCTAACACTAAAGATGGTGTCGCGTGGGAGGATAGGCAAGAGACACTTGACTTCGTCCTCTTCCTGCTCTTGCGCACAATTGAGCCACCATCCAAACTGATAACGTCTGCGGGCGAGGGGCAGGCGCTCCGACGCAGGCACGCGGTCGCCTCGAGCGTTCCGCATCAGGTGGGTCATGGCTACACCGAAGTTCGCGACGTGCTTCAGAGTGGTCACGAGATCTTGGCGGTCATCAAACGCGGAATCCTCCACGCCGACGGACATTAGCGCATCCTTCCACGCTTCCGCCGAACCCTGTGATCCTTGGAGGGCGGTGGTGAACTGAACAACTGCCTTACCTCGCGAGCCCAAGTCGTCTAGCTGGGAAGGGTCCTCCATGCTGAACCCTGCCGGGAGGGTGGTGAGGAGGTCCTTCAGACTCGCAGACTCGTACCCTTTCAATAAGGACGCGTCGACGTTTTTATTTGTTAGCACGGTCTTCAGCGGGTCGTTGAAGACAGAGGCCTTGTAGCCTTCCAACAAAATAGGTAGTGTAGCGCTCGCTATGGCCAACACGATGGCGCTAGGTATCGTCACTGTCGAGTTCCACTCCAGCCCAGAGACGAGAGAGTTGAGCAGGCATTTGTCTTCGTGAAATAACAGAACAGATGCAGCACCGGCGGTAGCTTTCTTGGGAAAACTTGCCTGCATTATCTCCACCTTCTGAGACGTATTCTCATTCACAAACTGTTTCCATGGGAAAGCCTCTTCCGTGCCCACGACTGCAAGATGGGCTTTGAGATGATCCAGTGGGTCGTGTGGAAGTACCTGTCCTGAAGCTAGCCATGTCGTAAATACTAGCTGGAGCAGTAACAGCAGCAGTGGTCGCATTATGGAATAAATAATTTCTTACATGTGATTAGACGTTGGCTTATTTATGGCTTCACTTGAAGCACGTGAATTGTAATCATAAAAACATGTGATAAATAGTCCATTGTAGTAAATTATTGACCTTTTGTACAAATAATTGACCTTTTTGGTTCGAACCCACCGCAACTTCGTCGTCGGAACAGACTGTTACCATGTTGTTACGGGTTGCGGTTGATCAACGAGTGCAAACAATAGGAGGTCGCCGGCGTTATATTGTGACGTCTAAGACTATGGCCGAATGGACCTGCCAAAGCTATTGGAATATATGGTTTGCCAGTAATAAAATAACATTCTCTACGAGAAAGTTGGTGCATTGAAAGGCAATGGTGGTGTAAAAAGCACGGGAACAAGGTTGACTGAAATGGAAAAATGAAATGCATAATGCCGGGTTGTGCTAAATATAGGTGTATTTCATTTTTCCATTTCAGACCCTGTTCCCGTGATGTTTACATCACCATTGTTTTCCAAATTTTGCCTTCCAATCCTATATGCCACCAGAGATAATATAGTATCTCTGATGCCACGATGCATCTTTCCCGTAGAGAACCGATTCTTGGTGTCCCTCTAGATGCGAGTCATGTTTTTACCTTCAGTAATCCTATATGGAATCTGTTCAACCTGCAAGAATTATTTATGAATCGCCCCCCGCCCCCCACCATCTCCTCCAACAAAAACAAAAACAAAAACAAAAAAAAACAACAAAAAAAAAACCTGCGCAATAAAATTGTCGGCTAAATAGAAATAACATTTAAAATAAACATTGAAACAGCTTGGCTTCTTACATACCAAGGGACTGTCAGGTTCCCGTTCGGAGAACACGTCGCGTGCGTGAAACATATAATGAAAAGTTCTGAGGAGTACCAGCTTGTACCCGTGGAAAGGGATGCTGGAAAGGGACCCGTTAATGAATCCGAAGGCGAGGGACCACCAGAGGCGCCAAAAGAGGAGAGGGGAAGCAAACGGGAGCAGTGGGACAACAGGGTACAGTTCTTACTTACTCTTATCGGCTACGCAATTGGCCTCGGAAGCGTTTGGCGGTTTCCGTACCTTGTAGCCAGAAACGGTGGCAGTAAGTGCACAACGAAACGTGCATTACTTCCACGTCATGACCTGCAACATTTGCGCTCCTATGCCCCTTCCCCTCGCATCTCTTCCATCATCATTCGTCCACCTTGTTTCTAACCCACCACTATACATCCTTCCCCTTTGTCTTGCTGAATCCTTTGTATGTGTGTGACGTGGTCGCTGTACGTTAACCTTCTGTTTCACTTTCACTTCGTACTAACCTCTTACGTTTCTCCACTTTATACTTAAATTTCATAATTACAACCTTAATAACTAACACATAACCTTGTTTTGCACATACAACCTTTACCCCCTTTCCAGTTGCCTTCATCATCTTGTACGTTCTCATGCTCTTTGTCTTTGGTATCCCTCTCTTCTACCTGGAGGTCACCTTGGGACAGTCCACCAACAGGGGCCCCATCGCTGTGTGGTCCAAGGTAGCCCCGGCTCTCACAGGCATAGGCATAGCCATGACCGTCATCAACGTCTACATCATCCTCTACTACACTGTCATCATCGGGTGGATAGACCTG